>BPTQ01000007.1:44485273-44809310 GCA_019973895.1 Chrysanthemum seticuspe
ACAATAGCAGCTACTAATAAGTTCTATATGTACCCAATCCAAAGACTCTAGTTTTCTGCTTCGTGGTCCGTAGTAGTAGTGGAAGGACTTTACATAAGTTCATGAAGAAGTTCGAGGTCATTCTCATCATTCTTGTCTGTTGCTGTGTCTTAAGTGGTTAGTCCTCAATTCTCGAATAAAACTTCTACAACCTTAGTGTGTAGTCTGTAGTCAACAATCTTGAGGTGTCGTCTTACCCCATCAACTTTCTTCTTTAGCATGACAATCCTTAATCTTTAAGGGCCATAATTTCTCAGCCAGTGGAGTTCATATACATTAGTAATCTTTCGAGCATCAGTATCAATAAAGAGAGAAAGTTAGAGGTTTAGGGAACTTAGTGAGAGAAAGTGAAAGATATTATTATGAGCTCCAACTCTCTACCTTGGGAGGTAGAGAGTATATATAGTCTTACATAAATCGCCACACATCGGGCTGTGGATCAGGCATACAGTGGGTAAAGACCCGTCCGTCCTCCACGGTGTTACTTAACTAAATACTACTTAACTTAAAATAACTATGACTACGAGCTTTCTAATGATTACATATACTTGAGGTGACCGACTCTTTAATACCGGGAATTTCTAATTCCTAACAGTACGATTTCTTCTTTCAACTACCCCATTCTGCTGTGGAGTTCTAACAACTGATGTCTGATGTGTGATTCCAACATCTTCAAAATAAGCTCTTAACTCCTGATTGGTGAATTCTGTGTCGTTGTCTGTTCTTACTACTCTTACTGGAGCTTGAAGAAGTACTTGAATACATTTCAGGAAGGTGATGATGATGCCTGGTGCTTCGTCTTTTGATCTCAGAAACCTAACCCATGTATATCTTGAATAATCATCGACGATAACAAGAATATACTTTTTCCCATTAATGCTTTCAACTCTCATTGGGCCACATAAGTCCATGTGCAACATATGCAACTTTGCTTCCGAACTAGGTACGGATTTGGGTTTATATGATGCTCTTTTGCTTTTTCCTTGTTCGCATGATGGACATAAGTGATCCTTGGTGTATTTGAACTTTAGAAGTCCATTGACGATGTTGTCTTTGGCCAGTTTGTTGATGGTGTCGAAATTGAGATGGGATAATCGTCTATGCCACAACCAGGACTTTGTTCCAGATGCTCGTGTCATAAGACATATTGGTGATGAAGAGGCCATTTGGTTAATGTCGATAGCATACAAGTTTGTATCACGATTCCCATTTAAGATATTAGTGCCATTCAAGTTTCTAACGAAGCAAGCATTTTTTCTAAAATCAACCTCTAAATCTGCATCACAGAACTGCCCGACTGAAAAAAAATTATGTCCCAACCCTTCGACATAGTAAACCCGAGTGATCAAATAATTTCCAAAAGGTAGATCTCCATAACCCATGATAGCTGCTACATGATCATTTCCGAAATGTACGGTTCCCATGAATTGCCAGACGAAATTGATCAGCAGCTTCAGATTCCCGGTCATGTGCTTGGAGCAACCCGAGTCGACGATCCAAAGACATATTTCGATAACCTGCCAATAATAGAAGAAGAAGATTTTGGAAACCGTTTTGATTTTGGTTCCTTTGGGTTAGAGGTAAAATCCTGATCACACTCATAGAAGTTATCTATTGGTAAGACAGGTTCATCACTCATTCTACCATTCTGGAGTGTGAAAGTTCTACCCGTGGGTTTCCAAATGTCATCCCTAAAGTAAACATTATGCTCCCTATCAGTAGTGTAAAGCCTAAGTCTCGCAACTAGTCTTCCTATTCGTTTAGCATAAGTTCTTTTGGGAACATTCTTCTGAACATGCTTAACAATCTCATTCTTAGAAACACAATCATCATGAACATTAGTTAAAGATTTCTTGCAAGTTAAACAAAGAGATTCAACACATTCATTAGACTTAGCAAGTTTCATAGGTTCATTACATTCAGATGAAATGTCTTTCTTATTACAAAGCGGTAAACTCCTAGGGTGTTCTTCTACTTTCTTCTCTTTATTCAAGCGACTACTCTTAGAGGCAAGCGAGACTCTATTGTTCCTTGTATTGCTCTTAGGCTTTAGTCTACTGCTCCTAGAGGTGCTTCCTATTCCTGTAGAAGGTAAGGCACACTCATTAGGATTCACAATTTTATCTAGAGAAGTGGTTTCGGCTTTCCTAGTCTCTTTAGAGTGCTTTTCTAAACTTATGTCGTTTGTTCCATATGTTTTAGATGTGGAGGCAAACGCATTAGTGGTACTCATCTTAAAAAGGCCAGGAGCTAAAACTTTTGGTTTCTTGATAACCGCTTTTCCTTTATCAACATTATGTTTAGGCAAGGCAGGTGGAGTGACTGATTTGGATAAATCATTTTTCTCATTAACTTTTGAAGGAGGCATAGAAACAGACATTTTTGGTTTTAAAACCGGTTTGGTAACATTTGCTTTCTCATCAGTCAATGGTTTTGAAATCTTAGTATCCACTGCCTTTCCTTTTTGACATTCCAGCTGAGCCCTCAAAAGATCATTTTTCGCTTTCATGTCATTGTAGGCACGCTCATACGACAGTTTGTCATACTTGCATTCCTCATTTTTTCGATCAAGTTGTTTAAAATATGAGACATTTTCTTTTTCAAGTTTCTCAAGTGCTTTTTCATATTTTGAAACAATTTTGGAGGTCTCAGACTGGAGTCTTTCATGATCTTCAACAGAATATGTTTGTAAAATAATGGACATAATATCAGTAGTCAGAACATCTTCGAAGAGAGAGTCATTTAAATTTTCCAAAAATTTGATGTGTTCGACACAGTCATTAGCTTGCTTTACCAGGGATTTATGGTCCTTGACAAAGTCAGCTGTTTCTTTCAAAAACGCTTGTTCAAAATGAATTACCCTTGAGTTGATGTTATTCAGCTGAGGGGCAATTTGAGTTTCAAAGTACTTTTTATTTTCATTATCAAAACTATGAAATCAGATGTTTGTTGTAATATTGGTTTTAGTTTAACAGTGTCTTGAAGATCCGCAATTCTAGTTTTCACATTTTCTAAAATACTTCTCGCATCACTTGTGTTAAAAGGATTGTTTGAAGACATTTGTTCAATGTTCGAAAGAGAATTTGAGACAACAACTGGTTTTGAAACAAATTTTGAAACAGGTGTTGACTCTTTGTTTGAAACACTTGGTGTGATGGAAAACTTTGACTTGTCTTTTTGATTAACAAAAGTAATTCCGTTAATTTTGTTCCATTTGTTATAATCAATTGGTTTGATTTTTGGATTTTTTTGTTTCATTTTTGATCTACTCTCCTCGGATAGTTCTAACGTTTCAGGAGAATCATGAACAATAATGGGTTCATGTAAAACATTTCCATTGTTTAACACATTCTGAGGTTTCTGAGCTTTCTTGAGGAACGAAGAAGGGTCGTTACCAAGTGCCATTCTATGATTAGTATGAAAACGCGGATTTACTTGATTAGAAAGCATCTTGATTGTTTGAGCAGAATGACCCGTTTTAAGAAGCAAATTTTCCAAAGTTTGGATTTTTTTCATTTTTATCAAGAATTTCATCAAGAAGAGAATCTTCTCGTTTTGAAAAATCAGTAATCAACTGCTTCTTCTCTTTTTCAAGATTAGAAAACATTTCTTTTTGTTTAGAAAGTTGGTCATTTAAATCAGAAATTTCCTTGTTTAAATATTTAATTTTCAAGTTCAAATTCACATCAAGTGTGTTATACTTGATTTGCAATAGTTGTTCTTTAGAAACCAAATTTCGATAACCAATTTCTAATTCTGATTCTTTGTTTTTATGAAATTCAAAGGCTTTTGCATTCTCCTTGTAACTCTCAAGCTCAGCGGTCAATTTAGCATTCGCGGCCTTAACTTCGCGATTGACTGTTCTAACTTTCTCGATTTCAATGCCACAGTTATTGATTAATGATTCAAAATAAGCACGTGTTTCCTCATCAGTCTCAGTATTTGTTGGGATATGAAAGTGCTGAAGATATGAAAGTACTGAAGATATGAAAGTACTGTAAGCTGCAAAGTACTGGAAGAAGTCAAAGAGTCAAAGTACTGGTAAAGAAAAAGTCAAAGTACTGCACTATGAAGTCAAAGTACTGCAAGAACACAAGAACTGTTATATTCGTTTATGGAAAGTATTGTATTCTATGTTTAGATTACTTGTCGTACAAGAATACAAATTGTAAACCGACTAGGATATCCTTGAGCCTATAAAAGGACTCTTAGATTGGCATTAGAGATAAGTTTTTAGAGTTTATGAATTCACAAGTTATTTAGTGTTTTAGAGAGAAGTTCGATAATCTTAGAGTTGTTTAGAGTATCTGCATAATAAGCAGATTTAGAGTTTATAATAAAAGTTATTCTTCTTAGCTTTGTTAAGTAAATTCCGCGTACTTTATAAAGATTGCTCAGTGTTTCTTTGTTAATATCTTAGGATTTATCCGAGGTTATTAAACCTTAACAAGCTAGTTAAGTTAGTTTGATTAAAGTATATCGATCCAACAAGTGGTATCAGAGCTTGTGTGGAAACTCTGACTAGGAAGAAACCCTACTTCAACAATATTCAAGATGTCGACTGAAGCTGTTCCACCACCCTCAATCACCTCACTCAGAATTCCAATAATCAAGAAGGGAGAATATGATCTCTGGTGCATAAAGATGAGGCAGTATATTGCCATTACAGACCATGCACTATGGAATGTAATTGTGAATGGCAATGAAGTAGTTCCAGAACCTATTAATATTCCTGGACAACCAATTGCACCAAAGGCAGTCTTACCAGCAGCAACCCTAAGGAATCAAGAAAAGGCACTAAACATTCTCTTATCTGCCATTCCAGATGGTCATCTTCTCAAATTTCATGATGCTAAAGATGCTAAGCAGCTCTGGGATGCTCTCAAGACCAGATTTGGAGGGAATGAAGCCTCTAAGAAGATGCACAGAAATTTGCTGAAGCAACAGTTTGAAACTTTCACAGTAGGTGAAAGAGAGAGTCTTGATGCTGCATATGATAGGTTTCAAAATCTCCTCAACATGTTGGAGTTATACAAGGCAGAAGTGTCAGTTGAGGATGCTAAATTGAAGTTTCTAAGGAGTTTGCCATCTACATGGCATGTGATTGCTACAATGATCAGAGGACAACAAGGTTTGGATGTCATGGACTTTGATGATCTCTATCATCAATTGAAGGTGTATGAGCATGAGATGAGTGGTAAAACAAATTCTAAGTCTCACAGTATAGCTTTTCTATCATCTGAAAAGAAGGGCAGTACTTCTGTCAAAAGTACTGCTTCTCCTCAAAGTACTGTCTCTCAAAGTACTGCTGTTTACAACCCCCCTTCATATGTTCAGCAGGCCTCACCATCTACCACTTTGCACTCAGATGAAGTTGTGTGTTCTTTCTTTGCACAACAAGCCAGTTTACCTGTCACTTATGAAGAAGATCTAGCACAGATTGAAGAAGATACACTTGAAGAAATTGATATCAGGTGGCAAGTTGCTATGATTACTGCAAGGATCAAAAAGTACATGAAGAAGACATGCAAAAGTATTGATTTCAAACCAAAACAAGGAATAACTTTTGACAAATCCCAAATTGAATGCTTCAATTGTCAAAAGACTGGTCACTTTGCAAGGGAGTGCAGGTTTGCTAAGTATCAAGCAAACAGAACATCTGAGAAGCCAAAACTTGAGCTCAAAGAAATTCCTATTACTGAAACAAAGGCTTTGGTTGCTCAAGAGAAGTTATCAGAAGTTGACTGGAGTGAAGAGTTTGATGATGAACCAGTAACTTACTGTATGGTAGCAGTGGAAGATGCAGTTGAAGACACAGTGGATGCATTGGACTGGAGCACTGCTTTTGATGAAGAACCTGAACATGCTGCTTTGGAATCGGATGATGGCTTTGGAGGATTTGATTGGAGCAAAGAAAGTGAAGATGCTCCTGTTCTTCTTGCAATGGTGGCTACTTCACCAACTCAGTCTCCTATCTCTGAGGTTTGTTCCAACTGTTATGATTTTTATCTAAAATTACTTAACAGTTATGTGATTGAAAGAGATAATTGTGTTAAGGCTAGATCTGAGGTAGCAGGTTATCAAATTACTTTAGAGTCAATGGAAGCTAAAATTATAACACATGAAAATAATGAAATGGCTTGGGCTGAAAAGTATGAACAACAGGATTACAAGTTAAAACTTAGTGAATGGAAACTAAACTGTAAAATTGCTGAAATTGAGAAGTTAACTAAGGAGAGAGATGATCTGTTAGAAAAGTTTGCTGCCTGGAATGAATCTGGTTTGTCCCATGTTACTTATGTTGAAAAACAAAGAAGAGAATACATTAGAACTGGATTAGGTTTTGGTATGAACTTTGATAATATAGAAGAAAACCAACCTAGTGATCAGGATGTAGGTGATTTTGAGGACATAACCACTAGTGATGATGAACTCTTTAACTATGTAGATACATCTAGTAATGAGAGCTCAATAAGTGAACCACCTCCTGAGTATAAGAAAGACAAGGGATATAATGCTGTCCCACATCCCATTAGTCATCAACCCATAAGGCCTGATGTTTCTCGATTTGGAGTAGACAGTCTAGAGTTTAGGAAGAAGCTTGTTGCTCAATCTAGATCTGAAACACCCAAAGATGCTGTTGAAAATAATGTTCAAAATCAAGCAGTACCTTCAAATCAAAGTACTGCTCCACAAGCAGTACCTTCTGCAAAGTCTTTTCAAAACCGTACTGCTAAACCTTTTTGGGATAATTTTGGTCAAAACAAGTTTAATCATTCACCTAGAAGGCAAAATAATTTTGGGCATAGACATAGAAGAAATCACTTTGGACATATGGGTCAAAAACTGTGTTTTGTGTGTTATAGTCCTAATCACTTAATCAAAGATTGTGATCGACACTCAGAATATCTTAGCAAATTTCCAAAGAACAGATCTGCCAACCACAAACCTAGAGAGTACAAACCAGTTTAGAATAATTCAAATAGGATTAATCACAGAAACTTCACACCAGATCACAGATATCCACATCAGAGAAGACCTTTTTCAAAACCTTCAGTATCTCACAATACTTTTCAAAGTACTGCTAAAAAACAAGGTACTGATCACACTACTTGGAATAGGAATCCTAGGAGATCTCACTATCAACCTAAAAGGTATTACAATTCACATAGGGGATCTAAATCACAGGAACCACGTGTTAAACCAGAATGGGTTAAGAGGGAAGGTACTGCTGAGGGACACACAGTACTTTCAACAAAAAGTGAATCTGATGTTTTTGTGACACATGAAAAAGCTAATAATCATGCAAAAGAGATTTATGTTGAAAAACCAGAAAGTTTTGAAAATCCACATGCTAAAAATCAAAAGATAATTCTGGATCATCATTTGAAAGATAGTGGGAATTACATACTCAAAGAATTTGAGTTTGTAACTCCACAAGGGGAACACAAGTCAGTAATGGCTTGGGTTCCTAAAAATCACTAACTCTTTTCTTTGTGTACATGGCAACCCAGAAGAGGAGCTTAAAGATCATCTGATTGTAGATAGTGGTTGCTCTGGAAGTATGACAGGAGACAAAGAAATTATGTCTGATTTTAGAAATATTAGTGGAGGAAGAGTTGCATTTGGGAATGATCCCAATGGAGGAAAGATTAATGGAAAAGGAACTATCAAAGCAGGGCTTATCGACTTTGAGAATGTTAGATATGTGAAGGAGCTTAAGTTCAACTTGTTATCAGTCTCTCAAATTTATGATAAAAAGCATCCTGTGTTATTCACTGACACAGAATGTCTCATCCTTTCCTCTGATTTTAAGCCTGTTGATGATGAATTAGTAGTCCTTAGAGTACCAAGGACAAATGATGTGTATAGTTTAGACATGAAGAGTCTACATTCTTATGGAAGAGCCACATGTTTGGTGGCTAAAGCAACATCTGAAGAGGCACATCAATGGCATAGAATATTGGGCCATGTTAATTTCAAGAATATCAACAAACTGGTCAAAGGCAATTTAGTTAGAGGTTTACCTTCAAAGACTTACAAGAATGATCACTCATGCTTGGCATGCAAGAAGGGTAAAAAACACAAAGCTTCTTGCAAGAAGCTTGAGGAAAGAACTATTAGAGAACCATTGGAGCTGTTACATATGGATTTGTTTGGACATGTCTCTGTGGCAAGTTTAAACAAGAGAAAATACTGTTTGGTTGTTACAGATGACTGCAGTAGATTCAGTTGGGTTTTCTTTTTGGGTTTTAAAGATGATACTTTTGATGCTATTCAGACACTGATTATAGCACTTGAAAACCAATTGAGACTCAAGGTTAGAGGTATTAGATGTGATAATGGGACTGAATTCAGGAACAAGCTTATGGATGAATTTTGTGCCAACAAAGGCATAAAGAGGGAGTTTAGTATTGCTAGAACACCACAGCAAAATGGTGTTGCAGAGAGGAAGAATAAGACTTTGATTGAAGCAGCAAGGACTATGCTAGCAGATTCTCATCTACCTATTCAATTTTGGGCAGAAGCTGTAAGTACTGCATGCTATGTACTTAACAGAGTCTCTGTCACCAAACCACAAATGAAGACACCCTATGAATTGCTGATGGGCAATAAACCCAACATTCGTTTTATGAAGCCTTTTGGATGCCCTCTTACTATTTTAAACACCATTGATAATCTGGGGAAGTTTGATGGCAAGTCTGAAGAAGGATACTTATTGGGTTATTGCACTAACAGTAAAGGCTTTAAAGTGTACAACAGAGTTACTAAAAAGATTCAAGATTGTCTTCATGTTGAGTTTTTAGAAGATCAAGACAATGAGAAAGGTAAAGGTCTTGATTGGATGTTTGATCTTGAGGTCTTAACTCCTTCAATGAATTATGTACCTGTTAGAGAAGAAAATCAACCTGTGCACAATGGAGAAGATTTACAATATGTTGTTCATGGAGTTCATATTAGACCTGATGTTGTTCATGATGAAGATCCTGTAAATCCAAAACAAAGTACTGAAGTTCCCAAGCAAAGTACTGATTCTCTAAAACAAAGTACTGTTGCACCACAATCCTCATTATCAGCTGAGGATCAATCTATTCAAGAGGAACTTAATCAGATGCTTCTTCAAGATGTATTAGCACATTCTTACACTGATGAGCAAAGGAGAGCTTATGAAGAGGCAAAGAAAAAGAACAAGACTGCAGAGTACTCTCACAGTACTTTGGACAGTACTTTCGACCAAAGTACTGCTGCACCTGTTGACAGTACTTTAGATGATTTGGATGATCCTACCATGCCTGGATTAGAAGAAACTGATGATGAGCTTGAAGATGAAGGTATTTTCTCAGATTCTAATGATGATGTTGATTTAACTAACTTGGATGATGCATATGGAGTTCCACAGTCTCCACTCTTACGGATTCATAAGAATCATCCAACTGATCAAATCATTGGTCCATCTACTTCTGGAGTGATGACAAGACACAGAGCTAAGAGTTTTTCTAAACCTCATAATGCTTTACTTAGCTTTTTCTATAAACAAAACAGGCTGAATCATAAGGACCATCAAACCTGCCTATTTACTTGTTTTATCTCTCAAGAGGAACCCAAGAAAATTGCTCAAGCCTTGACTAAAGAAAGCTGGGTTGAAGCTATGCAGGAAGAACTTCTTCAGTTTAAACTTCAAGAAGTTTGGGTTTTATGTGATCTTCCAGATGGGAAGAGAGTTATTGGAACCAGATGGGTTTTCAGAGTGAAAAGAGATGAAAGAGGCAATGTTATCAAAAACAAGGCAAGATTAGTAGCTCAAGGCTATAGACAAGAAGAAGGTGTAGATTATGATGAAGTATTTGCTCATGTTGCAAGGATTGAGGCTATCAGAATATTTCTTGCTTTTGCTTCATACATGGGTTTTCAGGTTTACCAAATGGATGTCAAGAGTGCCTTTCTCTATGGCACTATTACAGAAGAGGTGTATGTGAAACAACCTCCAGGTTTTGAAGATCCTAAACACCCAAACAAAGTATACAAGGTGGTTAAGGCTCTTTATGGCCTTCATCAGGCACCTAGAGCTTGGTATGAGAGGCTCTCTACATTCTTATTGCAACATGGATACAGAAGGGGAGCTATAGACAAGACTTTGTTTATCAAGAGAGATAAGAAGGATATCATGTTAGTACAAGTCTATGTTGATGATATAATCTTTGGGGCTACCAAACAGTCCATGGTTAAGGAGTTTGAGCAGCTGATGCAGAAGGAATTTCAAATGAGTTCAATGGGAGAGTTAACTTTCTTTTTGGGACTTCAGGTTAAGCAGTCAATGGAAGGAATTTTTATCAGTCAAGACAAGTATGTTACTGACATACTTAAGAAGTTTAATTTTGATGATATGAAGGCTGTTACTACACCTATTAAATCTATCAATTCATTAGGCAAAGATGAAGATGGACAGCCTGTTGAAGTCAAGTTATATAGATCAATGATTGGCTCTCTTATGTATCTTACTGCATCAAGGCCTGATATCATGTTTGCAGTTTGTTTATGTGCAAGATATCAAGTCTCACCAAAGATCTCTCACATGAATGCAGTAAAGAGAATCTTCTGTTATTTGAAGCAACAACCTAAGTTGGGGTTGTGGTATCCAAAAGAGTCACCTTTTCACTTAGAAGCTTTTTCAGATAGTGATTATGCAGGTGATAATTATGATAGAAGATCAACAACTGGGGGATGCCAATATCTTGGTAGAAGATTAGTCTCCTGGCAATGCAAGAAACAGACAATTGTAGCAACATCATCTACTGAAGCTGAATATGTAGCTGCTGCAAGCTGTTGTGGACAAGTTTTGTGGATGCAGAATCAACTCTTGGACTATGGGTTCAATTTCAAAAATACTCCTATCAATATTGATAATGAGAGTACCATTTTTATTGTGAAGAATCCTATGTATCATTCCAAGACAAAGCATATTCAGATTAGGCATCACTTTATCAGAGATTGTTATGAGCACAGGCTCATTAATGTTGTTAAGGTTCACACAGATGACAATGTAGCTGACTTACTCACCAAAGGATTTGATGTTTCAAGATTCAATCACTTGGTGGTGAGTATTGGCATGATTAAATGCTAAGCTACATTTGAGGGGAGGACTATAAGGTGTTAGTATAGTCCTGTGTATTGCTTGAGGGGAGGATAATTATGTATACTTAGTTTCTATGGAGGAATTTGGCAAAGTACTATGTTTCCTGAAAGTACTGCTTGGAAAGTACTGCTTTGGGAAAGTACTGCATACGTGGAAAGTACTGTTTGTCGTATTAAAAGTATTGTTCCAACGGTTATATTGAGGGGTAATTAATGCTAACGGTTGTTTTATTTTGGGCAGTGATTTTTCAAATCTCTCCTATAAATAACTACTTTCCGATTTTCCCTCTTATATTCTATTTCTCTCATTCTTATTCAATTTAAATTCTTATTGTGCTTACATAATCACTCATGGTGAATCGATCTACTGTTTCAAAGCACAATATGGTAGCCAATTTAGACAAGACTGAAGACAATGAGGCGTTTCATGATATTATTGATTATTTAACTGGGTCACCAATCAGTTATGCTCTTTTAGTGGATCCGGATATTATTGAGCCTTGGATTCAAGAATTTTGGGCTACTGCAAGAGAAAACATAGAGAATGAAGAATTCTATATTAGGGCTACAGTTGTTGGAAGAACTGTGAAGATTACTGAAGCATCTATTAGAGAGGATTTGTTGTTTAATGATAATGATGATGCTATTCGTTTTGCCAAGGAATTGATTTGGGAAACTTTTGGGCATATTGGTTATGAAGGTTCTTTAACAAAACAAACATTCAGAAAACAGTTGTTTTATCCTCAATGGAAATTTTTGGTTCATGAGTTGCTACATTGCATAAGTGCTAAGAGTACTTCTTGGGAGCAGTTCGGGTCCAATATAGCATCTGCTATGGTTGGGTTAGCTACGGATTGAGTTTTTAACTTTTCAAGGCTAATACTGGATGGGATGCTTTCACATATCTCACATGGATCTACTTGGCTAATGTACCCACGGTTTATACAGGTTTTCTTAAACAAGCAACTTGCTGATGTGCCAAAACCAACAGACTTATTGCCTGTTATTGTTCAACAATCCAAGATTTTTACTTTTATGGCTAGAAGAAGTGATTTATTTAGAGGTCCAGATACACCATTAACTACTTCTATGATGGAAGTTGTTCAGGCTGTTAGAGCAGATGATGAAGATGATGCGGCAATTGAAAGTACTGCATCTGAAGGAACTGCAACTGAAGGAACTGCATCTGAAGGTACTGCATCTGCAAGTACTGCTTCGCATGAAGGTATTGTATCTCCACAGGGTACTATTTCTCCAAGTACTGAGGTTCAAGAAGAAATTGCAAGATCACCTTCTACATCTCCACCACGATCTGTTCCTGTTTCTCAATCAGAGGAACATTCACATATTCAGAGTGAAGATCCACATTCTATACCTCGTGAAGGTTTATCTTTGGATAATTATGCTTTGGCAAGGGAGATAGTTGTTGGGAATTATGTGAAAGTCTTGATTATGCTGAACTTAATGCCGAAGTGTTTCTACTGAAGTGAAGTGGATTCTGCCGAAGACTTAGCTGAAGACTTATTCTACTGAAGTATAATAGTGATTAGTTTGTTTCTGCGGAAGTGTTTATTCCGTGGTTAGTTTATTTAGTGTGGATATACATGAGCTTTATTAGGAAGTGATTGTGTATATCTTTATTAGTTTTATGATTATACGTTTCTTGGAAAATGGTTTAGAGATATTGTTTAGGGTTCCTTATCTATAAAAGGAACACATTAGAAAGGTTTATGTACCGATTGGAAAAACTCAGTTTTAGTTAATATAAAGATCCATAGAGGATCAAGAAGTTCTTAGTTATTTATTACTTGTGTTTATATTCCGCTGATAAACATTGGTAGTAGAGATTGTCTTTTATTGTGCTTGTGATTACATAGGCATACATAACGATCCACGAGCTCAAGATCTATCAAGGTCTTTGTCTGTTTCAACAAGTGGTATCAGAGCCTCGTGAGAGTCTCTACGATACTAAGGACAAGCTTTTTCTAAACACCCATACAACCATAACAAAACATCATGCCTGGTTCAGATGCTGATACTGAACTCACCAACAACCAAAACTCCACCCATCTGCAGCAACTAAGTCTGTCTAATAGCAATGCTAAGTTTCCTTACCTTAAAAGGGAGGAATATGATCTTTGGGCTATGAAGATGCAAAACTGGATCTCCAACATTGATTGGAATCTATGGCAGGTAATTTTGAAGGGGAACAGTTTGAAGAGGACTACCACGGATGCTGCTGGTAATATGATGAATGTTCCTCCCAAAACTGCTGAAGAGTTGCTGGCAGTTCAGAGAGAAACCAAGGTCAGAACTATTCTTCTGCAAGCTATTCCTGAGGACCACTTGAGTGATTTTCACTTCATGCAAGATGCCAAAGATATCTGGTTAGCGATTAAGGCGAAGTTCGGTGGGAATGAGGAGTCCAGAAGACTGAAGAAGTCGATGCTAAGACAACAGTTTCAGGACTTTCAGATCTCTGAAGAGGAAGGAATTCACAAGGGCTATGATAAGTTTCACAAGATCTTAAGTCAGTTGAATCAGCTACAGGCTAAGCCGGATAATGATGACTGTAACTCTAAGTTTCTGAGGTCATTACCTCCTTCCTGGCTACATGTAAGCATAGCTTTAAAAGCTAAAGGTGGTTTGGACATGATGACCTTTGATGAGCTGTATAACAAACTTAAAGCTCTTGAACATGATGTAAGAAGCCCCTTTCGATCATCTTCAACTGCTAGTCATACTGCATTTGTTGGAGCCTCTACTCCAAAGTCTAGCTATGGTCCAAGCCCATATCCATCATCATCTAATGCTGCTCCTTCATCAAGCTCTCTTCCTAGATCCAGTGGAATTATGGAAGATGTTCTTGGATCTTTCTTTGCTGATTATGATCCTCAGCAGGAACTGGCTTATGAGGATTTTGATCAAGTGGACCCACTTGAGTTTGAAGAGATGAAGCTGAGATGGCAAGTGGCCATGCTTTCCATGGATATCAAGACCTTTGAGCGCAAAGCTGGCAGACGGTTTGGATTCAAAGGACGCGATCCAGCAAGGTTTGATAAAAGGAAGGTTAAATGCTTCACATGCCAATAGATAGGTCACTTTTCTAGAGAATGCAAAGACAGGAAAGCTGGTGATGAAGTACGATACTCTACTTATCAGCAGTATCAGAAGGATGCAGGAACTTCAAAGGGATCAACTGCATTGGTCACTCTTGATAGCAATGTGGACTGGAAGCTACATGAGGAGTCTGATAATGATGGTCCTGATAATGTTGGGTTGATTGCAGGCTGTACTTCAGAGGATAGGCATGATCAGATTGCCTTGATGGGCATCTCTCAGGTACAAAACTGTTTGTTTGGTTGTAGTGAGCGTTATAATGAACTCAAACAAGCTTATGATATTATGGAACCAAAATATAATGAATGCTATGTGGAAGTAGAAGCTTATAAACAGGCTTTAAAAACACTAGAAAGACAAAAGGTTTGGTTACAAAAGAATGAAATAGCTTATGGTGAGAAAATAGGTGTTTTAGAAAGAGATCTCGAATGTGCTACAAATGAATTAAAATGGTCTGAGAAGTTAAGAGCAGATGTAGAGTCAGAAAATCTAGAGCTTAAGGAGAAACTTAAGGAGGAAATTGCTAGGAATAATGAGTGGATGATGAATGGTAATAAGTTGGCTAGTCTCATTTATAGCAGTCAAGCTCCCAATTCTACAGTGGCTTTAGGTTTTAAGAAATATGTAGGCCTAGAAGCTAGGGATGACACACGTAGATCTACACCAGCAGGCCTAGCTAATTTTGTGAAAGAAGGTGACCTACATGCTGTTCGTGGACCAATTAGAGGTGAGCACATGCCCATTGACCTTTCCACTATTAATGACTTTGATGGATCACACCATCTGTATGGCAAAAAGTCAAAAGACTTGCCAGACCCTAATACTTCTTCTAATGACTTTGTCTCTTGTGTTAACAGTGACAAGTCCTCCAAGCAAGGGTCTACAGAGTGTGATTCAAATGACAAGTCTGACCTTCCCAAGTCTGACCTTCCCAAGTCTTCACCCCTGCCTGCACCCAAGACTACCAATAAGCATGACAGAGTTGCTGCCAAGGAATGCCCTTCCAAGACAGTTGCCTCTGAAGACTTGCTTTTTAATTCTATGCATAATAATACTGTTAAAAACAATTCTTTTCATGGTTTTGGTTTGAATACTTCTGCTTGTAAGAATACTTCTTTTGGTTTGAATAAATCTTCTCTTCAGAAGAAATGTTTTGTGTGTGGAAGTAAATCTCATTTAATTAAGGATTGTGATTATCATGAGCAAAGAATGAGTAGGTGTGGTGATTCTAGGAAATCTAAACCAATGTGGACCAATGTTAATGATATACCACCTTATGTTCCACAAGCTGCTAATTATAATACTTCTTTTCCTTGGAGAAGATCATTTGGAAAACCATATGTTCAACCAACAAGTGAATATTTTAAAAATGGTTTTTGGCCTAGATATGTTAACCCTATGACTGATGGGAGAGGGTACTGGGGTACTGCTGTCAAGACCTCAGCAGGTTGTTCTTGGAATAAACAGAGATCTAAGTTTCATTGGAAACCCAAGAACAATAGTGGATCTTATACTTCTACATGGCACAACTCATATGATCCACAAGGCAGGTTCAAGTCAGCAATGACTTGAGCCTCCATAGTGTACTAATTCTTTGTATATTTTGTTGTTGTTGTAGGATCATCCCCTTAAGCATAAAGATGTTGGAATAGTTGACAGTGGTTGTTCTAGAAGTATGTCAGGAAACAGGGACATGATGCATAACTTTATACCTATTGAAGGTGGAGGCAATGTAACCTTTGGAGGAAGTGATGGACGAATTACAGGAAAAGGGATCATCAAAACACCTCAGCTGGACTTTGAGAATGTTTATTATGTCAAGGAACTTCAACACTTCAATTTGTTTTCAGTCTCACAAATCTGTGACACTAAGAACAAAGTACTCTTCACAGAGGATGAATGTCTTGTGCTGTCTAAAGACTTCAAACTCCCAGAAGATACTTCAATTCTACTGAAGGTTCCTCGAAGTCATAATCTTTATACATTCAACTTAACTAATGTTCAACCAGCAGGTGACTTAACATGTTTGGTGGCTAAAGCATCTGTGGATGAGTCCACCAAATGGCACAGACGGATGGCCCATGTCAATGTCAAGACCATCAACCAGCTCTCTAAGCTGGGCCTAGTTCAAGGTCTTCCTGCCAAAGTATTCACCAATGATCATAACTGTGTTGCATGCAACAAAGGAAAGCAGCACAGAGCCTCCTACAAAGGTGTTCCTGTTACAGCAGTAACCATTATTTCTGAACCTCTTCAGCTGCTTCATATGGATCTGTTTGGTCCAACTAAAGTGAGAAGCATTGATCATAAATATTTTTGTCTGGTGATCACTGATGGTTTTAGCAAATTTTGTTGGGTATTCTTTCTTAGGACCAAAGATGAAACATCTGAAGTTTTGAAAGACTTCATTACCCTTATTGAGAATCAATTGAACAAAAAGGTGAAAGGAATTAGGTGTGACAATGGTACAGAGTTCAAAAATGCCATTCTGATAGAACTCTGCAGGTTAAAGGGAATAAAAAGGGACTATAGCACTCCAAGAACCCCTCAACAAAATGGGGTGGCAGAACGAAAAAATAGAACCTTAATAGAAGCTGCTAGATCAATGCTAGCAGACTCTAAACTTCCTACCATGTTTTGGACTGAGGCTGTTGGTACAGCTTGTTATGTACTCAATAGAGTGTCCATTACTAGACCACATCTTAAAACACCATATGAACTTATCTTTGGAAAAGCTCCTGTTATTCATTACCTTAAACCGTTTGGCTGTCAGGTAACAATCTTGAATACCAGTGATCCCTTGGGCAAATTTGATGAGAAAGCTGATGATGGCTACATTGTGGGGTATTCTGCTCATAGTAAGGCATACAGAGTGTACAATGTATCTGCAAAGAAGATTGAGGAGACATTGAATCTGAGGTATCTTGAAGACAAGCCTAATGTTCAAGGCCAGGGTCATGTTTGGTCATTTGATCTTGACTACTTGACTGATTACTTGGGGTATGCTAGACATAAGGCTGATCAAAATGCAGATTCTGAAGCATTTCCAACTCCTCATTCAGACACTTTAGATGCTCATTCTGACAGTGGGTCTGATGATGAACAACCCATTGTAGTGCCTTCCTTCTCTCCTAACAATTTTGTAGGTGACACTTCTAAAGATTATACTGATGTGTGTGAAGATGAATTCTATTATGCTGAGGACCTTGCCAGACTGAAGAAACAAGAGTATACAGCCAATTTAGATGCTGAGAGGAATGTTGAAGAAGGATCAAATGAAGCAATCGGCAGAAACTTCAATTCTGCTGAAGGTAGTTCTGTTTCTCCTCACCTCTCCAATTCGGCTGAAAGACATGGTGACACTACTCCTAGTTCTACTAAAGTGTCAACAGATCTTGGTGAACCTTATACAAGGTTTCCAAAACCTTCAGATCTTGGTCATCATCAACCTAAAGCAGGCATCTTCAACACACCTTCCTATGATACTGACTTTGAACCTACTGTGACTAATCTTGATTCTTCCATTGATGTCAACACCACAACAACTACAAGGCTCAACAATGTTCATCCACAGTCTAATATAATTGGTGATCCTAATGCGCCTGTTAGAACTAGAGGTACTGTGGCACGTTCTAAATATGGACAGGTAGCTTTTGTCTCTTATGTCTCAAATCAGCAGAGAGACAATCACACAGACTATCAACATTGTCTGTTTGCTTGTTTTCTCTCACAAGTGGAACCAACCAGTGTTACTCAGGCTCTTGAAAATTCAAGTTGGCTTGAAGCAATGCAGGATGAGATGCAACAATTTCAAAATCAGCAGGTTTGGATATTGGTACCACTACCTGATGGTAAGTATGCTATTGGGACAAAATGGATTCTGAAGAATAAGAGAGATGCTCGGGGTGTTGTCATAAAGAATAAAGCCAGATTAGTTGCACAGGGTTATAGACAAGAGGAGGGGATCGATTATGATGAAGTATTTGCACCAGTGGCAAGAGTTGAGGCTATACGGATTTTCTTAGCTTATGCATCCTATATGGGCTTTATGGTCTATCAAATGGATGTTAAAGGAGCCTTCTTATATGGTGAAATTGAAGAGGAGGTGTATGTCACTCAACCTAAAGGATTTGAAGATCCAGATCATCCGAATCATGTTTATAAGGTGGTCAAAGCTCTCTATGGACTACATCAGGCCCCCAGAGCCTGGTATGCTAGGCTTTCTACATTTCTGCTAAAGCATGGTTACAGAAGAGGTGCAATTGATAAGACTCTTTTCCTAAAGAAGAATTCCACTGACATTATTCTTGTGCAAGTCTATGTGGATGACATTATATTTGGATCCACAAAGGAAGCTTGGTGCAGGGAGTTTGAGGAGCTTATGAAGGGAGAGTTTCAGATGAGTGCAATGGGAGAGATGACTTTCTTTTTGGGTCTTCAAGTTCAGCAGAAACCTGATGGTATCTTTATCAGTCAGGACAAATATGTGAGGGACATCTTGAAGAAGTTTGGTATGGAGGGTGTAAGGACTGCTACTACACCTTATGAAGCTCCAAAGTCAAAGACCAACACTGAAGCTGATCCACCTGTGAATGTTCATTTGTACAGGTCTATGATTGGGTCTTTGATGTATTTAACAGCTTCCAGGCCTGATATTACTTTTGCTGTGAGTGTTTGTTCGCGACATCAAGTTGCTCCACTGACTTCCCATCTCAATGCTGTTAAGAAGATCTTTAAGTACCTTAAAGGCCAACCTTTTCTAGGTCTTTGGTACCCAAAAGAGTCTCCTTTTAAGTTGGAAGCTTATAGTGATAGTGACTATGCTGGTGCTAATCTGGATAGGAGGTCCACCACTGGAGGTTGCCAATTCCTTGGAAAGAGATTGATTTCTTGGCAATGCAAGAAACAAACTATTGTGGCTACCTCATCTACTGAAGCAGAGTATGTTGCTGCTGCTAATTGCTGTGGACAGGTTCTTTGGATTCAAAATCAGTTGTTGGATTATGGGTATAATTTCATGAACACAACAATTTTTATTGATAATCAAAGTACCATTTGCATTGTTAAAAATCCAGTTTTTCACAGTCGAACAAAACATATTGAAATCAGGCACCACTTTATAAGAGATGCATATGATAAAAATTTGATAAATGTGGTCAAAATACATACTGATGATAATGTGGCTGATCTGTTAACAAAGGCTTTTGAAGGACCAAGGTTTCAACACCTTGTGGTCCATATTGGCATGCTTAACCCTTAACTGCAAAGTTTAAGGGGAGGCATAGGCCTCAGGGGAGGCATATGCCTCAGGGGAGGATTTGTGTATAACTTTGCATTTTGCTATGTAATTTTGTATATTTGGTTGATTTTAACTAACTCTAACCTGCTAATGTAATTTTAGTGTGTTTCTTTGTTGGTTTGTGTATGTTTCTGTGTTTGTTTTGCAGAATGGTTGTCTCTGATTAAGTTGAGATATGGTTAAGAAAGCTTAAGCTTGTTTTCTCTGAATTCATTGTGCTGAAGTGTGTTATTTGTTTCCTCTGAAGTTGAAGTACTGAAGTTATATGATTCAATCTAAAGAAGTACAGAAGCAAATAGATCATTCATTCATTCAAGAAACAGTTTACAGCTTACAGATTACAGAGTACTAGCAACATCAAAAGCATCTACATGATCTCATAGTCCTAATCTATTACATATCATCTGTTCCAACATCTAAGATGAGCACGATGAGCATGGCTGCTCACATCTTTCACACTAATAGCTGTTGGATATGCACGATCGCTCACATCTTTTGGCACTAAATGCTGGCTATGCCTTTGGGAAAGCATAACCAACTCTAACAGATGCTAAGGATCAAAATGGAGAGGATGGATTGATGAAAACGAAGAAGCTGAAGCTGATTGTGGCAGAGAGATGAGACTGAAAGATTTTCATTTGCGCATCATCTACTCTTTCAATCATTCATCAACTTACATCATTTTCCTTTTTCCGTTCCTCAATACGATATGTGATGATGCACCAAAACATGATGCAGAGAGACCAAGCACCACCTTTCTTCCCATAGGGAGTGGTGGATTTTTGGCCCGTGGCCTTTGTTGAGACCTAGGTGCTGAGGGTTGGGAGTAAGATGTTCCCTCATTATAGGATTCATCAGAATCTTCAGCAGATATACTTGATTTCTCAACACTTTCATCTTTTGATGAGGAGAGAAAGGGTGACTTCTTTGGTAGTGGATATGGTTTTGGAAAATAGTGAAACCATGGATTGGTATCTTCACTAGATGATGATGATGATGATGAGGATGTTGTTGTGAGATCTATGATCTCAGGTTTGGTACTCATGTTTATTATGGTTAATTTTGAAGGATTGAAGGAATTAGGGTTTGTAATATTATTTGGGGATTTTTGATGAAGAAGTCTATTCTTGGTAACAAGATTGTTGAATTGGAGAATAAAGTTAAGCACTTGGAGGATTTACTAAGTCAGAAGGGTAAAAAGAAAAGTGTGGTTTCTTCTGAGGAGGAGGCTGAAGAGAATCTTAATGAATCTCTTGATATATTGGCTGATGTGGCACTTACATCTGGTGTTTCTTCTTCTATTGCTAAATCTTCACGAAGAAAGAAGTCTAGCAAGGAGCCTATTCTTTATACTAGCAAAAGACGAAGACAATATTTGCATAAGGTGTCTGCTGACACTTCAAAGGAGTCACATATGGTTGATGCATCTGCTGATGTTATATTTGAGGAGGTTGCTTCTGGTTATGGTCAACCTTCATCTATACCAGAACATTCAAATGTTTCACCTTCAGTAGATGATGAAGAGGTTTTTCTTGCTGGGAGAATGTTTAAGTTGAATGCTTCTCCTGAAGTTTTCTCTACACCAGTTGAGGAATTGTCTCAACCGATTTCCTCTGATGTGGGTTTGATTGCTTCTGAAGCTCACATTGGTTCTGCTGAAATTGGTTCTGCTAAGACTTCTTCTGAGACAGGACAGGACCCTGTGATTGATGATCTGCTGAAGTCAGGTAAAGTGACTAAAGAACAATATCAAGCTCAGGCTGGATTGTTTGCTGATTATGAGAATATCCAAAAGAGTCGTGTTGTGGCTAAATTTCTTCAAGATCAGTATGCTACTGATTTATCTCCTGAAAGAAAGTTAGAGCTTGATGCATTCTTTCCTATGATTACTGATGATCAATGGGATGGTTATATTTCTCAAGGTGCTTCTGATCCTGATCTAGCAAAACTTATCTTAGGAGATTCTTTTAATGATGATGATTTTATGGATAAAATGGTGGCACTTGGTAATCAAAGGAAGAAGGAATCTGCTGCACAGAGAAGAGCTCTTATTGATCAGAGAAATAAAGCCAAAAGAGAAAAACCTATGACTGTTGCTCAGAAGAGGAATTATATGAGGAGAGTTGTGAAGAATGCTGCTATGTATAATTCTGGAATGACCATGAAGCAAATCATGACTTTATCTGATGATGCTTTGATTAGACAGTATCATATGGTTATGAAATTCTCTTCTTCTGGTTCTACTTCTTCTTCTAAATTGACAAATAGTGCTTCAGTGTCTGATGTTCCTACAGCCAAGAGACAGAGAACAGTTGAAATTGTGGATAATTTTGATGATGTTTTGCCTTCGGTGGTAACTCCATTTGTTCCTTCTGATACAACTTCTGATGATACTCCTTCTTCTGATATGGGTGTTTCTGCTGAATCTTCTTTGGTTTCTTCTGAAATGTTGTCAAGTGTGGAGTTAAGTGATTCTCTGATTCAGGAAACTGATCTACAGCTTGATACTGATAACATTGCTGATATGGGAAAGCAGAGTTTGATTACAAGAAGTTCTGATAGATTGGCTAAGCAACATGCTTCAGGGGATACTGCTTTAGATCTCAAGGCTGATGAGTCTACATTTATTAACACTGGAACTGTTGATGATTTTCCTGAAGGAACTCATGTGGTCTTGGTTGATTGGAAAGCTGGAAAGCTTAACACTGTTTATAGGCTGGATAATACTGTTCTTGAGTTCAACTTCTTGAAGGATATTCTTCATTTGGTGAATAGACATGATTTGAAGATGCTGTATGAACATGTCATTCAGTATTATAAGTCTCACCAAGCAACTGGTTCTGGTTTATATCTGTTGGGAGATCTTCAGGTTATGTTTGATTCTAATTCTCCAAATGGTAAAGGATATTCTATTTGGAAGAATTCTCATAAGTGGGAGATTGAGAGTTGGAGGTTTTATTCTCTGCCTTGTGTTCATGTAGTTCAGACTACATGTGGGATGATTTTGTGTATGCTATCAGATAAGCTTTATCCTTTATCTGATATTTTTATGGAAAGGTTGTTAACACACAAGTTGCAGGTGCCTCCTAATCCGGTTGGCAATGATGACCTTCATGCTACTCAATGTGTTGGTTTGATTAAGAATCAACTTCTATCACATAAAGGTTCATCTTGATTGTAATACTTTGTAATATTTGTTTTCTTTCTTTATTTTCTTAGTTAAAAAAAAAAAAAAAAAAAATTATTATTTTGGTTTTATCTAACTTTTATTGCAGGTTTGTTGTATATATATATATTTTTTTTGGTTATTGACTCACCTGATATACTTTGTGTATGTCCAAGAGTTAGCTAGTCCAAAGGGTACAACTTTGGTAAAGACACATCAAATCTGTTGATAGCTGTAATGATTTGCTAAAAATCATAGGGTATGCAACCACATATGCTTTATTGCTGAGTGTTGTATGGTTTTCAATTCACCATGGTTTATTCCTGTTTGGAATCCAAGAATTGGCTAGCCCACTTGTATATGGCTTGTGGTAAAGGCAGTGGCATTCCATATTTGGTTCTCAATTCACCACTTCTAAGAATTGACTAGTCCTGAGCAAACGGCTACAGGTAAAGACATTTCAAATCCGTTTATATGGTTGCTGGTTTGCCCATAAATCAGATGGTTATCAGTGTACCATACTTTACGAACTGAAACATATGGCTACTCCAGTAGTGATGGCTATTGGTAAAGAGACATCAAATCCATTTATTTTCAATGATTCACCTCTCACAGGAGTTAACACACCTGGATGTGATGAGAATAGTATGAAACTAATCTGTTTTGATGTACCTCTTGTCATATGTTGCTGCAAAGATATGGCGTTTCAAAGTTTCTTCATCATAGAGATGTTCTTCTTGGATTCTTTGCTGTTGTTGTTGCTTGTATACAATCCTCTGGTGCTGTAAGATCTATCAAGAAACTGGAACTTAACAAGTCAAATTCCAGTTTAGGGGAGGATTGTTGGGAATTATGTGAAAGTCTTGATTATGCTGAACTTAATGCCGAAGTGTTTCTACTGAAGTGAAGTGGATTCTGCCGAAGACTTAGCTGAAGACTTATTCTACTGAAGTATAATAGTGATTAGTTTGTTTCTGCGGAAGTGTTTATTCCGTGGTTAGTTTATTTAGTGTGGATATACATGAGCTTTATTAGGAAGTGATTGTGTATATCTTTATTAGTTTTATGATTATACGTTTCTTGGAAAATGGTTTAGAGATATTGTTTAGGGTTCCTTATCTATAAAAGGAACACATTAGAAAGGTTTATGTACCGATTGGAAAAACTCAGTTTTAGTTAATATAAAGATCCATAGAGGATCAAGAAGTTCTTAGTTATTTATTACTTGTGTTTATATTCCGCTGATAAACATTGGTAGTAGAGATTGTCTTTTATTGTGCTTGTGATTACATAGGCATACATAACGATCCACGAGCTCAAGATCTATCAAGGTCTTTGTCTGTTTCAACAATAGTTAAGTTGCAAAAGACTACTACGGTTCAAGCTAAGCAGATAAAGAAATTGAAGATAAAATTTAGAAGGCTTAAAACTTTTGTTTGGCCTTTGATTAAAGAATTTCGTATCTGGGTCAAATCAAAGAAGAAAGCACAAAGGCAGTCTAAGACAAGTAAACACCCAAAGGTTCATAAATCATCTTCTGTCAACTTGGGGAGGAATTTAGAAGAACAGAAATTGAAAGAAGATATAGTTAAAGAGAATGAACCTGAAAGTTCTAAAAAGTCTGAAGAAAAGATCATTCAAGATACTGATGAGCAAGTTCAAGTTCAAAGTACTGCTGATGTTCAAGGTGCTGAACAAAAAAGTACTGGTTTTCAGGATACTTTCAGACAAGAAGTAATTACTCCAAGAGTGTTAAATTTTGAAGAGGAAGCTGGACCTTCTACAATAGTTTTTTAAGAGGAGGAAGCTATTCTTAAACCTATTCATTCTGCAAGTGATGATGAGTTCATTGCTACAATTCTTGGAGATTTATCACAACCAATAGGAGGAGTTACTATTCGAGATGTTCAAGAAGAAGAACAACAAAGAACTTCTCAACCTGAAATTGATCTTAAGGATAAAGGGAAGGGTGTTTTGGTAGAAGTTAAGAAGAAGAAACCAACTTTAGCACAAATAAGAGCTGCTCAAGATGCTTTGAATGAACAAGCAGCTAGAAAGATTCAAGAAGAGTTAAATGCTAAAGATAGAGAAGATCAGGAAACTCAAGAAGCTCAGAATAGAGAAGCAACTCAAAAGGTACAAGATGAATTTGATACTGAAGCTGCTGAACCATTACAGTCACCTGTTCCTGTTAGATTTATGCCAAGAAGACTAAATAAAGCTAAAGACAGAAATGCTATGATGGCTTATCTGAAAAGTCAAGGGTATAAAGGATTGCAGAAGTTTAATTATTTTGAGATGAAAAGATTATATGATGCTGCTAGGGAGGATTATAAGAAGGATGTTACAGGCATCAAAGATTTTAGAGAAGAAGCTACCTGGACTGAAGCTGAAAGAAAGAAGAGCTTGAAAAGAAAAAGGAAAACTGAAGTTACAGATGTTCAGTTCTCAAAGAAAGAAAAAGTTAAATTAAGATCTGAGACTAGTGATGAATTAAGGAATTATCTCAGAGTAGTAGATTTTGATTATTCAAAAGAAGATGCTGACATGAAGATGAACAGATCACAGATTAGTGTTTTTGAAGTTGTGAAATCCAAAGATGGAGATTATATGATTTTTCATAAAGAAGATGAAAGCTTCAAAGTTTTCAAAAGGCTATGGGATTTACTGCATATTATAGATAGAATAGATGTTGGGATATGAAAGTGCTGAAGACATCAAAGTACTGAAGATATGAAAGTACTGTAAACTGCAAAGTACTGGAAGAAGTCAAAGAGTCAAAGTACTGCTAAAGATAAAGTCAAAGTACTGCATGGTGAAGTCAAAGTACTGCTAGAACAAACACACTGTTATATTCGTTTAAGGAAAGTATTGTATTCCATGTTTAGATTACTTGTCGTACAAGGTTATCAATTGTAAACCGACTAGGATATCCTTGAGCCTATAAAAGGACTCCTAGATTGGCATTAGAGGTACGATTTCAGAAAAAGAGTTTTAGAGTTTACGAATTAAGAGTTTAGAGAAAAGTTTGAATATCTTAGAGTTGTATTAGAGTATCTGCATAATAAGCAGATTTAGAGTTTGTTAATAAAGTTTTCTTCTTAGCTTTGTTAAGTAAATTCCGCGTACTTAATAAAGATTGCTCAGTGTTTCTTTGTTAATAACTTAGGATTTATCCGAGGTTATTAAACCTTAACAAGCTAGTTTAGTTTGATTAAAGTATATCGATCCAACAAGTGGTATCAGAGCTTGTGTGGAAACTCTGACTAGGAAGAAACCCTACAATTTTCAAGATGTCGACTGAAGCTGTTCCACAACCCTCAATCACCTCACTCAGAATTCCAATTATCAAGAAGGGAGAATATGATCTCTGGTGCATGAAGATGAGGCAGTATATTGCCATTACAGACCATGCTCTGTGGAATGTAATTGTGAATGGGAATGAAGTTCCTCAAGAACCCATTCAAGTTGCTGGACAACCTTTAGCACCAAAGGCAGTTTTACCACAAGCAACCCTAAGGAATCAAGAGAAGGCTCTTAACATTCTTCTGTCTGCCATTCCAGATGGTCATCTTCTCAAATTTCACGATGCTAAAGATGCTAAGCAGCTCTGGGCTGCTCTCAAGACCAGATTTGGAGGGAATGAAGCCTCTAAGAAGATGCACAGAAACTTGCTAAAACAGCAGTTTGAAACATTCACAGTAGGAGAAAGAGAGAGTCTTGATGCTGCATATGATAGGTTTCAGAATCTCCTCAACATGTTGGAGTTATACAAGGCAGAAGTATCAGTTGAGGATGCTAATTTGAAGTTTCTAAGGAGTTTGCCATCTTCATGGCATGTGATTGCTACTATGATCAGAGGACAGCAAGGACTGGATGTTATGGACTTTGATGATCTTTATCATCAATTGAAGGTGTATGAACATGAGATGAGTGGTCAACCAAATTCTAAATCTCACAGTATTGCTTTTCTATCATCTGAAAAGAAGAGCAGTACTTCCAAAAGTACTGCTTCTCCTCAAAGTACTGTTTCTCAAAGTACTGCTGTCTACAATCCCCCATCATATGCTCAGCAGGCCCCACCATCTACTACTTTAAACTCAGATGAAGTTGTGTGCTCTTTCTTTGCACAACAAGCAAGCTTACCTGTCACTTATGAAGAGGATCTAGCACAGATTGAAGAAGATGCACTTGAAGAAATTGATATCAGGTGGCAAGTTGCTTTGATCACTGCAAGAATTAAAAAGTACATGAAGAAGACAGGCAAAAATATTGATTTCAAACCAAAACAAGGAATAACTTTTGACAAATCTAAAATTGAATGCTTCAATTGTCAAAAGACTGGTCACTTTGCAAGGGAGTGCAGGTTTGCTAAGTATCAAGCAAACAGAACATCTGAGAAGCCTAAACTTGAGCTCAAGGAAATTCCAATAACTGAAACAAAGGCGTTGGTTGCTCAAGAGAAGTTATCAGAAGTGGACTGGAGTGAAGAGTTTGATGATGAACCAGTGACTTACTGTATGGTAGCAGTGGAAGATGCAGTTGAAGACACTGTGGAAGCATTGGACTGGAGCACTGCTTTTGATGAAGAATCTGAACATGCTGCTTTGGAATCTGATGATGGCTTTGGAGGATTTGATTGGAGCAAAGAAAGTGAAGATGATCCTGTTCTTCTTGCTATGGTGGCTACTTCACCAACTCAGTATCCTATCTCTGAGGTATGCTCAAACTGTTATGAATTCTATCAAAAATTGCTTAACAGTTATGTAATTGAAAGGGATAATTGTATTAGGGCTAGGTCTGAGGTAGCAGGTTACCAAATCACTTTAGAGTCTATAGAAGCTAAAATCATAACACATGAAAATAATGAAATGGCTTGGGCTGAAAAGTATGAACAACAGGATTACCAGTTAAAACTCAGTGAATGGAAACTAAATTGTAAAATTGCTGAAATTGAGAAATTAACTAAGGAAAGAGATGATTTGTTAGCTAAGTTTGCTGCTTGGGGAGAGTCTGGCTTGTCCCATGTTACTTTTGTTGAAAAACAGAAAAGGGCTTACATTAGAACAGGCTTAGGATTTGGAATGGACTTTAGTAGTGTAGATGAAAACCAACCTAGTGATCAGGATGATGGTGAGGACATAACCACTAGTGATGATGAGCTCATTAACTATGTAGATTCATCTAGTAATGATGGCTCAGTAAGTGAACCACCTCCTGAATATAAGAAAGACAATGGTTATCATGCTGTTCCTCATCCCATTAGTCATCACCCCTCTAGGCCTGATGTTTCTCGTTATGGTGTTGATAGTCTAGAGTTTAGGAAGAAGCTTATTGCAAAATCTAGATCTGAGAAACCCAAAGAAACTGTTGAAAACAATGTTCAAAATCCAGCAGTACCTTTAAATCAAAGTACTGCTCAACAAGCAGTACCTTCTGCAAAACCTTTTCAAAACAGTACTGCTAAACCTTTCTGGGATAATTTTGGTCAAAACAAATTTTATCAGTCCTCAAGAAGGCAAAACAATTTTGGGCATAGACATAGAAAAAAATCACTTTGGACATATGGGTCAAAAACTGTGTTTTGTGTGTTATAGTCCTACTCATTTAATCAAAGATTGTGACAGACACTCAGAATATCTAAGCAAGTTTCCAAGGAATAAGTCTAACAATCAGAGACCTAGAGAGCACAAACCAGTGTGGACTAATTCAAATAGGGTTAATCACAGAAACTTCACACCAGATCATAGATACCCACATCAGAGAAGAACTTCAGTATCTCACAGTACTTTCCAAAGTACTGCTCAGAGACAAGGTACTGAAAACCATACTTGGGATAGAAATTCTAGGAGAACTCATTATCAACCTAGAAGTTATCACAGTTCATATAGGGGATCTAGATCACAAGAACCTCCTGTTAAAACTGAATGGGTTAAAAGGGAAAGAACTGCTGGGAGACATACAGTACGTTCAACAAAAAGTGAATCAGATGTTTTTGTGTCAAAAGAAAAGGCTAATAATCTGGTGAAAGAAATTTATGTTGAAAAACCAGAGAGTTTTGAAAATCTACATGCTAAAAATCAAAAGATAATTTTGGATCATCAGTTGAGAGATAGTGAGAATTACATACTCAAAGAATTTGAGTTTGTAACTTCTCAAGGGGAACACAAGTCAGTAATGGCTTGGGTTCCTAAAAGTTTCTAACTCTTTTCTTTGTGTGCAGGGCAACCCAGAAGAGGAGCTTAAAGATCATCTTATTGTGGATAGTGGTTGCTCTGGAAGTATGACAGGTGATAAAGAGATCCTGTCTGATTTTAGAAGTATTAGTGGAGGAAAAGTTGCATTTGGGAATGATCCCAATGGAGGAAGGATTACAGGGAAAGGAACAATTAAAGCTGGGAGAATTGATTTTGAGAATGTCAGATATGTGAAGGAGCTAAAGTTCAACTTGTTGTCAGTCTCTCAAATTTGTGATAAAAAGCATCCTGTGTTATTCACTGACACAGAATGTCTTATCCTTTCTTCTGACTTCAAACCTGTTGATGATGACTTGGTAGTACTTAGGGTACCAAGGACAAATGATGTGTATAGTTTAGACATGAAGAGTCTACATTCTTATGGAAGAGCCACATGTTTGGTGGCTAAGGCAACATCTGAAGAGGCACATCAATGGCATAGAAGATTGGGCCATGTGAATTTCAAGAACATCAACAAACTGGTCAAAGGCAATTTAGTTAGAGGTTTACCTTCAAAGACTTACAGGAATGATCAATCCTGTTTGGCATGCAAGAAGGGTAAACAACACAAAGCTTCCTGCAAGAAGCTTGATGAAAGGAATATTAGAGAACCATTGGAGCTATTACACATGGATTTATTTGGACCTGTCTCTGTGGCAAGTTTAAATAAAAAGAAGTACTGTTTGGTTGTTACTGATGATTGTAGTAGATTCAGTTGGGTTTTCTTTTTGGGCTTTAAGGATGATACCTTTGATGCTATTCAAACTCTTATAATAGCACTTGAAAACCAATTAAGACTCAAGGTTAGAGGTATTAGATGCGATAATGGAACTGAATTCAAGAACAAGCCTATGGATGATTTTTGTGCAAACAAAGGCATAAAAAGGGAGTTTAGTATTGCTAGAACACCACAGCAAAATGGTGTTGCAGAAAGGAAAAATAGAACCTTGATTGAAGCTGCAAGGACCATGTTAGCAGATTCTCATCTTCCTATTCAATTTTGGGCAGAAGCTGTAAGTACTGCATGTTATGTACTCAACAGGGTTTCTGTCACAAAACCACAGATGAAGACACCCTATGAATTGCTGATGGGCAATAAACCCAACATTCGTTTTATGAAGCCTTTTGGATGCCCTCTTACTATTTTGAACACCATTGATAATCTGGGGAAGTTTGATGGCAAGTCTGAAGAAGGTTACTTATTGGGATATTGCACTAACAGTAAAGGATTCAGAGTCTACAATAGAGTTACTAAGAAGATTCAAGACAGTCTTCATGTTGAGTTTTTAGAGGATCAAGACAATGAGAAAGGGAAGGGTCCTGATTGGATGTTTGATCTTGAGATTTTATCTCCTTCAATGAATTATGTTCCTGTTAGAGAAGAAAATCAACCTTTGCATAATGAAGAAGATATTCAGTATGTTGTTCATGATATTCATCTTAGACCTGATGCTATTCCTGATAAAGATCCTATGAGTCCAAAACAAAGTACTGATGTTCCTAAGCAAAGTACTGATTCTCCAAAACAAAGTACTGTTGCACCACAATCCTCTTTATCTACAGAGGATCAATCTATTCAAGAGGAACTTAATCAGATGCTTCTTCAAGATGTATTAGCACATTCTTACACAGATGAACAAAGGAGAGCTTATGAAGAGACAAAGAAGAACAAGACTGCAGAGTTCTCTTACAGTACTTTGGACAGTACTTTCAACCAAAGTACTGCTGCACCTATTGACAGTACTTTAGATGATTTGGATGATCCTACCATGCCTGAGTTAGAAGAAACTGATGATGAGCTTGAAGATGAAGGTATTTTCACAAATTCCAATGAAGGTGCTGATTATACTAACTTAGATGATACATATGAAGTTCCACAGTCTCCAATCTTACGAATTCATAAGAATCATCCAACTGATCAAATCATTGGTCCTTCTACTTCTGGAGTTATGACAAGACACAAAGCTAAGGGTTTCACAAAACCTCATAATGCTTTACTTAGCTTTGTGTATAAACAAAACAGGCTAAATCATAAGGACCATCAAACCTGCTTATTTACTTGTTTCATCTCTCAAGAGGAACCCAAGAATATTGCTCAAGCTTTGACTAAAGAAAGCTGGGATAAAGCTATGCAGGAAGAACTTCTTCAATTTAAACTTCAAGAGGTTTGGGTTTTATGTGACCTTCCAGATGGGAAGAGAGTTATTGGAACCAGATGGGTCTTTAGAGTTAAAAGAGATAAAAGAGGCAATGTTATCAAGAACAAGGCAAGGTTAGTTGCTCAGGGTTATAGACAGGAAGAAGGGGTAGATTATGATGAGGTATTTGCTCCTGTGGCAAGGATTGAAGCTATTAGAATCTTTCTTGCTTTTGCTTCTTATATGGGTTTTCAAGTCTACCAGATGGATGTCAAGAGTGCCTTTCTTTATGGCACTATTACAGAAGAGGTGTATGTGAAACAACCTCCAGGTTTTGAAGATCCTAAGCATCCAAACAAAGTCTATAAGGTGGTTAAGGCTCTTTATGGTCTTCATCAGGCACCTAGAGCTTGGTATGAGAGGCTCTCTACATTCTTATTACAACATGGATACAGGAGGGGAGCTATAGACAAGACTTTGTTTATCAAGAGAGATAAGAAGGATATCATGTTAGTTCAAGTATATGTTGATGATATTATCTTTGGAGCTACCAAACAGTCCATGGTTAAGGAGTTTGAGCAGCTGATGCAGAAGGAATTTCAAATGAGTTCAATGGGAGAGTTAGCATTCTTTTTAGGACTTCAGGTTAAGCAGTCCAAGGAAGGGATTTTTATTAGCCAAGACAAGTATGTTACAGATATACTTAAGAAGTTTAATTTTGCTGATATGAAGGCTGTTACTACACCTATTAAATCTATCAATTCATTGGGAAAAGATGAAGATGGACAGCCTGTTGAAGTCAAGTTATATAGATCTATGATTGGCTCTCTTATGTATCTTACTGCATCAAGGCCTGATATCATGTTTGCAGTTTGTTTATGTGCCAGATATCAAGTCTCACCAAAGATCTATCAATTCATTGGGAAAAGATGAAGATGGACAGCCTGTTGAAGTCAAGTTATATAGATCTATGATTGGCTCTCTTATGTATCTTACTGCATCAAGGCCTGATATCATGTTTGCAGTTTGTTTATGTGCCAGATATCAAGTCTCACCAAAGATCTCTCACCTGAATGCTGTCAAGAGAATATTCTGTTATTTGAAACAACAACCTAAGTTGGGGTTGTGGTATCCTAAAGAGTCACCTTTTCACTTAGAAGCTTTTTCAGATAGTGACTATGCAGGTGATAACTATGATAGAAGATCCACAACTGGTGGATGCCAATATCTTGGACGAAGGTTAGTCTCATGGCAATACAAGAAGCAGACAATTGCAGCAACATCCTCTACTGAAGCTGAATATGTAGCTGCTGCAAGTTGTTGTGGTCAAGTTTTGTGGATGCAGAATCAACTCTTGGATTATGGGTTCAACTTTAAGAATACTCCTATCAATATTGATAATGAGAGTACTATTTGTATTGTGAAGAATCCTGTGTATCATTCCAAGACAAAGCATATTCAGATTAGGCATCACTTTATCAGAGACTGTTATGAGCATAGGCTCATTAATGTGGTTAAAGTTCACACGGATGATAATGTAGCTGATCTACTCACCAAAGGTTTTGATGTGTCACGATTCAATCACTTGGTCGTGAGCATTGGAATGATTAACTACTAAGCTATGTTTAAGGGGAGGACTATAAGATGTTTGATATAGTCCTGTGTATTGCTTGAGGGGAGGATATTAGTGTATACTTAGATTATTTGAAGATTTTTGGCAAAGTACTGTATTTTCTGAAAGTACTGCTTGAGAAAGTACTGCTTGGGAAAGTACTGCTTATGTGGAACGTACTGTTTGTCGTATTAAAGTACTGTTCCAACGGTAATATTGAAGGGTAATTGGTAGTAATGGTAACTTTGTTATTTAGGTTGTGATTTTTCAAATCTCACCTATAAATAACTTCTTTCCGATTTTCCCTCTCATATTATCCATTCAAATCTTTTCCATACTTATCTTCCAATTACCATCTCTTTATTATTCAATACAATCTTTCTATTGTGCTCACTCTTTCAACAATGGTGAATCGTTTAACTGTTTCGAAGCACAATATGGTGGCTAATTTGAATTAAGATCTGAGACTAGTGATGAATTGAAGAATTATCTCAGAGTGGTAGATTTTGATTATACAGATGAAGATAATGACATGAAGATGAACAGATCAAAGATCAGTGCTTTCAAAGTTGAGAAATCTAAGAATGGAGATTACATGGTTTTTCACAAAGAAGATAAAAGTTTCAAAGTTTTTAAACGGCTATGGGACTTGCTGCATATCATAGACAGAGTAGATCTATTCTACTTATATCATGCTGTGAAGACTTATTTTGAAGATAATCTATTAGAAGGGATTGGATTGATTTTACATGGGGATCTCATAACTATGTGGGAAACTGATGAAGAAAGTATTGATGATATTTGGAAGGATCAAGAAAACTGGAGATAGTTTGCTGGAGATTCTTTGAAGAATCTGGAGTTCATGTCTTGGAGCTAGAAAATGGAACAATGATTCACATGTTTGCAGAAAGAAGATATCCTCTTACTGTTGAGCTCATGAGAAGAATGCTAGAGCATGGATTGGAAGTAGAAGAGGCTGATGAAATTGCTTGCATGGTTATCAATTTGCTTACAGACTGGACTACCATTGCTGAGAATGATCTATAACTGGTATGATTTTTGAATAAATACTTTTTGATATATCAGTACTTTTATTCAAAGTACTGCTAGTCAGACAGTACTTTCATCAAAGTACTGTTTGCTGAATTAAACCAGTTAAATGAATTTTAGAAGAATCCTTTTGCTAAATAATAAATATTTTTTTAAATAAAGGTTGAATAAATGGTCTTTGTGATGATAACATCAATAGGTTATCAATCCACCATGGTTACAAAAGGATTGACTAATCCATGAGCAAACGGCTCTGGTAAAGATATATCAAATCCGTTTTTAGTTGACAACTTGCTAATAAGTTGGATGGTCATCAACTCACCATATCAGTAATGTGAAGAGTTGGCTAGCCCACAAGAAATGGCTTGTGGTAAAGGCAGTGGAAAAACCATTTTTGGTAATTAGTTCACCATTAGATAAAAGAACTAACTAGTCCAGAAGGGTACAGCTTTTGGTAAAGACAAAACAAATCTGTTGATAGCTGGTGGTTTGCTAAAAATCATATGGTTATCAATGTACCATGGTCTTACACACCAAAACATTTGGCTACTCCAAAGATAATGGCTTTGGTAAAGAGTTCTAAATCCATTGAATTTTCAATGATTCACATAGATGTGATGAGAATAGTATGCAACTTAAACTTGAATTATTGTACACATTGTCATATGTTGCTGTGTTGCTGAAAAGATGGAGATTGCTGAATACTGCTGTGAAGAAAACAATTCTAAGAGATACTTTGACAAAAGCACAGATTCTACAGAGATATAATCTAAAGACTAAAGAACAATCCATTTTAAAGATGAAGCTGTTAAAAATATATTCACAAAGGAACTTGAAGTCAAGCAAGTAGAATTCAAGTTAGGGGAGGATTGTTGGGATATGAAAGTGCTGAAGACATCAAAGTACTGAAGATATGAAAGTACTGTAAACTGCAAAGTACTGGAAGAAGTCAAAGAGTCAAAGTACTGCTAAAGATAAAGTCAAAGTACTGCATGGTGAAGTCAAAGTACTGCTAGAACAAACACACTGTTATATTCGTTTAAGGAAAGTATTGTATTCCATGTTTAGATTACTTGTCGTACAAGGTTATCAATTGTAAACCGACTAGGATATCCTTGAGCCTATAAAAGGACTCCTAGATTGGCATTAGAGGTACGATTTCAGAAAAAGAGTTTTAGAGTTTACGAATTAAGAGTTTAGAGAAAAGTTTGAATATCTTAGAGTTGTATTAGAGTATCTGCATAATAAGCAGATTTAGAGTTTGTTAATAAAGTTTTCTTCTTAGCTTTGTTAAGTAAATTCCGCGTACTTAATAAAGATTGCTCAGTGTTTCTTTGTTAATAACTTAGGATTTATCCGAGGTTATTAAACCTTAACAAGCTAGTTTAGTTTGATTAAAGTATATCGATCCAACAATAGACCTATTCTATTTATATCATGTGGTGAAAGATTACTTTGAATATAATCCATTAGAAGGGATTGGTTTGGTTTTACATGGTGATCTCATAACTGCATGGGAAACTGAAGAAGAGAGCACTGATGATGTTTGGAAGAATCAAGAAAGTTGGGAAATTGTTTGCTGGAGATTCTTTGAAGAGTCTGGAGTTCATGTTTTAGAGCTGGAAAATGGAACAATGATACATATGTTTGTAGAAAGAAGATACCCTCTCACAGTTGAGCTCATGAGAAGAATGTTAGAGCATGGAATGGAAGTAGAAGAGGATAATGAAACTGGTTGCATGGTTATCAACATGTTTATCAACTGGACTACTATTACTGAGTATGATCAATAACTGGTATGAATTTTATTTGAATAAATACTTTTTGATATATCAGTACTTTTATTCAAAGTACTGCTGATCAGATAGTACTTTCATCAAAGTACTGTTTGCAGAAATAAACCAGTTAAAAGAATTTTTTAAAAGAAACCTTTTGCTAAGTAATACATATTTTGAAATAAAGGTTGAATAAATGGTTTTTGTGATGATAACATCAATAGGTTATCAATCCACCATGGTTACAAAAGGATTGACTAATCCATGAGGAAACGGCTCTGGTAAAGATATATCAAATCCGTTTTTAGTTGACAACTTGCTAATAAGTTGTATGGTAATCAACTCACCATATCAGTTAATGTGAAGAGTTGGCTAGCCCACAAGAAAATGGCTTGTGGTAAAGGCTGTGGAAAAACCATGATTGGTAATTAGTTCACCATTAGATAGAAGAACTAACTAGTCCAAAAGGGTACAGCTTTTGGTAAAGACAAATCAAATCTGTTGATAGCTGGTGGTTTGCTAAAAATCATATGGTTATCAATGTACCATGGTCTTACACACCAAAACATTCGGCTACTCCAGAGTTAATGGCTTTGGTAAAGAGACTAAAATCCATTAATTTTCAATGATTCACCTCTCACAGGAGTTAACACACCTGGAAGTGATGAGAATAGAATGCAACTTTAACTGAATTAATGTACAAATTGTCATATGTTGCTGTGTTGCTGAAAAGATGGAGCTTGCTGGATGTTGTTGTAAAAGAATAATTCTAAGAGATACTTTGACAAGCACAGACACTACAGAGATACAATCCAAAGACTAAGAAACAATCTGTCCTTAAAGATGAAGTTGTTAAAGATATATTCACAAAAGGGAACTTGAAGTCAAGCAAGTAGAATTCAAGTTAGGGGATGATTGTTGGGATATGAAAGTGCTGAAGATATGAAAGTACTGAAGATATGAAAGTACTGTAAGCTGCAAAGTACTGGAAGAAGTCAAAGAGTCAAAGTACTGCTAAAGACAAAGTCAAAGTACTGCACTATGAAGTCAAAGTACTGCAAGAACACAAGAACTGTTATATTCGTTTATGGAAAGTATTGTATTCTATGTTTAGATTACTTGTCGTACAAGAATACAAATTTTAAACCGACTAGGATATCCTTGAGCCTATAAAAGGACTCCTAGATTGGCATTAGAGATAAGTTTTTATAGTTTATGAATTCACAAGTTATTTAGTGTTTTAGAGAGAAGTTCGATAATCTTAGAGTTGTTTAGAGTTGACGAGTGCTTATTCACTCATCATTTTAGGTCAAATCTGAGCTGCAAAACATTTAAAAACACTTTGAAATGCATCAAAATACTGAAAATATCTCAAAATTATGTTTTATATGTTTCAGATGCAAAATGTTTAAAATCAGATGAAAAATGAACAAAGTTTGCATAATTGGCAGTTTCAGTCCCCCGACTTTCAAAAATTGACAGAAATAGTCCCTGAGCACGTATTTTAAAAAATAAAAGTCACCAAAGGTCCTTTTGAAATCATAAGTTGTCATAATTAGTCCTTTGGTGAAAAATTTCAAAAGTTTGAGAAATTACAGTTTTGATCCCTGGATTTTTAAAATTGTCAAGTTTAGTCCTCAGGTTTCACAATTTGGCAGATTCAGTCCTTACACTATCAGAGATTGTCAATAATGGACCTTGGATTACATTTTCAGAATTACATAAATGGCCCTTGGATTTTCAGTTTTGGCAACTATGGTCCCTAAATGTTAAATGGGTTTCATAATCAATCCCAAGTCCAAGTATTATCTCAGCCCATCAATAACCCATGACCCAATATTAATCAACCCAATCCCAGCTTTTTCCAAACTCAACCCGACCCACATCCCCTTTACCCTCTCCTCTTTTCCCTCCCAAAACACCCTGCTTTCTCTTCAACCCAGAACCCTAACACCTAATTCTCTTTCTCTGCTTCCCAAAACACTCAACCCCTCCAAACCTTCTATTACCCAGCTACATCAAAACCAAGTCCACCTTAATACCTTTTAACCAGTTTCTCCCAACTCCCAAACCCACTACCATCCTTCCCCCTCCTCTTTCCCACTCCACCTCAGCAATCCATGTCAAAAAGGCTTCAGTGGATGGCTCAGATTACTGCTCAATGGTACCTAATTGATCAATGGCTTGGATCAACTTCAAGAAGCACAAAGTTGGAACCTTGGCTGTTTTCACTCACAAAACAAGCACAACATCAAGATGAAGACTTGAAGACCTATCTTAGTAGTATAAATAGGATGTTGTATGCCAAGTATAAGGCACCCCTAGTTTTTTAAAATAATTTTAGTTTTCTTGTATTTTAAGCTTTATTGTAATTTCCTTTTAAAATCAATGAAAGTTCTGTTTTTCAGTTTCATGTTCTATTTAATGTTCGTTTTAGCTTAATGAAAGGTAGTCAAAAGATTTTTAAACGAATCTAGAAAAATGGTAGCTTGAGCTTTTTGCATCAGGGGTGTTTGGTTATTGCTTGTAAACGGGTCAAAATCATTCTTACCCACTTTGACAACTAAAGTCAAACATGTTTTAAGTGTCCAAGTTAAGTGGTTTGAGTAGAAACTAGTTTTACAAGAATTCTAACAGTTTTAAATTTTCTTTGGTTTCAAAGAAATTTGAGTTTTGTCAGATTTTCTTTAGTGGTTTAGCCAAGTTTTAGATGTGATAAAAATTTATAAAAAATAAAAATCACTAGTTCAGTAGGTCATCTAACTTTGGTCAAAAGGAAAAAATTCAAAAAAATGGTTTAAGGGGTCTGCAGTGGGTTCAAAATGGGTTAGTTATTACGACTGTTGTCCTGTGCAGGTTGCCTCAGCCCAACCCAAGCTGTTTTCAGCTTATCCCCAAGCTGTAAAAAGCTTATTTTTCACCACCATTTAGCTTTTTAGGATCACTACTGTGCTAACTTTTGTTGTTTCAGCTTGTGTCTTGGTTGGAAGCTTATTTAGCAGCTTAAAAATAAGCTCCAAAGTGACTTGTGCAGGCTGATTTTACCCTGCATCTGTAGCTGGTCATCTAGTTTTTTGAAAACTTTCCAGGTTCTACATCCACTCATTTCAATTCTCTTTAGTGCTTTTATGATATATAGATTAGAGTAATTTCTAAGGTTGCTTACTAGAAGCTTATTCAGGTTTGGATTGGTTTATTTGATCTAGTGTAGTTTAGGATTTCCAAGTTAGAACCAATAGCCAACTGTTCTCCCTTGTGCTTATAGCTTATCTCACTTAGGAAGCTTATTTTCATTCTATTTCACTCATTCATCTTTTGTCAAATTGCTTATTGCTTAATTTGCCCAAACAGTTTCTAAATAAGTGAAAAAGGAGTGTTTGTTTGTTTGCTTTTAAGGGGTGTTTGGCTGTTGGAATAAGCTGTTCCAAACAGCTTGTTTCAAGCTTTTCAAAAATTAATTTTTTAGAAAGAATTGCAGGTTAATCCCTTTAAGTGGATTCTGAAAGAAAAAAAAAAGAAATGGTTCTGTTTAAGTTGTTTGGTTGTTAGCTTAAAAGGAATGTTTGTTTAGTTTCTAGACCTGTGTGCTTACTGTCTCAATCTGAAAACAATAAGCAGTCTTAACTGCTTATTGCTAGCTTTTTGAAAAGTTGGTTTTCATTAAAATAGCTTATTTTCATTGCACCTTTAAGTTTCAAAAGGAAAAAGTTAAAAAAAAAAATAGATTTTCAAAAAGGGTACCAAGGGGATTCGAACCCTGGTCTCCACTGTCACCAAACGAACACCTCACAACACAACCCTCTAAACCAACGCGCCCTTGGGACTTGTCTCGTTGGAATTTACACAAACAATGCATTTAAAGCATCTTGGCAGTTTAATGCATAAGGACTTATTGGCTTATTTGTTGCTTATTTCTCAAAACAACCACCAAGTTTCTCAATTTTCTTAGGACTAGCATAACTTAAAGTAGTTTTTGTGAATTTTTCAGATTTTTCTTAATTAGTTTAGTATTTTTAATAATTTAATTAGTGTTTAATGGTTTTTAATTCGTAGTAATTATTTTTAAAGTCAAAAAATTCCCGGCTTTTTTCTAAAATTATTTTTAGTCAAATAGAACGTAGGAAAATTGATTTCACACCCGTAGCCCTTAAATTGCAAAATTTTTACGTTTATGGCTCGGGTTGTTTCCCGTTTTTACGTTTTAGCACCCTAGGACTTAGTGTAGCTTCGTTTTATCATTCCTTAGGTTTAGTGATAGTTTAATTTTAGTTTATTAGGGTTCCGTTGCCTTAATTACCTTCCCGTTCATTAAATTGTAGAATACGTAATCAAATCCAAATCATTAAAATCCAATTCAAGTTCAAATCACGAAACTCAACGAATCCTTCCATTCACACCTCGTTGGGACACGACCCGGGAAATCACTTTTCCGGTATCACTTTTATCACACCCGTGAGGTTTGGCACGTTGACCTTTTTCCTAAAGGGTTAATTTGTAGAATTTTACGGATAATTTGATATATTGATATTGTGTTTGTTTTCACCACTCACTTCACAACGAATCAAATTTTGGCGCCGCTGCCGGGGAGGTGTGTTGCGACGATATCGTGAAGTTTTTGCGATTAGTGACTTGAAGAACCTTCCTCGTGAAGTTATTGTTTTTTATAAAAATACAAAAATACAAAAATATTTTTCTTTTCTTTGTATATATATGTAAAAGATTAAAAATACAAAAAGATTTTCCTTGTTGTTTTAAATAAATAGAAGACACAATCAATATAACATTCTCAACTGAGGTGTTATCATTATAAGTTCCCGAACTAAAGATTTAAAACTTGCCTTTGTGTCGCTCGTGTTTTGGTTTATTTCTATCGGTTTAACAAACTGTGTGAGGGGTATAAGGACGGCCTGACATTAAATTGCGGCTAAAAAGAGACGGGTTTTTAATAAGCTTCGCGCTGACCTACAAAGTCTCTCCGCTCCTTTGTGCGTTTTACTTATAGAAGTGATCATTTCACGTGGGATTATTGGTTTAAGTTCACTGTTGTTTTGCCTCGGTCTTGTTTTAATTGATAGTGTTGTTTTTGGAAGTGCATGCGCACTCGCTCGCAAGCTCGTAGACGTAACCGTAACCAAGCAAACGTACCCGAGATACGTACCGTCGAACAAATCACAATGACACATAACCTAGGGAACGGACCTCAAGTCCAACAACCTGGGCCACAAAATCAAGCTCCCGATCTCCGAACAATGGAGGAGCTTTGCCAACCCACGATGGATGGACGGGGCGGTCCAATTGCCCCGGTCAACATCGAGGCAACGGATTTTGGACTTAAGCATCACATGATTCAACAAGTACAAAGTTTTTGCCAATTTCACGGATCACCGGGTGACGATGCCAACAAGCATCTCGACAAATTTCTCACCGTCACCCAAAGTATGAAGCAAAATGGGGTCACCGATGACGCCCTTCGCTTATACCTCTTTCCATATTCTTTGACGCTTCATGCCACCGCATGGTTTGATCGTCTTCCCAAGAACTCAATCCATAGTTTCGATGAAATGATCTCCAAATTCTTGGCGAAATATTTTCCACCGTCGATGGTGACGAAACTACGGAATGAAATCAGTAATTTTCGGCAGCATCCCGATGAGTCCTTATTTGAGGCATGGGAACGCTATAAGCTTTCAATTGATCGATGTCCGAACCACAACATGTTGCTTGTCACCCAAATAGATACATTCTATAACGGGTTAACATTGAGACATCGTGACACGATAAATGCTGCTGCCGGTGGTACCTTTATGAAAAGGCGACCCGAAGAGTGCTACGATCTCATTGAAAACATGACTGCCCACCACAATTATTGGGATTCCTCAGCCGAGAGGAGTGAGTCAAGGAGATCTACCACCCTTCCATCTTCGGAATACATGACTCTAACCAAAAACATTGAAGAAATATCCACTGCCGTACTTAAAATGAGTCAAAATAACAACAATCAACAAGTGAATGTCGTAAACAAGAGTTGTGAAACTTGTGGTGGTCCACACCCTTATTTTGAGTGTCCAGCCTTCGGTGGCTTCACTCAAGAGAGCGTTTATGCCGCTTCTGGTTCCTACAATACGGGAGGTAATACCTACCAACCGCAAGGGGACCGAAACCTTCTAAGCTATCGTTCTAACAATTTCCTTGGACCACCCGAGTTTAATCAAAATCAGAACAATCAAAATGTGCAAAATAGAAATAATCAGTTCAATCAAAATCAGAGTCAGAATCAGAATTTTCAAAATCAAAATCAAGGTTTTCAAAATCAAGGAAATTTCAATCAAAACCGATTCCAAGCTCCTCAACAAAATGTGCATGCCCAACCTCCTCAAGCTTCCATTGACATTGCTAATTACATCAAAAGCAATGAAGCTAAGATGGTGTCCATGCAAAATCAAATTACCACTTTGAAGAATGATTTCACTTCCGAGCTTAGAGCTACTAGTAACAAGATTGATCAATCTCATAGCAAGATTGAAAGCATGATTGCTAGTCTCATGAGTCAAAAGAATCAAGCTTCAACTTCGGGTGCTCTTCCGAGCAATACCATTCCCAACCCAAAAGGTGAGTTGAATGCTATTGCCACCCGAAGTGGTAAGTCTTATGAGGGACCCTCGTTGCCTAATCCTTCTCCGGTGAGGGATGTGGAACGAGACCCCGAGGTATCAAAGGACAAGGTGCATAACTCAAGCCCACGAAGTACCGCACAAGTCCAACCTCCGGTGGTCTTACCTCAAATTCCGGAACCCGTTGTTCCGATGACCATTCCTAAGCCTTCACTTCCTTATCCTTCAAGGCTTAATGACCAAAAGATCCGTGATAAAACTAGTCAACAAATGGAGAAGCTTATCCAAATCTTTCAAGATTTGCACTTCGAGATTAGTTTCACGGACGCTCTTCTTCTAATGCCAAAGTTCGGTCCAACAATCAAAAACTTGTTGAATAACAAAGAAAAGATTTCCGAAATGGCTAAAACTTCTTTGAACGAAAATTGTTCGGCGGTTATCCTTAAAAAACTTCCCGAAAAGTTAGGAGACCCCGGAAAATTTCTCATCCCATGTGATTTTCAAGGCATAGTTCAATGCTCCGCCTTGGCCGATCTTGGTGCTAGCATTAACTTGATGCCACACTCCATGTGGAAAAAGCTTTCATTACCTCCGCTTACACCTACATGTATGATCCTCGAGCTTGCGGACCGTACAAGTTCTCGTCCGCTAGGTATAGCCGAGGATGTATTTGTGAAAGTAGGCAAGTTTCATTTCCCCGCCGACTTTGTTGTTGTCGAATTTGATGCCGATCCCCGAGTACCCCTCATCCTTGGGAGGTGCTTCTTAAAAACGGGTCGTGCATTGATCGATGTTGATGAAGGGGAAATTACTTTGCGGGTAAACAAGGAAGCCGTTACCTTCAATCTCAATCAAGTTACGAAATACTCCCCCAATTATGGAGACAATTCCGTCAACAAAATTGATGTCCTTGACATTGTGTCGGAGGAGTATTCTCAAGAAATTCTTGGATTCTCGAGTGGCAATCCCACTTCGGTTGATCCCATCATTGCTCTCTCTTCCCCTCCCCTCACTCCGTTTGAGGGAAGTGACTTTATTTTGGAAGAGATTGAAGCATACTTGGCTAGTGATTCTGTTCCTTGGGAAATTGATCACGCTCCCATCGACATTGAGGGTGATATTCTTCTCATCGAGAAGTTGCTCAATGAAGATCCTTCATCACTCCCTCCTCAAGAACTTCATAAAGAGGAAATCAAAACGATTGAAAAATCTAATGATCCTCCCAAGGTCGAACTTAAGGACTTACCGCCCCATCTCGAGTATGCATTTTTGGAGGGTGACAATAAATCACCCGTCATTATTGCTAAAGACTTGAGTGAGGACGAAAAATCCGCTCTCATAAAGGTTTTGAAGTCACACAAGCGAGCCATCGCTTGGAACCTTTCCGACATCAAGGGTATTGACCCGAGATTTTGTACGCACAAAATTCTCATGGAAGATGACTTCAAACCGGCGGTTCAACACCAAAGAAGGGTGAATCCTAAAATTCATGAGGTTATCAAAGCGGAAGTCATAAAACTTCTCGATGCCGGATTGATTTACCCTATCTCGGATAGTCCTTGGGTGAGCCTCGTTCATTGTGTGCCCAAAAAAGGTGGCATTACCGTTGTTGAAAATGATGAAAACGAGTTGATTCCTACTCGATTGGTTACGGGATGGCGTGTTTGCATTGACTATCGAAAGTTAAATGAAGCCACCCGTAAAGACCATTTTCCATTACCCTTCATGGACCAAATGCTTGAGAGATTAGCGGGAAACGAATACTATTGTTTTCTCGATGGTTTCTCGGGTTACTTCCAAATTCCCATTGATCCACAAGATCAAGAAAAGACCACATTCACATGTCCTTATGGAACATTTGCTTACCGACGCATGCCTTTTGGCTTGTGTAATGCTCCCGGTACGTTCCAAAGGTGTATGATGGCCATTTTCCATGACATGATCGAAAAGACTATGGAAGTCTTTATGGATGATTTTTCGGTCTTTGGGGATTCTTTCCAAACATGTCTCTCCCATTTGGACAAGATGCTTGAACGTTGTGAAAACACTAATCTTAGTCTAAATTGGGAGAAATGTCACTTTATGGTTAAGGAAGGAATTTTCCTTGGCCATAAGATTTCTAAGAGCGGGATTGAGGTTGACAAAGCTAAAGTCGATGTCATTTCAAAATTACCTCCTCCCACAACCGTCAAAGGAGTTAGAAGTTTCCTTGGTCATGCCGGATTTTATCGTCGTTTCATTCAAGACTTTTCAAAAATATCCCGGCCTATGACCCGACTTCTTGAAAAGGATACTCCTTTCATCTTCTCTAGTGAGTGCGTTGAAGCTTTTCAAACTCTTAAGAAGAAGCTCACGGAAGCACCAATTCTAGTTGCCCCCGATTGGGAATTACCATTTGAGCTTATGTGCGATGCAAGTGATTTCGCCATAGGTTCCGTTTTGGGGCAACGAAAGTCAAAACATTTCCAGCCTACACATTATGCTAGCAAAACTTTGACCGAAGCTCAAGCACATTACACTACGACGGAGAAAGAATTACTAGCCGTGGTGTATGCTTTCGAGAAGTTTCGGCCATACTTGATCTTGTCCAAAAGCATAGTGTATACGGATCACTCGGCCCTCAAATATCTTTTTGCTAAGCAAGATGCTAAGCCGAGGTTGCTCCGATGGGTTCTCCTCCTACAAGAATTTGATATCATCATCCGTGATAAAAAAGGAGCGGAGAACCTAGCAGCTGATCATCTCTCTCGTCTTGAAAATCCACATCAAGGTGTGCTCGAGAAAAAGGAAATAAATGAAACATTTCCTCTCGAGACTCTTAATGTGGTATCTCATCATGAAAATTCGAGTACTCCATGGTTTGCCGACTTTGCAAACTATCATGCGGGTAACTTTGTTGTGAAAGGGATGTCGTCCCAACAAAAGAACAAATTTTTCAAAGATGTTAAGCATTATTTCTGGGACGACCCCTACTTGTTTAAGGTTTGTGCGGATCAAGTCATCCGACGGTGTGTTCACGGCCAAGAAGCCGATGAAATTCTCAAGGCTTGTCATAATGGACCCACGGGGGGACATCATGGCCCTAACTACACCGCTAAAAAGGTGTTTGATTCCGGTTTCTATTGGCCCACGATTTACAAAGATGCCCATGACCTCGTCAAATCTTGCGACTCTTGCCAACGTCATAGCAACATCTCTAAAAGAGATGAAATGCCTCAAAATGCCATTCAAGTGTGCGAGATCTTTGACGTATGGGGCATTGACTTTATGGGTCCGTTCCCGTCTTCTCGAGGGAAAAAGTATATACTCGTGGCGGTCGATTATTTGTCTAAATGGGTGGAAGCGAAAGCGCTCCCTACCAATGACGCCCGAGTAGTTGTGAAATTTTTGAAGTCTCTCTTTACCCGTTTTGGAACTCCCCGTGCCATCATTAGTGATCGCGGTACGCACTTTTGCAACGACCAATTCGCAAAAGTCATGCTTAAGTACGGTGTCACTCACCGTCTTTCTACCGCGTATCACCCCCAAACTAGTGGGCAAGTGGAAGTTTCGAATCGTGGTTTGAAAAGAATCTTGGAGAGGACCGTAGGTGAAAACCGTGCCTCTTGGTCGGACAAACTTGAAGATGCACTTTGGGCCTTCCGTACCGCTTACAAAACACCCATCGGGTGTACTCCTTACAAGCTTGTGTATGGAAAGGCGTGTCATCTCCCGATCGAGCTCGAGCACAAAGCCTATTGGGCCTTGAAGCATGTTAATTTTGACCTTAAGTCCGCGGGTGATCACCGGAAAGTTCAACTCAATGAATTAAATGAACTCCGTGATCAAGCCTACGAGAACTCGTTGATTTACAAGGAAAAGACAAAGAAGATCCATGACTCAAAGATTAAGAACCGCGTTTTCAACGTTGGTGACCGAGTCCTTCTTTTCAATTCTAGATTGAAAATCTTCTCGGGGAAACTTAAGACCCGTTGGACCGGTCCATTCACCATTGCCAAAGTTTTTCCATATGGCACCGTTGAGTTATCTCAAACTGACGGACCAAACTTCAAGGTGAATGGACATAGATTGAAACATTATTTTGGAGGGGACATACCATCCTTGGTTGTCCCGGATCTACAAACTTTCCCCATGAACCAATGAATGCGGGGATCGAGTCAAGCTAGCGACTCGGTTAACAAAAACAGTAGCACGCTATATGGGTTTTCACCCGTATTTCTGATTTCTTTCTACTTTCTACCACCCTAGTGTGGGGGAGTTGCCCCCCGCTGTTGTATATAAAGTTTTCAAAAAAAAAAAATAATAATAATCTTCGAATAATGGCCGTTGTATTTCCCTTTTACGTTCTATGTTTCGGCATAACCGCCGGTACTTTGAATATTGAAGGCAATATTCATTTCTAGTGTGGGGGGGAATTCTCGCGAATTTTATCATATGTTTTACCATCTTATCCCCCCATTTTTGGCCAAAATTTTTTTGGAGTAAGTGTTTTGCACTTACTCAGATTACGGTTATCAGTCCGCCATGTCTAACAAACAAAAGGATTGGCTAATCCAGGAGCAAACGGCTCTTGGTAAAGATTTATCAAATCCGTTGACGGCTTGCAATTTGCCCAAAATTGTATGGTGTTCAGCTCACCATATCTTTAATTAGTGAAGAGTTGGCTAGCCCGCAAGTTTATGGCTTGTGGTAAAGGCGGTTGGAAAACCATAATTGGTAATCAGCTCACCAAAGATAATATTGATAATTTATCTAAGAGTTGGCTAGTCCAGAAGCAAACGGCTTCTGGTAAAGACAAATCAAAACCGTTGAAAGCTGGTGGTTTGCTCAAAATCACATGGTTATCAGTGTACCATAGTTCTTACTTGAACTGAAACATTTGGCTACTCCAGAAGTAATGGCTTTTGGTAAAGAGATTCAAATCCATTATGTTTTCTCAAAAGATTGCTAGGGACTAGCAATGGTTTAGTGTGGGGGATTTGATGAGTGCTTATTCACTCATCATTTTAGGTCAAATCTGAGCTGCAAAACATTTAAAAACACTTTGAAATGCATCAAAATACTGAAAATATCTCAAAATTGTGTTTTATATGTTTCAGATGCAAAATGTTTAAAATCAGATGAAAAACGAACAAAGTTTGCATAATTGGCAGTTTCAGTCCCCCGACTTTCAAAAATTGACAGAAATAGTCCCTGAGCACGTATTTTAAAAAAGAAAAGTCACCAAAGGTCCTTTTGAAATCATAAGTTGTCATAATTAGTCCTTTGGTGAAAAATTTCAAAAGTTTGAGAAATTACAGTTTTGATCCCTGGATTTTTAAAATTGTCAAGTTTAGTCCTCAGGTTTCACAATTTGGCAGATTCAGTCCTTACACTATCAGAGATTGTCAATAATGGACCTTGGATTACATTTTCAGAATTACATAAATGGCCCTTGGATTTTCAGTTTTGGCAACTATGGTCCCTAAATGTTAAATGGGTTTCATAATCAATCCCAAGTCCAAGTATTATCTCAGCCCATCAATAACCCACGACCCAATATTAATCAACCCAATCCCAGCTTTTTCCAAACTCAACCCGACCCACATCCCCTTTACCCTCTCCTCTTTTCCCTCCCAAAACACCCAGCTTTCTCTTCAACCCAGAACCCTAACACCTAATTCTCTTTCTCTGCTTCCCAAAACACTCAACCCCTCCAAACCTTCTATTACCCAGCTACATCAAAACCAAGTCCACCTTAATACCTTTTAACCAGTTTCTCCCAACTCCCAAACCCACTACCATCCTTCCCCCTCCTCTTTCCCACTCCACCTCAGCAATCCATGTCAAAAAGGCTTCAGTGGATGGCTCAGATTACTGCTCAATGGTACCTAATTGATCAATGGCTTGGATCAACTTCAAGAAGCACAAAGTTGGAACCTTGGCTGTTTTCACTCACAAAACAAGCACAACATCAAGATGAAGACTTGAAGACCTATCTTAGTAGTATAAATAGGATGTTGTATGCCAAGTATAAGGCACCCCTAGTTTTTTAAAATAATTTTAGTTTTCTTGTATTTTAAGCTTTATTGTAATTTCCTTTTAAAATCAATGAAAGTTCTGTTTTTCAGTTTCATGTTCTATTTAATGTTTGTTTTAGCTTAATGAAAGGTAGTCAAAAGATTTTTAAACGAATCTAGAAAAATGGTAGCTTGAGCTTTTTGTATCAGGGGTGTTTGGTTATTGCTTGTAAACGGGTCAAAATCATTCTTACCCACTTTGACAACTAAAGTCAAACATGTTTTAAGTGTCCAAGTTAAGTGGTTTGAGTAGAAACTAGTTTTACAAGAATTCTAACAGTTTTAAATTTTCTTTGGTTTCAAAAAAATTTGAGTTTTGTCAGATTTTCTTTAGTGGTTTAGCCAAGTTTTAGATGTGATAAAAATTTATAAAAAATAAAAATCACTAGTTCAGTAGGTCATCTAACTTTGGTCAAAAGGAAAAAATTCAAAAAAATGGTTTAAGGGGTCTGTAGTGGGTTCAAAATGGGTTAGTTATTACGACTGCTGTCCTGTGCAGGTTGCCTCAGCCCAACCCAAGCTGTTTTCAGCTTATTCCCAAGCTGTAAAAAGCTTATTTTTCACCACCATTTAGCTTTTTAGGATCACTACTGTGCTAACTTTTGTTGTTTCAGCTTGTGTCTTGGTTGGAAGCTTATTTAGCAGCTTAAAAATAAGCTCCAAAGTGACTTGTGCAGGCTGATTTTACCCTGCATCTGTAGCTGGTCATCTAGTTTTTTGAAAACTTTCCAGGTTCTACATCCACTCATTTCAATTCTCTTTAGTGCTTTTATGATATATAGATTAGAGTAATTTCTAAGGTTGCTTACTAGAAGCTTATTCAGGTTTGGATTGGTTTATTTGATCTAGTGTAGTTTAGGATTTCCAAGTTAGAACCAATAGCCAACTGTTCTCCCTTGTGCTTATAGCTTATCTCACTTAGGAAGCTTATTTTCATTCTATTTCACTCATTCATCTTTTGTCAAATTGCTTATTGCTTAATTTGCCCAAACAGTTTCTAAATAAGTGAAAAAGGAGTGTTTGTTTGTTTGCTTTTAAGGGGTGTTTGGCTGTCGGAATAAGCTGTTCCAAACAGCTTGTTTCAAGCTTTTCAAAAATTAATTTTTTAGAAAGAATTGCAGGTTAATCCCTTTAAGTGGATTCTGAAAGAAAAAAAAAAGAAATGGTTCTGTTTAAGTTGTTTGGTTGTTAGCTTAAAAGGAATGTTTGTTTAGTTTCTAGACCTGTGTGCTTACTGTCTCAATCTGAAAACAATAAGCAGTCTTAACTGCTTATTGCTAGCTTTTTGAAAAGTTGGTTTTCATTAAAATAGCTTATTTTCATTGCACCTTTAAGTTTCAAAAGGAAAAAGTTAAAAAAAATAGATTTTCAAAAAGGGTACCAAGGGGATTCGAACCCTGGTCTCCACTGTCACCAAACGAACACCTCACAACACAACCCTCTAAACCAATGCGCCCTTGGGACTTGTCTCGTTGGAATTTACACAAACAATGCATTTAAAGCATCTTGGCAGTTTAATGCATAAGGACTTATTGGCTTATTTGTTGCTTATTTCTCAAAACAACCACCAAGTTTCTCAATTTTCTTAGGACTAGCATAACTTAAAGTAGTTTTTGTGAATTTTTCAGATTTTTCTTAATTAGTTTAGTATTTTTAATAATTTAATTAGTGTTTAATGGTTTTTAATTCGTAGTAATTATTTTAAAAGTCAAAAAATTCCCGGCTTTTTTCTAAAATTATTTTTAGTCAAATAGAACGTAGGAAAATTGATTTCACACCCGTAGCCCTTAAATTGCAAAATTTTTACGTTTATGGCTCGGGTTGTTTCCCGTTTTTACGTTTTTACGTTTTAGCACCCTAGGACTTAGTGTAGCTTCGTTTTATCATTCCTTAGGTTTAGTGATAGTTTAATTTTAGTTTATTAGGGTTCCGTTGCCTTAATTACCTTCCCGTTCATTAAATTGTAGAATACGTAATCAAATCCAAATCATTAAAATCCAATTCAAGTTCAAATCACGAAACTCAACGAATCCTTCCATTCACACCTCGTTGGGACACGACCCGGGAAATCACTTTTCCGGTATCACTTTTATCACACCCGTGAGGTTTGGCACGTTGACCTTTTTCCCAAAGGGTTAATTTGTAGAATTTTACGGATAATTTGATATATTGATATTGTGTTTGTTTTCACCACTCACTTCACAACGAATCAAGAGTATCTGCATAATAAGCAGATTTAGAGTTTATAATAAAAGTTATTCTTCTTAGCTTTGTTAAGTAAATTCCGCGTACTTAATAAAGATTGCTCAGTGTTTCTTTGTTAATAACTTAGGATTTATCCGAGGTTATTAAACCTTAACAAGCTAGTTAAGTTAGTTTGATTAAAGTATATCGATCTAACAGTATTTTGTGCCACACAGTCTCCACTAGGATCCACATCTGGAGTCTCAGAGTTAGTATTGCTACAACTCGGATTGTTCAGGTATGTATCATAAGTAGGTGTTGATGTCACAGAATGCTATTCGTCATGAGTAAACACATCAAATATGACATTGTTATAGCATGGATCAGTGATTGGTACCTCAGATACTGCATTGGCGTCATAGACAGGAGGTGCGTCAGAATCAGTGTCGTACTTAGTCTCCTGAAGATTTGCCATGAAGATGCAGTTTGCATTGATTTCCTTGAGGTCTTCCAAATCATCCATAATAGCGAAAAGGTCATTTTCCTCAGCACTCAACTGTAATCCTGCTTCTGTCTTTCGTGCTAACAGCATAGCTTTCTAAAGATAGTCAGCAGTCTTCTTGTTTGGCTTAGTAGGACAATTCCTTGCCATGTGACCCAATCCTTGACAGTTATAACACTTAACTGGATTACCCTGATTCACATTTCCATAATTCCCAACGACTGGAGCTGCAACATTCCCATTCTGATTTCCCACTGCTCTATTCCAAACATTCTGACCCATCTGATTACCCTGATTCGGAACCGCTTGATTACCCATCTGAAATCCAGTAGCATATCCCTGTGGGTTTGCAATAACTCCAACCATTTGACCTTGATGACCCATGTTCACACCCGGCTGTGCAATTTGCCTGTTGCGAGTTGATAAGGTTTTAAAAGGTACCTTTTTGAGGGGTCGTTTAAGCCCTTATTTGATCACTTTTGTATCCGTTATTGCTTAATATCGTTCCTTTTCACTTTTTAGGTCTCTTGAAGGCAAAATGCTGGAATGGCACTTATTTGGACGAAAAGGCGCGATTATACGAAGAAAATGGCCAAAGTCAGAATCGAGACACTTAAAGCTGCTGAAAACATAAGGTGACGGCGTCAGGTGTTAATTGTGACGCCGTCGGAGGATCTTTGTGACGGGACAGAAGCCAAAACTCTCATTTTCAAGTGACGACGTTAAGTTATAAAAGAGTAGGCCGTCGCAACTCAGACGGCCTAGATGTAATCCAGACGGCGTCAGAAGCTGAAGAGGACGGCGTCACAAGCATAAGGTGACGCCGTCGCAAGTCTAACGTGGCCAAGACGAAACCCTAATGACGGCGACACGATGGCGTCACAAAACATAAGGTGACGCCGTCGCATATGTAATATTATATATAGAATCCGAATTTTTCAGTATTTGGTGTGTAGTCAATTGGAGTAAAAACCTAAACTGAACCAAGGCTGTCTTGTACAGTATTTTAGGGTTCCAAACCCTATCTTACACCAAGATAAGTGTTTTACTTCATTAATACAATTATGTCTTTGATTATTTGTGTGTATGCTTGCATGTTTTTCATGTCCGGCTAATTTACTTGTGTGTTTGCTTAGGGAATATGAAACTTAATTATTGAATATTGATTGGTTGTTTCTTATCTTAGTTGATTAATGATCTAGTAATGCGATAGGTCATTCGTTGTGTACTTAATGCTTGATTAAATCTTTGTGAACCTTAGAATATGACTCCTTGAGTAGTTGTAAGCTAAACCATCCAAAGAGTGCCTTAGAGTAAGAGTTTATTATCCCTAGTGGGTTTTGTAGACGAGACCCTTTGGTAAGTTCAAAGAGTTAGGGAGAAACGCATACCCTACAACCTTAGACACACAACGCAACTAGGAATAAGGACGTGACAATTCAACCACCAATAGGAGATAATTAAGGAGTAGTAAAACCTAAGTAAACACATATTTAAACTATCATACGAGCACACATTAATTAGACATAGACTACATACACCTTAGATTAGATAATTAGATAAGTAGAGTAATCGGTAGCAATACCAACCCCCCCAAATTCAAACCCCGAGATTCGTACCTTTCCTTTCCTTAAAAAATATAAAAAGATAAAAAATAATCTTCCTCAACCACAACCTTAGCGTAGTAACTTCTCACTAGCATTCCTATTCCCTTAGAGAACGATATCAATACCCGTGGCTTACCCTAATACTACACTACAACGATTAGGTTCACTGCCTAGGGTGTTGAAAAACTTGCTCGACGAAAAGGAAGTTCCTTTGACCCCGAACGGCGCGTGTAACGTTATCAAGTTTTTGGCGCCGCTGCCGGGGAATAGAATAGCTAGTTAGTAGTCCACCTCATTTAGGTTTCTTTGCTTGATTCCTATCAAGTAAATTTTTCTCATTTTTTAGCTTTCTCATAGTCTATCCCCCTTCTTCGTGACCTTTGTTCGTAACCCCATCACTTTTCATCATGGAAGGTGATAACCACCCACCATTCATCAACCCACCACCAATTGACCCGCCAAGAGCCGGTACTCTTGGTGAATACTCGAGACCAAGCCACTCAGGCTATAGGAATACCATTGAGCTTCCCGACCAAGCCCAAACTATGGCCCTGCGATCCGACACCATCCGGTTGGTGCAAAACGGATGTGCATTCCATGGACTTCGTTCCGAAGATCCAAATCAGCATCTGAGGGATTTCCTCAAAATTGTCGATTCCATCGACCTTGATGCTACTACTCGGGAGACCACGCGCCTGCGTCTCTTCCAATTCTCTCTACGAGACCAAGCTAGTAATTAGCTTGAGCGACTTCCCGCCGGCTCCATCTCAAGATGGGATGATCTTATCTCTCGCTTCCTTGCTCAATTTTTCCCACCGGGGAGAACCACTAAGCTTAGGAATGACATCTTGATGTTCCAACAACGTCAAGGTGAATCTCTCTACGAAGCATGGACTCGATTCAAGGACTTACTTCATAAAGTCCCTCATCACGACATTGATCTTTGGCTCCAAGTCTAAATTTTCTATGATCATGTCAACTTCCCCACCAAGCGATCCATTGACCAAGCGGACGGTGGAAAACTTAGTGATCTCACCGCGGAAGAATCATGGGGTATGATAGAGGACCTCGCCCTCTATGACAACGAAAGTTGGGATGACCCCCGTGAGCTGCCCAAAACCGTTAAGGCAATCTCCTTACCTCCCCTTAACTCACAACCTTCCGACCGTAGGATGATCGAACTTGAAGATCAAGTTAATTTCCTAATGAGTTCCTACGAAAATCCTAAGTCCTCACGTCAAGTGAATAGAATCACACTACCTTGTGAGTTATATAGTGGTCCCCATGACACTCGTGATTGCACAAGACTTCCCGAACAAGCTTTTGCGGACTACGCCTCCATGCGTACCGACGGAGCAGGAGAGAAGTGGTACACTTTCAAGCCCGAACAAAACAACTTAGGAAACTCTTACAACCCCTCATGGAAAAATCACCCTAACCTTAAGTGGAACCAAAACTCAAGCACACCCCAAAGCTCATCTAGTCCACCTAATAGGTTCAACTCTCTAAACACCGGGAACCCCACTAATCTTGAGGCAATTGCATCTAGATTCTTGTCATCTCAAGAGACTCGATTGACTAAGCTTGAAGCCGATTTTAAGCAAAGACAAAGCGAGATGACAAACAAGCTTGATGCCCTCTTAAAAGCCTTCAATGAACGGGAAGTTGGAGCACTCCCAAGTGACACTATAAAGAACCCAAAAGTGAATTCGATTTCATCGACTTCATGTTCTTGTTCACCATGGGAGAACACACAACCATGCCCCTCAGACCCAAAGGTTCACTCGGTAAACGCTATCAAAAAGGGTTCCAAGCCATCTAAAAGGTACCAAGGCCCTGCACCATTGGTGGAACCCACTCTTGAGAAACCCGTCAACCAAGAATCCAAACCTAGTTTAGAGGAGGAGTACAAGGAACTCCATCAAGAAAAACCGATTCTTGAGGTCTTAGCTCATGCACCTTATTATAATGCTTTAAAAGAAAAATATGGGTTAGAACTTAAGCTTGGAAAAAATGGGTCCGCTTTTGTGCGAAATAATTTACCTAAGAAGTTAGACGATCCCGGGCTATTCACTCTTCCGTGTAGGCTTGGAACTTCCAAACCTCTCGACGCTCTAGCCGACTTAGGGTCATGCATCAATCTTGTTCCGTTGTCCCTCCATAGAAGCCTTAACTTAGGTAAAATAGAACCAACGGAAACCATCTTAGGTCTAGCGGACGGTAGTGTTGCACGTCCGGTAGGAATAATAAAAGACATGGTAGTACACGTAGGAGAGTTGACTCTTTTGGCCGACTTCCATGTGCTAGACATGAATAAGGACCCGACATGCCCATTGCTAGTAGGAAGAGGATTCTTATCTACCGCTAGTGCCATCATCGATTGTAAGATTTCCAAAATAGTGGTAGGAGAAGGGAGTGCTAGGTCAATTTTTGATGTGAAAAAGCATACGTACTACAAAGAAGAGGAAATCCCACATGAGATTAAGTTGGATAGAGAGCCTTCTAGATATGGACCTTGGATAGATAAGAACCTCATAGGCCCCCAAAGACCTTTTTACCTAGATGAAGCCTTCACTAGTAAAGCAACTTTCCAAGAAAAAGAAATGGCTAGGGACATGGAAGTGAACCCGTTCGAGGACGCCTTAGTATTTAGGAAGATGACCGAGTTCTTAGGAAGCTTGCCCGTCAACCTTGTCATGAATAAGTGGAAAGTTGAGAAATCTAAACACAAATGGGATTGGGATAGACCGCCTAGTGACGGTAATGGAGAATGGCACATTAGGATAACAATCTATGATCCCGATGGAGAAAAGTTTGAAAAGGCATATATAACCGAACGTACTATTAGGAACTTAAATGATAAGTTTGATCCTTATGACATTGTGGAGGATAGGCTTACTTATATAGGTACGTAGGAGCACAACTACGAGTCTAGCTACAAGACTCTTAAATAAAGAAAAGCGCTTCATGGGAGGCAACCCATGCTTAATTGTTTGCTTGTTAGTATCATATATCTTTTATTGATTATTTATTCTCATGTTTAAATTTGTAAAAATGCTTTATGTTGTTTTTAACCTCGTCTTAATTGCATATAAATGTATTTTACATAAGGGATAAGTGTAGGGAGGATTACACACGTTTTCAAGGAAACGTAAACATGAGAATAACAATTCATTAAAAGATATATTTGTGTGTTTGTTCGAGTCAAATGCTTGTATCGAGTCATAATGGATGTTTTGCAGAAATTTTTTCCAGATTCTAAAGATGTAAATTTTCCAGAATTTTTTCCAGAAAATCGCAGACCAGTTTTTGTCAGGATAACCTGACGGTGTCAGGATCGCAACCTGACGGCGTCAGGAAGGAGTAAAAACAACAGATTACTTTTTTCTCGTTTTCTGAGCTACTTAAAAAATTTGGAATTTTCCAGGTCTTAATTTTCCAGAAATTTTGTAAACATCCATTCCACAAGCGTTATATCCTAGTTTAAATCGAGTCTTATATATATTATTACCGCCGATTTTACGCGAAGGTTTCGTTTGTTTCTTCAAGTGTGCAGGTTTAATTTATCAAGAAGAAGTTACATAAGATTGGAAGGAGCTTTTCACGCATAAATTCTTCTTGGAAAGGATTTAACCACTACTTCACACACAGATCCTACCGAGCTAATCAGGGGAGTACTAGTTTATTTCGTTTTTAATTACCTTCCATTATCATAACTTTGATACTTTCGGGGAACATTGGGGACAATGTTCAGTTTAAGTGTAGGGAGGGAAAATAAAACGGGAACTTTGAAACTATGCTTATCCTTGATTATTTGCTTTGTCCAATTGTATTTGTGTAATAAACCATGAGAAAATGTCGGTTAGGGTAATTTTGGCACCAAATTTAAAATTTTTCATGACATATAGGAGTGGGCCATTAGTCTTAACAAAAGCGTCTCACGGATAGGAAGTTGCATGACTAGCACAAAAACCTTTTACCACCTAAATTCCACCCAAAATGTGAGGATCGCCCTTAGATTAGTAGGAATTAAAGCATTCATCTTTAATGCTTAGAGTGTGAACCGGTAGTATATTAGATTCTAGAACTTGTTTTGTGATGCATTCCGAGATCGCTAGTAAGACTACACTTGTGTAGTTAGGAATAACTAAATGATAAGAGGCATTAGGATAACCCTTGTTTGATACCCGTAATATAATTACTTCTTCCACATCGGTTGAGTAATTCCCCCACACCCTTTGCGTTGTACTCATCTTTAGTACACGATACCCCTAGTTAACCCCTCAGAGCCTATCCTTTTCGCGGTTCTCGTGATGTTTCGGTTTTCCGGAATATCAATGAAGAGCATTGCTTACACCCCACCCCCAAATATACACCCAAATCGCCTTAGCCTACCTTATATGCACTCACTTTTAGTGCATTATTGTTATTACCCTAAACCCTTAGTTCAATTATCTGGTTGCTTGCATGAGTTGCTAAGTCAAGTCATATCCTTTGTATACAGTTTTGGGACGATTGGGATTCATGGGAAAAGTTAAAGTTTATGAAATGACGGGAAGGGAACGTTAAATTCAAATTCCCTTTTTTTGCGTAATAATGTACCCCAAGTGTTTTGATCTTTTCAATTCGGGTCAAATTAGTGTTAGAGTAATAAAAACTCAAGTGTAGGGATGTTTCTATAAATCCCTATCATTTTGATGTTACCGTAGAGGATGGTAGAGTAAAAGTGTATGAAAAAAAAAAACATACGGGCTACCATCCTACATCTATCCTTTAAATTTTATGTTTGTTTATTTCAGTTAGCTAGAGTTTAGAGTGTCGAGTCTTGGCTTAGCAACGCCATTCTTCGTATGCATTTAACATAGAGATTTTTTACTTGCCGCCACTATATAGCCTATCCCACCAAACCCTTTGTTTCCCTACCGTAAGCCTAACATTACAAGCCTTTAAAGACCTCTTTGATAGTCTTTCCTAGGTGCTTACGCCAAAGCGATGGAGGTTTGATCTATTCTCAAGCCTATGGTAATCTATGTACTAGGACCGGTTAATGAGTGTTTATCTTCCATTTCCAATTTGTTATATTTCATATACACCCGAGAGAGATGTGAGTATCCAAACACCCCATGTGAGGTGCTAGTATGTAATTTCCGTGCTTGTTATGACTTTTGCGGGGCTTATATGTGTTGTGGGCTGTTTTAAACCAATGCTTCATGACCTCTAACTTATAAATTAATTGGCTAAAAGCACATTTGCTTGAGGACAAGCAAATACCAAGTGTAGGGATATTTGATAAGGTTTTAAAAGGTACCTTTTTGAGGGGTCGTTTAAGCCCTTATTTGATCACTTTTGTATCCGTTATTGCTTAATATCGTTCCTTTTCACTTTTTAGGTCTCTTGAAGGCAAAATGCTGGAATGGCACTTATTTGGACGAAAAGGCGCGATTATACGAAGAAAATGGCCAAAGTCAGAATCGAGACACTCAAAGCTGCTGAAAACATAAGGTGACGGCGTCAGGTGTTAATTGTGACGCCGTCGGAGGATCTTTGTGACGGGACAGAAGCCAAAACTCCCATTTTCAAGTGACGACATCAAGTTATAAAAGAGTAGGCCGTCGCAACTCAGACGGCCTAGATGTAATCCAGACGGCGTTAGAAGCTGAAGAGGACGGCGTCACAAGCATAAGGTGACGCCGTCGCAAGTCTAATGTGGCCAAGACGAAACCCTAATGACGGCGACACGACGGCATCACAAAACATAAGGTGACGCCGTCGCATATGTAATATTATATATAGAATCCGAATTTTTCAGTATTTGGTGTGTAGTCAATTGGAGTAAAAACCTAAACCGAACCAAGGCTGCCTTGTACAGTATTTTAGGGTTCCAAACCCTATCTTACACCAAGATAAGTGTTTTACTTCATTAATACAATTATGTCTTTGATTATTTGTGTGTATGCTTGCATGTTTTTCATGTCCGGCTAATTTACTTGTGTGTTTGCTTAGGGAATATGAAACTTAATTATTGAATATTGATTGGTTGTTTCTTATCTTAGTTGATTAATGATCTAGTAATGCGATAGGTCATTCGTTGTGTACTTAATGCTTGATTAAATCTTTGTGAACCTTAGAATATGACTCCTTGAGTAGTTGTAAGCTAAACCATCCAAAGAGTACCTTAGAGTAAGAGTTTATTATCCCTAGTGGGTTTTGTAGACGAGACCCTTTGGTAAGTTCAAAGAGTTAGGGAGAAACGCATACCCTGCAACCTTAGACACACAACGCAACTAGGAATAAGGACGTGACAATTCAACCACCAATAGGAGATAATTAAGGAGTAGTAAAACCTAAGTAAACACATCTTTAAACTATCATACGAGCACACATTAATTAGACATAGACTACATACACCTTAGATTAGATAATTAGATAAGTAGAGTAATCGGTAGCAATACCAACCCCCCCAAATTCAAACCTCGAGATTCGTACCTTTCCTTTCCTTAAAAAATATAAAAAGATAAAAAATAATCTTCCTCAACCACAACCTTAGCGTAGTAACTTCTCACTAGCATTCCTGTTCCCCTAGAGAACGATATCAATACCCGTGGCTTACCCTAATACTACACTACAACGATTAGGTTCACTGCCTAGGGTGTTGAAAAACTTGCTCGACGAAAAGGAAGTTCCTTTGACCCCGAACGACGCGTTTAAAGTTATCACGAGTGTTTGATGAAATCCTTTGGTTGTTGTTAGTTGGTGTGGAATAGCGACTTCTGAATGCTTTACCCAAAAATGCAAATGCCTGTAGCAAAGCTTGTTCTTGTTCAATTTCAGGATCAGTGATTCCTTGTTCCTGGTATTGTTGTTGTTCTGGTGGATAGGTTTGTTGTTGAGGGATAACAGCTTGTTGTTGTGGAATGTATTGCTGCAAGTTGTTGTTAGTGGAAGATGATGAAGCTTGTTGTTGTGTATTCACTGGAGTTTGAGTCTTTGCAATGAGTGCCAATGGATCATGATTATTTGCTAATCTTTCTTGTTTGACTTCATTCACTTCATTTTGGTTTTGTTTTAGAAAATCGTTGAGTTGATCAAAGTTCACTTGATGTAAGTCTTTTGTTTGGTTGACAATAGTGACATATCGTCCCCATTCTTCTGGTAGATTGTTCAGGAACTTGATGTTGCTTACGATAGTTCTGGGTGTCAACTTGTTTCTGATCAGCTCATTCATTAAAGTGCAAAACCTTCCACAGTAGGATTCAATGGATTCTCCTGGAGTAGATGTAAACTTCTCCCATGCAGTTAGCAGCTTGTTCTCCGTATCTTGTTGACCAATTTCTGTTCCATGACAAAGCCGTCTAACACGTTCCCACATATCGAAAGCAGTTTCACAACTGTCTACAGCAGCAAAGATGTCTCTTGGTAAACCCAGTTGGACAATATGAATTGCCATGTCATCTTCTTCGACTTGTTTCTGATCCTCTTCCGTGTATTCTGATTCCTTTTGAACACGAAACGATGGTGGGACGGGAGGTGTTGCATTAGCATTTCCAGGGTCTTGGACTTGTCGAGGAATGAAGGGTCCATTCGTAATGGATTGAATCATCAATTTTCCATTAGGTTTGGTCTTAATGTAACGAAGCATACGACTTGTCCATTGAAGATAACCATCTTTTTCCAACATAGGAGGACGGTTTTCGGCACCGGCTGCATGAATGTCTTGTTGAGTTGCCATAGATGAAGGTATGATATGATAAAGTTGATGTAGGATCGATTCAACGATAAAGGAGTTGTGTTTGAAGAAGATTAAGCTCGGTTGTTGTAGTGAAAATTGGGTCTAAAAACTTAAAAACCTCAATAACTTCTTTTCGGAGCGTTTTTAGGACTTGAAGGTTGACTCGAATGAGTTCATTCGGCAGTCTATTCTCCTCGTTCTCACGGTCATTTTGATGGGTAGAACGCTGAAAACGGAGTTACGGTTCAAAAGTTATAGCCGTTTGAAGTTTTGCTCAAAATCTTACTTGTAAACCTGTTCTTATGCGTAGAAATTAGTGCTTATGCGTAGGATTGCTTATGTGTAGGATTCTTATGCGTAGAAAGCTTAGGCGTAGGATTCCTTATGCGTAAACAGTATCTTACGCGTAACCGTTAGGCTTAAGCGTAAGCTTATGCGTAAACAAAAATACTTAGTCGTAAAAACCTTACGCGTATAGCTTAGGCGTAGAGTGTTACTCGTAAGCGTTTATGCTTATGCGTAAACTTAGGTTTAAAACCAAAAATCCTTTACACTCTCACAGTGTAAAAGATATCCACAAGTCGAAGTGTTCCACACACTTATCCAAGTGAGGGAAGCACTGAGTAACCGTTGAAGCTCGAAGAATCTGCACCAAAATCTTATGCGTAAAATTCAAATCTTACGCGTAAAACCTTACGCGTAGAAAACTAGGGTTTTGACTTTTCTTACGCGTAAAAAGAGGGTTTTGACCAAATGATACTTACGCGTAAAAACTGCCCAGTTTTGCAAAAACACGAATTTTTTCACCAAAAACACGTTTCCAAACGATTTCTTTTGCACAAACTTCTTCCAAAACACTTAAAGATCAATAAAGTCTACAACTTTAAGCTTAAAACCACGTAAAAATCAAAACTTTATGCAAAAAGCCCACGTTTTATAGGAAAAAACGCAACTTTTCTTGTAAAGCTTTAACAAAAACGAACACACAAACTCCTAAACCATTGTTAGGCGATTGATACCAATTGTAGAACCTCAAATGTATCAACCTTATATCACAAATACCACGTTACGCGTAGACCATGAAACACAAACACAAACTATGCGTAGAAATAAAGAAGGAAAGATTAAGAGAAAGATGGTGACTTGATGTTATAAAACCATGTATGTGTAGAGAGAAAGATGAACATAATATGTTGTATATTCCAAAGAAAACACACACACGCACACTTTCAAGCACACCCCTCAAATGAGACTTTGAGGGGTATTTATAGTTCAAGTAACATAATGCCCTAAGGCTTGGCCATGGGCCTTGTATGGGCTTCGTATGGATTGGATTGGACATGGATTGATATAAGGCTAGCTTAACTAAACTAATAGCCAATTAGCTTAGTCCAATCACGAGCCCGTTGACTATTCTAATACGATATCTAACACACGTTACAAAGTTCCTAAATGTGAATGACCATCACTTCTAATAAAAACTATTAAGGCTAACAAGCTCAGAGGTTACGATCGTCTCCTCATTAGGCTATTTTTTTAAAAGTATAGCTGGACGCAACCACTCCCTTGGTTGGGGGTTGTGCCGCCCCGCCTTTCGATCGATACACCGTTGAGGAGGCCAATCACGAACGAAAATATTACATAAATACTTTTAATTTTGAATTGCGTATTGAAAAATATTTGATACTAGGATAATTGGGAAGAATTGAAAAAGGAAGTATGTGTTTGTGTGCGTGAAAAAATGAATGTGTGTGTGTGTTTGAGATGAATTGTAATAAAAAAAAGGAAGTATGTGTTTTTGTTTGGTAAAAGTATAAAACGTAAGTTCAAAAATTAAAATCAACTTACAAAAAATGCAAGTTGCTACATTGTCCAGCACAGTGAAAAACACAAAGGAAAATGACAAAAAAGTGTTCGGATAAAAGTATCCTTGTGTGATTTGCACGTGAGATCCAAGATAACGAGAAAAGCTAACGACGTTAGCAAAATTAGACCACCCTCGTAATTTATTCAACATATTGGACTCGCCAATCAAGGTTTCACGTTTTTAAATGTCGTATAAAATCTGGCCAAACCATAAAAACTATTGGTGTAATTTACTCTTATAACTAATAGGCTTAAAATATACTCTAAAAATTATCTTACATTTTCACTTGTGGGTGATATAATATCAATACATCACCACTACTATAAAAATATATTTTCTAAATTTAATTCACTTGCTTAACACACAATACATTATTAGTATTTCTTTTAGAGTTAATTACATAATTCGTTTATGTGGTTCAGACACAATTGCACCTTTCGTCCTTAACTTTTAAAAGTACACCAATCGTCTTTGTGGTTGTCCATTTTGCATTACCCATTCAATTGACCACGGCATGAATCCCTTTAAGTTCATAGGGACCAAACAAGCATTAGTAACTAACGAAGGACAATTTACGTAATTAACACTTAACTTTTTTATTATTTTATTTTAGTATTTCTTTTATCTATTTTATATTATTTTTTTGTTTTTTTGAAAGGCTTGTTCGTCTCTTTTTAGGTTTTATTTTTTCGGTTTCTTTTACTTTTTTCCCGGTTTTAATTTTCTTGTTCGATTTTGGTTCTTTTTATTTATTTATTTATTTATTTATTTTCATTCATTTTATTTATCTAATTTTCAGTTTCTATTTCCTTTTCCTTATTTATTTTCATTTGTTTTTCGGTTTAGGTTCCGTTTTTTATTTATTTATTTCGCTTTCTATTAATTTATTTGTTTCTCGGTTTCAGTTTCTTTTTATTACTACCTCCGTCCCAAAATTATAGTCCCCTATTGACTTTTTCGGTATTTCTTTTTCAACTTTGACTTTAAATATTTTTATTTGTGTTATACAATAGTTGATGAAAAATATATCAATGAGAATACATTCAAAAACCCAATCCATTCATACAATTTTCATCAAGTATTATATAACACAAACAAAAATATTTAAGGTCAAACTTGTAAAGGAAAGACCGAAAAAGTCAATAGAGGACTATAATTTTGGGACAGATGGAGTATTTGTTTTATTTATTTCTCGGTTTTGGTTCTTCTTTTTTTATTTTATTTTCTCTTTCTTTTTATTTATTTGTTTTCGTTTATTTTTCGGTGTCAGTTTCTATTTATTTTTATTTTAATGAATTTATTTTTGCTTTCTTTTTATTTATTTGTTTTTCGGTTCCGGTTTCTTTTTATTTATTTGTTTTTCTGTTCTGGTTCTTTTTTTTTTTTTTTTTTTTTTTTTATTTTGGCTTTCTTTTTCTTTATTGTTTTTTGGTTTCTTTTTATTTATTTGTTTTTCGTATCCAGTTTCTAGTTGTTTTTATTTTATTTACTTTTTTTTTCTTTTTATTTTTTTTTATTTTTTTTTTGGTTTCGGTTTTTCAATTTTTCATTAAATCAGTTTTGTGTCGATGAACATTAAAGTATGTGGTCATGATCTATATAACTTTTCATTGAGTTATTTCTCTTTTGGAAAGTACTTTTAAACATTTTATAGTTTATGTTAAAAATACTAACAAAACAATTTGATAATATGTTATTAAATCGTTAAATGATATATATTTTAGTTTCGTTAAAAGAAAGAAGATATATTTTAATAACATAATCGGATAATAAAATTCACAGTAAGGCGCAATTATTTATTTCCGTCGTTAAATAACGATAGCTCAACCACACCTTCACCAAGAGACTAGCAAGATATGATTTAAAAGCATGAAATGGTTTACAAGGATTGAGCACGAGAATGCTGAAAATGAAAACATATACACAGAAAAAAGAAAAACAAGATTATACAATAATCAGGAAACTATCATGCAAACACACAACTAGAAAATGCAAAGTGTTATCTTAGTTTATCCAACAAATTAACGCTCATAATTTCTTTAATGACCATTTCAGTTATTTTTCGACCCCCCATCAATATTCGTTGAGGGCATAACACCAGGGTGAACTTTCGTGTTTCCACCACGTTTAACACCATCTTTCACCTTTTCACTCTCTTGCATGCTTTTCTCCTTCTTTTGATTTTGTTTTTCCCTAAGACGCTCTTGTTGTGCATTTATGTGAGCAAAACTGAAACCAATGGAAGACATTGCTACTAAAGTAGGTATTTTGTATTGTGGTTCTTGTTATGATGGGATAGATGAAGAGTACGTAGACTTTCTCTCGGTATTTATAGCCAAAACTATGTCTTTTATGGACCCATTAAACCATTGCCGACTACTTAAAAACACTCCATTGTTAGGTGGTTATGGTATGAGTGCTTTTTTGAGGCTTTGGTGGTTCTAATAAGCATTACAGCCATGAATGTGTTTGTTTAGTGCATAATGTATGTCTTATCACCTTAAAATATTAGTCAAAGATGGTTTTGCACTGTTGGCCAATCGTGGTAACAATTAAACTATTTGAAGGCTAGCCGGTTAGTAGCTTTTTGAGTTATGTTTGTGCATGTCGTCTTTTTGAGCTATGTTTGTGCATGTTATCCTTTATATTATTTTATCATGCTAACAATGATTCTTTACTATTAGTGTAAAATAATGGGTTGAAATGAGTTGCGTGCGTGTGTGATAAGATTAGAAAGTGTTACACGTTCACCTATCAATAAGTTTTAACTAGAGGTGGCAAAATGTGTCCAAAAGCAAAAAGATGAGTTAAATGTGTAAATTTTTAAAATTTTTTGGCACATTTAGCCCTTTCCTTTTTTTGAAATGGGCACATATAGCCCATTGAAAACTTAAATGGGCATTAACGGACACATTTTTTTTCTCAATTATAAAACATTACGATCATTTTAAAGAATTTTTTTTATATAATATATTTAAGTTTTTGAACATAAATAAGATAGTACGTTTAAGGAATTTAAATAGTCGTTTTAGGTCTTTTATTAAGCGATTTGTATAACGTGTGCCCTTTGGCCCGTGCCCGTTTAACCCGTGCCCGTTTAAGCCCGTGCCCATTTTAGCCCGTGCTCGTCCGGCCCGCCCGTTTTGCGACCTCTAGTTTTAACATTTAAATTTGATAAAAAGAGCATCCATAAGGGACAGATTCATAAAAAAAATTATAAATTTGAAATGTTTTTATAAATTGAGACATTAAGAAAAGCTTTAAAAGATTGTGTATATTGAAAATAATAATAATGTTTGGTATATCAAGATTATAAAAGATACATAATAGCCGAATATACAATGGGCCAATACTAATACTAATAGACTAACACTCCCCCGCAGTTTGAGAGGGAGGAGACCGAACACTCAAGCTGTTACGAAAATCAAAAAACAAGGCAGATGGTAACCCCTTGATAAAAATATCAGCATACTGAAACCGAGAAGGAACATGCAGAACTCGAACTTGACCAGTAGCAACCAAATCACGAACAAAATGAATATCAATCTCAATATGCTTGGTACGCTGATGCTGAACAGGGTTAGAAGACAAGTACACTGCACTCACATTATCACAATAAACAATAGTAGCAGATGACAATGGTGCATGAAGCTCACGTAGTAAATTCTGAAGCCAATATGTCTTAAAAACAGCGTTGGCAACATCGCGATACTCAGCCTCAGCACTGGAACGAGCAATCGCCGGCTGACGTTTAGAGCATGGGCCATGGGGTATCATGAAGAGCTCAAAGCTCTTCATTTGGGCCCCACGTGTGCCACCTCACCTCCACATTACTCCAACACACTCACTTAAAAATACATCTCAATCACAACTAACTCACTTCTCTTCATTTGGGCCCCACCCACCCTATTTTTTTTTTCTTTTTCCATATTTTTCAAACAAAACATACGAAAAATTAAAAAAAACATACCGAAAATAAAAAAAACATACGGAAAATAAAAACCATACGAAACTTAAATAATACAACTTCATTTGTAGTATTTTGCTATAAATAAATAAAATAAAATAAAAAGATTAATCACCAAATTCTTCACCTATTAATTGACAAGTTTGGTAAATGTCTTCACTTCCTGTTTTCTTTTTTTAAACATTACTCCATCTCTCTCACTATATATTAAAAACACACACAAACACACTCAACTACGTGCGACCCAATTTCCTTCTTTTCATTAAAATATTTTTTAAAATCGATCTGGGTTTTTTTAAATACATTGCTTCCCATATGGGTTTCCAAAATCTTGGGATAAAACCCAAACTTTATAAAGATCCAATTAAATCCCACATTTTTTAAGGGTTTTGTTTCCACTAATTCTTGATACAAAAAGATCAAATCTTTTTTTTTTTATAAACGTTCACTTGAATTGATTTTTGTCGTTTACTATGTCGTTGCAATGGCGAAAACCCAACCGGCGAACCAGGCTGGTGTCGTGGCGAGGAGCAAAACGAAGTGGCGAGATAGCCACGTAGGAAACGGCGAGGGAAGAAACCACGACACCTCATGCTCTTAGAGGACCATGAAAATAAGTTGTTGCCAAGAAAAACACAATAACCTGATGTAGACCAGCGAGTGGTAGGGCAACCAGCCCAATCAGCATCCGAATAAGCAACCAAGGACTCAGCAGTAGAAGAAAATAACTGTAAACCATAAGCCAAAGTCCCCTGAACATACCGTAATATTCGCTTGAGAGCAGTGAAATGAGGCTCGCGAGGATCATGCATATATAAACAAACCTGCTGCACAACATAAGTAATATCGGGTCTAGTGAAAGTGAGACACTGAAGAGAACCTGCAAGACTCCGATATAACGTAGGATCAGCAACCGGATCACCATCATCACCCAACTTAGACTCAGCGTCAACAGGAGTCCGAGAAGGGTTACAACCAACCATATGTGCACGCTCCAAAATCTCCATAGCATACTTACGCTGTGACAAAAACATCCCAGAAGAGTCACGCGTAAATGACACACCCAAAAAATAATTAAGAGCACCCAAATTTGTCATAGAGAACTCCTTATGCAAAGAAGCAATAATCCATTGTAATAAACTATCAGAGGAAGCAGTAAGCACAATATCATCCACATATAGTAGCAGAAAAGCAGTATCTTCACCCTGTCGGTAAATAAATAAAGAAGAATCACACCGACTCAAAGTAAACCAACAGTAAGAATATAAGCAGCAAACCGCTGAAACCATGCCCGAGGCGCCTGCTTACGACCATAAAGAGAACGCTGTAATAAACAAACATAATCCGGATGCTCAGGATCCCGAAAACCAGGTGGCTGATGCATATAAACAGTTTTAGCCAAATCACCATGCAAAAATGCATTCTTGACATCAAGTTGATGAACAGGCCAATGTCGAGAAATAGCTAACCAAGAATAGTCTGAATGGTGCCCGGCTTAACAACCGTACTAAAAGTCTCATCAACATCTACTCCCTCCACCTGTGTGCTACCATTGGCAACAAGACGTGCCTTGTACCGACTAAGAGTGCCATCAGCCAAATACTTTTGGCGAAATAACCACATACACCTAACAACATTGATACCCGCAGGACGAGGTACACAAGTCCAAGTTTTATTCTTAATAAGCGCATTATATTCATCAAACATAGCATTTCGCCAATTTGGATCATCAAGAGCATCCTTATACGACCTAGGTGACGGAGAAACAGTGGACACATGACCAACATACTTAGGATACATAATGGGCCGAATATACAATGAGCCAATACTAATACTAATCTAATACTAATAGACTAACAAAAATAACTTGGATTGAAATAGCTTTTATGCAGGCATCATACATTTACAAAGTTGTATAAAGTTTCAACATAATAACAATAGGTTTATAGATGAAAAGTTTATAAATTAATATCAATATATGACATGAAAACATTATAAGCCTCTTAAAAGAGTTTACCATTTGGGATGCCCTAACTACTCTTTTATTAGTTACTTTGTAAATCATAACAACAAAAACAGTAACTATCTGCTCTAGCTAATTGTTTGGGCATATCGAATATTATACAAGAATCGATTGATTAGTTTGTTTGTTTCAAGTTTCACAGACAAATATGTTTTTATCCATAGTAATGTAATGAATTTATCTCTTTTAGCCGGTTTAATGGACGGACCAATGAAAAGATGACATTCGTTTTGAATACTAATATCAACCAAGAGGTTATGAGCTAAAGTCTTATCAGAGACGTCCCTGAAGTATTACGTAATATTTAGATGTATCAATAATTATCTTTTAAGAAAACATAATTTGCGTACAGAAAAGGATCCAGAAATTAGTAATATGGGGAGCCGGAATTTTTTTCTCAAACTAACAAAGTAATATAAGTAAAACTTTAAATGCTAGTTTCTAATATACCCTGGGTTACAAACTTAAAATTTTGATAAGAAAAATAAATTGATAACCAATAAAAAGCTGTTAAAAGAAAAACACACTTAATTGTCCATAGAGTAAAGCAATTCAAATTGATACCAAAGTATTTCATTATGAAAAGATAAGTGATTTCCTCATACTCTTCGCCTTGTGGATGACAACAAATCCGTCAAAGAGTGACAACTTTACAATAATTATGGATTAATAGACACCTTACAAGCGGTTATTGCAATTTCATTCATAGTATGATTACTTATTTAGGTATGTACACTAAAATTGGAGGTCATTTGTCTATAATAGTATTGTCATTGACTTGAATTTTATAAGATAAAAAACAAAGCAAGTGAGCGTGTTGGAAGACACCGAGCACCCCTGACTCCTCCATTGTCTCCGCCCCTATTTGCGCCCCTGTTTGCATAGAACGATGTGTACTATTCACCTCAACTTGAAAAACTCACTACTCTAATTTTAGTGTGGAGACCTAAATAAGTAATCATACTATGAATGAAATCACAATAATCGGTTGTAAGGTGTCTATAATCCATAATTATACGTAAAACTGTCACTTTTTGACGAATTTGTTGTCATCCACAAGGTGAAGAGTATGGGGAAATCACAAATAATAAGTTGTTTGTATTGTGTGTGTTTATTTATTAAATTGTTCTTGTGAGGTATGTTCGCGGTCTATTACATTAAGAGTAGTGATTGGCATACCTAATTGGTATGCCTAATTTTGTGCCTAACAAAGATCTTAAGACATGTGTCAAAATCAATGGTATATGTAAAAAGAAAGAGATAGTGGGATCCATGTGTCCAACAATGAATGGAGTAGTCATATAATTAGTCATGTCAATTAGGTATCCTAATCATTTTCCTTACATTAATTTGGTTATACTGGTGTTTTAAAAGAGAGAAAGTTGAGTTGACGTTAAGGTGGCAGGAATGACCACAGTCACTTGCGTTCACCATTATTAGCGGCCTAAGTGAGTTTTTAAAAATATTGCTTTTGACACGTGTCCTAATGAGAGAGCTTGGTATTTTAAGAAACTTTGTGAGCGTGACTTTTAAAGTTTGTTTTATTATATAAAATAGATAGATACAGTTGAAATCCATATAGAACTCATATTTGTCATAGAAACAATCAACCAATCATAGCCATCAATTTTTTTATCTTAATAAATAAAAAAACATTTTTCACATTTTTTTTAAAAACAACATATCTTGCAAACCATAAATCTTCAAGCTACAAAAAAATACACCATCGTGACGAGAATTAAATTATCTTTCTATAGATATGCATTGTTATATACTTTCGACGAAGTTTTTTTTTTTTTAAATTTCGCCCAGAAAAATTACATGTGATTTGTAAAAATCACATGTGATTCGTAAAAATCAAATCACATATGATTTTAACAAATCACATGTGATTTTTCTGGACGAAATTTTTAAAAAAAAAAGTTCGTCGAAAGTATATAACAATGCATATCTATAGAAAGATAATTTAATTTTCGTCGAGATGGTATGATTTTTTTGGCGTAACGATTGACGGTTTGTGAGATATTTAATTTTTTAAAAAAAAGGGTGAATATATTTTAATAAAAGAAATGAGTGGCTAGGATTGGTTGATTGGTTCTATGACAAATATGAGTTCTATAATGAACTTTTCTCTAGATAGATATATTATTCAAATAATAATCTCAACAGGGTTAGCTTAAACATTAAAATAATTCTCTAAAGTATTTAAACAATTATTTAGTTAAAGTTAAAAAAGTTAACACAACAATTTCGAATGGTAAAATAGTCATAATACTTAAAAAAAGACAAAAATGTCAACTTTAATGTCTAAAAGAGTTATTTTTTTAGTTCGCTACGCAGAACTGCCATTCTTGACAAGTATAGTGCTTTAAAAGGTTATTAGCCCTATTCATTTCATATACTTTGCAATATATATATATTTCGATCTAGAGTTTGGGACAACAATTGGCATCAAGAGCAAGTGGTTAACACGACTCGTTTGAATACCAATCATACTAACGAAAGACCCAAGGAACACGCTGTGAACATCAAGTTCGGTAGGCAGCAGGAACATTTTTGTTTTCTTTTTTTCTTCCAATAGAAACAAGGCTTGAATAAGGATACATAGAAGATAGTGCACGATCATTTACGTAAGGGATTGCAAACGTTCACATCAAACAAATTGGTGGGAAAAACTTTGTTGGTAACAACGAAGGGAAAGAAGGAAACTCTTGACGTAGTAAACGTGGAACAAGAGTGGAAAGGTACCAAAGATACTTTCTTTTGTGTTTGCTTTAACGCGACATAGGCAAGGAAAGGGCACTTTGTTCGGTTGGAGAACGAGTGGGACAAAGCCTTTGTGAAACCGGTTAGAACAAGACACAAAGTAGAAGAAAACGCGAGGTATAACGCGGCGAAACGTTGTTGTGGAGAAGGAAAATTGAAACGTACGTGAAAAGGAAGAAGAAGAGCGCTTAGGAATTTGTGTAGAGAAGTGTCGGGACGACACAAGGAAACAACAACAACGGGAAGTAAAATCAGAAACAAACATATTTGTTTTGTTTCGGTAAAGGTTACCACGTTTGGTACCAAGTTTTGTACGTAGGAAAGTTATTAGATTTCGAGGAAGAGGAAGAAATCAAGAACAACGTACAAGGAGGCAACGTGATTAAGTGTGGTATAACAAGAAAGGAAATCAAGATATTGTTTTTTTGGTTCAAGGAAGAAATTCGAACATAGGAAGAATTGCTTTGGCTCGTTGGGAAGAAACAAAACTTGAAAAAAAGGAAATCCGTGGCACTTTGATTTGAAGCAAACAACTCGACACAAGAAAGGAAAAACCGTGGACCCCTGTTTTTATTCGAAGTATACAAACTCGAAACAAGAAAAAGGAGTCCGAAAGTTTTGATACACAAATTGAAAGTGAAAAAAGCAACGAGGCAAGAAAAGCAAGTGAACCATTTTTGGGAATAACAACAAACGTTGGTAAACGATATTTACTAACGCAAGCTAAAGGGAATACATTTGTGTTCATCACAACATCGAGGTCATAAGTTAAACTTTTCTGGATTTCAATTATAGTAGAATAATATAGAATAGTTATTTTGTACTATTAAGAAATCCCGAGAACTATTTATTGATCCCATATTATTAGGATTCCCTGAAAGTTAGATATTCCCATATTAGAGAGATACCATACTAGGGAGGATAATTCCCATTAGATTAAAAAATGAAGATAATAAGCACTTTTAAAATGGCCGGTGACGATGCAACAAACACATCAAGTACACCAAAACCCGTAACACCTATTGCACAATATCAATGCCCTAAGTTGAAAACCACAAACTACACAGTTTGGGCTATACAAATTAAGGTTATACTATAGGCACACGGATTATGGGAAGCAATAGAACCTAAGGAAGACACGCAAGTAGATGATAAGAAGGATAAGGCAACGACTGCCTTCCTATATCAAGCATTGACCGAAGATGTGATTTTACAAGTAGCGGGTTGTAAAACGGCTAAGGAATTATGGGATTCGTTAAAGAAAAGACACGTTGGAGAAGATAGAGTGCAGCAAGCACGGTTACAATCATTGGGTTTAACTCACTTAAGATGAAGGAAGATGAAACGGTGGATGCATTTATGGCTAAACTAAACGGCTACGCCACGAAGGCAAAAGAATTAGGGAAAACTTTGGATCAATCACTTTTAGTACGAAAACTATTAGACTCCACACCAGATAGGTTCATTCAGATAGTAGCATCCATAGAACAGACAAGTGATCTCGACGATATCACTTTAGATGAGATCACTGGGAGACTCAAGGCATTTGAGGAAAGAATAAAACTCCGGAAAGGAGGGCAAGTAGAAAGCCAGGAAAACTTATTATTCGTACTTGGCGAACAGTCAGGAAACAGAAAACGTTTTTATAAACGTGGAGGGAAATCAAATTTCTCACGAGGGAACTGGCAGAAAAAATAGAAATAGAAATAACTCACAAGGAAGGAACTCAAATCACAAAGGAAATTCAGACACGAATAAAAGTGAGTGGGATTTGAGTAAAGTACGATGTTACAAGTGTCAGAAACTTGGAAATCTTAAGAAAGATTGTAGAGGAACATCAGCAACTCAGGAACAATCAAACCTTATCTTAGAGGACGATGAACCATCACTATTAATGACTATGCACGAAACTGAACACGAGGAAGTGTTGTTGAATGAAGGCTAAATTCAACCAGGAAAATTGATGAGTGTCTAAATACTAATCATTTTTGTACCATTTAAACTGCAAAAACATCTGAAAACACTCAGAAATGCATCAAAATGATAAAAATATCACAAATAAGTGTTTTATGTGTTTTAAATGCAAAAATATCAAAATCTGGTGAAAAACGTATCAAGTTTGCATAATTGGCAGTTTTAGTCCCCCAAGTTTCAAAAGTTGTCAAAAACAGTCCCTGGTAAATCAAAATAAAGAAAAATATCATTTTAAGTCCTTAGGGATTCTTGAGTTGTCAAAATTGGTCCTTGAGATTTAAATTTTCAAAATTACAACTTAGGTCCCTAAACTTTGAAAATTGTCAAAAATGGCCCTTGGAAGTTTGAAAATATCAAAAATAGTCCTTGTACTATTGAAACTTGTCAAAAGTGACCCTTGAAGCAGTTTTGAGAAAATGGCAGGTTTGGTCCCTCATCTTTCAGAAATGGCAGTTTGGTCCTTGTAATATTAAAACCAACCCTTGTCAAATCTATTTTGGACCCCTGCCATTATACACCTTTGACCCCTGCCAACCTTTTTTGGACCCCTAGTCAACCCCAGTCAAATCCATCTCCCGCCCACCTATTCACCTTTCTTCCCCACCACTTGACTGCAACTCTCAGGCATATTCCCATCACCTCTCACCTTATCCCTCCCCCCTCATCATCACATCCACCAATCTTTCACACCACAATTAATGCCACCCCCCCTAGTTGCAAATTCAGAAGCCCACAGGTCAAAATAGCCTTTCCCGCCAAATTTGATCAAACGGCCAAAATCCATTCAAGACATCAACGGCCCCAATTATGAGTGGGAATTAATCAGAGGACACGTGGAAGCATTTTTGGGTATAAAAGAGAGAAGTGAAGCAAGAGGAAGAGGCAGTACTTAGTTTTTAAATTCCTTGTATGTCGTTTTTATTAAAATTATCTTAATTAGTGTTTTAAACTGTAATTTCAAGCTTTATTGTACTAATACTAAGCCACTTAGTCATTGTAATTCATTTCAAGTGATAATTCAAAGTTTCATTTAAGTTTCATATGTTCATGTTCACTGTTGCAAAATCCAGTTTCAAAATCTTATGTTCAAGCTTCAAATAAGCTTCATTTAAGTTCAAACAAGCTTATTTAAGCTTATAATAGCTTTTGGTAAGCTTGGAACACAGTTTCAAGCAAGTTTGGTAGTTGGTCAAAGAAAGTCAAACTGCAAGAAAATCTTAGTAAGCAGGCTTGGAAATGGAATGGGGTTGATGCAGTGCTGTTTTGGATTGGGTTTGGAATAGAATAGTGGTATTGGGTTCTGGTTTATGCTGCAAAATAAGCTGGACATTTGTGAGTTTGATCTTATTTCCATTTCTCATTTATCTGCACAACCTGTTTTGTTGAAATCTGTGGTCATTAGCTATTTTAAACCTGTTTAACTAGTGGTAATTAGGGTAACTAGAATCATTTCAAGTGTTAGCATAAGCTAACTCAGTAATTAGTTAGCTTAAATCAGTAATCAGTTGGTTAAAATAGTGTTTGGATCAGTAGATTTGTATGAGCTTGAGCTCTTGTTTGTGCTTAATATCTGTCTATGTAGTCTCAGTTAGATCCATTTAAACCATTTTAGTCATCAAATCTCACATGTGCACTCTCAAAGTCAAAATCACATAGGACCTGTCTTAATTTCTTAACTGTTGAGATTTTGTGAAATCAAAATCTTATTTTGTGTTTAAAATACATAGAGATAGCTTGTACTAGTTTCATTTCACCATATAACATCAATCTCAGTCCTTAAATTAGTTGCAAAGTTCATTAAAGTCAAAATCTCATAACTGTGTCAAAAGTCAAAAACTTGCAAAACCAGTTTTCAACCAACCTAAGTTGATTTTTCATAGATTCAATTCTGGGTCAAATCAAGTGTAACTTTGGGATTAATAACTTCAACTGGTCTAGTTTCTTATTATGATTTTTATAGATTTTTAGAAATTTTTTATAAGCTCTAAATTAGCTTGTCAAGTTGGGCTTATCTGCCCTGTTCACAAACTCAGTGAATACTGAGTTTTCTCAGTTTCTTGCAGGGCTTGTCAAAAGCTCATAAGAGCTTGTCCAGGTCTGGTTTTTGGTTTATAGGTTCCTAGCCAGGTCTACTTTAGGTCCCTACTTTTGGTTTTGAGTTTAGCTTATTGGGTAGCTTATCCTTAAGCTACAAAGTAGTAGCATCAAACTGTTTTTGGCATTAAGCTCAAATAACCAAATCTGTTTTAGTTTGCATTTCAGTGGTCTAAGTTAGTTGAAATAAGTTGCTTTTGAGTAGTTTTAACATATTATAGGTTCTGTGATAGTTTGGTAGCTTATTGTGCTCTTTGGCTTATTTCAAGTGCTTATTCATAAGCACTTATCATTGCAGTTTCATAATCCTATACATAAGCTACTGTTTTTATAATTTTCCTAGAATTAGAATATTATTTTAGACTTTTCTTGAAATTTTCATAATTTTTCATCGCTGTTTGCTGTTTTTCTTCATTTAAAACAATTTTTAGGATTATTTAATTAGCTTTTAATACTATTAATTCAGAAAAGTTTCAAAAAAATAAGTTTTCATTTTTCCTAGGATAAGATAAATATAAAAAGTCAAAAAAAATATTTTTCCAGATTTTTCATAGTTTAATTTGTAATGTTTAGCAATTTAATTAGTTTTAAATAGTTTTTAATTCATAGAAAATAGAAAAATAATCAGAAAAATACAAAATTAGTTTTGAAAATTCTCTTTAGTTATTTTTAATTTTTCTAAGTCATAATTTCATTTTTCTAGCTTTATTTCATATTTTCTTGTATTTTAGGCTATTATTAAATAAGTAAAAATCGTTTTTAATTAATAATAATTAGATAAATAGTTATAAAAATAATTTTCTTTTTCTAAAAATTTTCTCTTATCATTAGGTTTGTAAAAATGTCATTTTCATATTTTTAGGATTAATATTGCTTCAGTTTCACATTTTCTTTTTTACGTCACGTAGTTTTTAATTTAAGTTTTATAAAAGAAAAATCAAAAACATCAGTTTAAATAGAGTGATAGCGTTTATTTAATATATTTTAGCTTTTTAATTTTCTTTAATTTGCATTTAAGCCTCTGTAATTTACAAAACTTTTCTTTAGGTATAAATATCTCAAAATCCTTACTGATCACTATCCTTAGTGATTATTCGACATCTGTCTGTGTTAAACACCATTCATCCTCCGTGGGACTTAACGACCTGGGAATCTACTATATTCCTCTGATCTTAATTGCATTTGCTTCTGAGCTGTTTTAAGTTTGTTACGGTTGACCATTCACAAGTGGCTAGCTTGTGTAACTAAACTTGACTGTTCGGGAGCCAATCAAATTTTGGCGCCGCTGCCGGGGAGGCTGTAAGCGTGTCCTAAGCATTTTCAGACCCGTACTTGCACATATACCACCTTTTGTAAACAGTTTTTTTTGTAAAGTTATAACAAAATCAAAAAGTTCATTAACACTTTTCCTAAAGTGTTAACAACACCAAACAAAATATAAAACAACAAAACAATCGTAACGTTTTCTAGCTTGTGTTTCTTTTAAGGTGATTCTTAAAGAAATACGATTTGGTTAAACGAGACGATACCAAAAATATTGTCCAAAAGTTTTTAAACCATTTGCACAAATCTATACCTACGTCTTTTCAGTGGTACTTAATAAATACATAAAAATCAACCACCGCAAATCAAGGCAGTACACCTACTAACTGGGGGTGTGACCATAATAAGTTCCCGAACAACAGATTTAAAACTTGCCTTTGTGTCCTTGTGATTTGGTGTACCTTTTTCAAAGAAGCCATTTCATTTGTGATTATTGGTTAAGTTCACTTGTCGTTTTGCCTCGCATTTGTTTTGAAAACTGATTTTTATACTTAGTGCATGCGCACTCGTTCTTCCAGTTCTACAAGTCCACTGTCAGAGCTTGCAAATATTCCTCGTAGACGTAGAGGACGTTCTGCTCCTTCAGCCGTGACTGAGGAACGTCTACCACCACCACCCCCTGTCGTAATGGCAGAAGATAAGCCGATGAATGAGCTTCTCCAGGCACCCATCGAGGGTTACGGAGATGCCATTATTGTCCCAGCCATCGTGGCTGATACCTTTGAGCTCAAAACCGGGTTGCTTAATCTGGTAACCCAAAGCCAATTCTATGGTTTTGAGCGGGATGATCCTCATGCACACATTCGATGGTTTAACAAGATTGCATCTACCATCAAATACAAGAATGTCCCACATGAAGCAATTAAGCTTCTTCTGTTCCCATTTTCTCTAGAGGGACAAGCCCGGAATTGGCTTGAGAAACAACCCCCTCGTTCCATTGAGACATGGGAGGATTTAGTCACAAAGTTTGTTAACGAATTCTATCCTCCATCCCGAACTACAAGTCTTAAGAATGAGATAATGAAATTTTCTCAAAGATTTGATGAATCATTCGGGGAGGCATGGGATCGTTACAAAGAGCTGCTCCGCAAGTGTCCGCATCATGGTTTTACCGAGTTAATGCAAATGGATACTTTCTACAATGGTCTGAACCAGACTAATCAAGACTCTTTAAATGCCTCCGCGGGAGGTAATTTCCTGAGCAAGACCACCAAAGAAGCCTTGCAAATCATTGAAAACAAGTCCCAGGTCCGCCCTTTCCGCACGAAGACATATCAGTCTCAGTCTAATGCTGGACCTTCTACTTCATCTCCCGTGAGTACATCTAGCACCGATGCTAAGATTGACAAACTCACGGATATTGTTCAGGCTTTGGTTCTTGCTAACCAAAAGAAAGTCACTTTCACTCAGACACCGTCACATGGTGAAGTGAAGAAAGTTGAAGTTTGTGTTACTTGTGGTGGTCCTCATGCATACTACAACTGTACTGCCACCGATGGTAGTCCGTTTGAAGCCAATGCTATAGTCGGTACTTCAAATCAAGGAGGTAATCAATACCGTCCTCAAAATGAACCAAACTATCGAGCTAACACTTATCAGGCACCACCCGGTTTTAACCAGAATCCTAACATACAAAACCGGAATCAGAACCAACCTAGAATGAACCAAGGTTATCAAAACCAAGGTAACTTCTATCCCGGACCAAATCAAGGTTTCCAACATCAAGGAAACCTTAATCACAACAATTTCAATCGAGGGAATCAATTTCAGGGAAATGTGAATCCTAATCAAGGGAATTTTCAACAACAAGGTCATAATCAAAACATACGACCTCAAAATTTCCCTCCACCTGCTCCAGTACGATCATCTGATGAGTTATTGAAGCAGTTCATGAAATCCCAAGATGAAATGAACAGGTTGTTGGTCAGTCAGATCGCTGATCTCAAGAAATCTTTAAATGATCAACCCTCGGGCTCAGGAAAACTTCCGAGCAACACGATCGCTAACCCGAGGGAAGATGCAAAGGCGATCACAACCAGAAGTGGTGTTTCATACAATGGACCCGTTATTCCTACTACCTCTTCTTCTTCTATCCCGAAGGTAGTGGAAAGTGAACCTGAGGCAACAAAGGACAAGGAACTTCCTACTAATAACGGAGGTACCAACGATGTCCATCCTCAAGTTGTCCAGAAACCCAAATCCAATCCAGGAGTTGTTTTTGAACCTCCTGTAGCTCCCGTTGAAAACCCCAAATCCAAATCTTCTATTCCTTACCCATCACGTTTGAATGAGCAAAAGCTCCGCGAAAAAGCCAGTCATCAAATGGACAAATTTTTTCAAATTTTCCAAGAACTACATTTTGACATAAGCTTTGCGGATGCTATCATGTTGATGCCCAAGTTTGCATCAACTCTCAAACACATGTTAAGCAACAAGGAAAAGTTGTTTGAAATGGCTAAAACTCCTCTGAACGAGAACTGCTCTGCAGTTATCTTGAAGAAGCTTCCCGAAAAGCTTGGAGATCCTGGAAAATTTCTCTTACCTTGTGTATTTCCAGGAATGGTTGAATGCTTTGCCTTAGCCGATCTTGGTGCAAGCATAAACCTGATGCCTCATTCAGTATGGAAGAAACTTTCTCTTCCAGACCTTACTCCTACATGCATGACTCTCGAGCTTGCAGATCGTACAATATCCCGTCCACTTGGAATTGCCGAGGACGTATTTGTGAAAGTAGGAAAGTTCCATTTTCCAGCTGACTTTGTAGTTGTTGATTTCGATGCTGATCCACGGGTTCCTCTCATTGTTGGAAGAGGATTCCTGAGAACGGGCCGTGCTCTCATTGATGTATTTGAGCAAGAAATCACATTACGTGTTGGTAATGAAGCTGTCACCTTTAACCTTGATCAAACTTCGAGGTACTCCGCAAACTATGATTCTGAGTCGGTTAACCGAATAGATATCATTGATGTTGCTTCTGAAGAGTACTCTCAAGAAGTTCTTGGTTATGATCATAATTCTTCGAGTGATAATCTCACTCATTCATCTCAACCCATCATTGCTAATTCTACTCCTTCTCTCACCCCGTTTTTAGGAAAGAAACTTCATCTTGGAAGAGATTGAAGCATACTTGTCTAGTGATTCTGTTCCATGGGAAATTGATCACGCTCCCATCGACATTGAGGGGGATATACTTCTCATTGAGAAGTTGCTTAATAATGATCCATCATTATCACTCCCTCCCGTCGACCTTCATAACAAGGAAGTCAAGTCAGTTGAGAAAACTGAAGAATTTCCTGAAGTCGAACTTAAGGACTTACCACCTCATCTCGAGTATGCATTTCTTGAGGGTGATGATAAATTACGGGTCATTATTGCTCGAGATTTGAGTAAAGATGAAAAGACTGCTCTCATAAAGGTCTTGAAGTCACACAAGCAAGAAATTGCTTGGAAACTCTCCGACATTAAGGGTATCAACCCTGAATTTTGTACTCACAAAATCTTGATGGAGGATGACTTCAAACCAGCAGTTCAACATCATAGAAGAGTAAATCAAAAAATCCATGATGTTATCAAACAGGAGGTTATCAAACTTCTTGATGCAGGATTGATTTACCCAATCTCAGATAGTCCTTGGGTTAGCCCAATTCATTGTGTTCCTAAAAAGGGTGGCATAACTGTTGTCACAAATGAAGATAATGAGTTAATTCCAACTCGGCTGGTTACGGGATGGCGTGTGTGTATTGACTATCGTAAGTTGAATGAAGCCACCCGTAAAGACCATTTTCCTCTACTCTTCATGGACCAAATGCTTGAGAGATTAGCAGGGAATGAGTACTATTGTTTCCTTGATGGTTTCTCGGGTTACTTTCAGATCCCCATTGATCCACAGGATCAAGAGAAGACCACATTCACCTACCCATACGGAACTTTTGCCTACAGACGTATGCCTTTTGGCTTATGTAATGCTCCTGGCACGTTCCAACGATGTATGATGGCCATATTCCACGACATGATCGGGGAAACAATGGAGGTGTTTATGGATGACTTCTCGGTCATTGGGGACTCATTTCAGACATGTCTCTCCTATTTAGATAAAATGCTAAAACGGTGTGAAGACACCAATCTTTGTCTAAATTGGGAGAAAAGCCACTTTATGGTCAAAGAAGGCATAGTCCTTGGCCATAAGATTTCAAAAAACGGGATTGAGGTCGATAGAGCAAAAGTCGATGTTATTGCTAAACTGCCTCATCCTACTACCGTCAAAGGTATTAGGAGTTTTCTAGGTCATGCAGGGTTTTATCGTAGATTCATACAAGATTTTTCTAAAATCGCCCGGCCTATGACCCATCTTCTTGAAAAAGATGCTCCTTTTATCTTCTCACCTGAGTGCATCGAAGCTTTTGAAACATTAAAGAAAAAGCTTACTGAAGCACCCATTCTCGTTGCTCCCGACTGGGATTTACCTTTTGAGCTCATGTGCGATGCAAGTGATTTTGCTATCGGTGCAGTCTTAGGGCAACGTAGAGCTAAGCATTTTCAGCCTATCCACTACGCAAGTAAGACTATGACTGAAGCTCAAAATCATTACACCACCACAGAAAAAGAGCTATTAGTCGTGGTGTATGCGTTTGAGAAGTTTCGGCTGTACTTAATCTTGACCAAATGTGTGGTGTATACGGATCACTCGGCTCTCAAATATCTCTTTGCAAAACAAGATGCAAAGCCGAGATTGCCCCGTTGGGTTCTCCTCCTACAAGAATTTGATATCATTATACGTGATAAAAAAGGAGCTGAGAACCTGGCTGCTGATCATCTATCCCGATTAGAGAACCCTCACCAAGATGTTTTCGAGAAAAAGGAAATAAATGAAACATTTCCTCTCGAGACACTCAATGCGGTTTCTTTTCGTGGAAACTCTTCTACCCCATGGTTTGCTGACTTCGCAAATTACCATGCGGGTAACTTCATAGTGAAAGGGATGTCGACCCAACAGAAGAACAAATTCTTCAAAGATGTTAAACATTACTTCTGGGACGACCCCTACTTATTCAAAATCTGTGCGGATCAAGTCATCCGACGGTGTGTTTATGGACAAGAAGCTCTTGACATTCTCAAAGATTGCCATGCTGGACCCACCGGGGGCCATCATAGTCCAAACTACACCGCCAAAAAGGTGTTTGATTCCGGGTTTTATTGGCCCACAATTTACAAGGATGCCCACGAGTTTGTCAAAGCCTGTGATGCTTGTCAACGTCACGGGAATATCTCACAAAGAAATGAAATGCCGCAAAACGCCATTCAAGTGTGTGAGATTTTTGACATCTGGGGCATTGACTTTATGGGGCCATTTCCTTCATCTCGCGGTAATAAATATATACTCGTGGCCGTTGACTATTTGTCAAAATGGGTTGAAGCGAAAGCTTTACCTACCAATGATGCCCGAGTAGTTGTGAAATTTTTAAAATCTCTTTTTGCCAGGTTTGGAACTCCACGTGCTATAATCAGTGATCGTGGTATGCATTTCTGCAATGACCAGTTTGATAGAGTCATGCAAAAGTATGGTGTAACTCACCGTCTCTCTACTGCGTACCACCCCCAAACAAGTGGGCAAGTGGAAGTTTCCAACCGTGGTATTAAAAGAATTTTAGAAAGGACGGTTGGCGAAAACCGTGCCTCTTGGTCGGATAAGCTAGATGACGCACTCTGGGCCTTCCGTACAGCTTACAAAACACCCATCGGGTGTAATCCATACAAGCTAGTGTACGGAAAGGCATGTCATCTTCCGATTGAGCTTGAGCACAAGGCATACTGGGCCTTGAAACATGCCAATTTCGATATTCAGACAGCTGGTGATCACAGAAAAGTTCAAATGAATGAACTAAATGAACTCCGTGATCAAGCATACGAGAACTCTTTGATCTACAAAGAAAAGACAAAGAAGATTCATGACTCAAAAATCAAGAACCGCGTTTTCAACGTCGGTGATCGAGTCCTTCTTTTCAATTCAAGATTGAAGATTTTCTCGGGAAAACTAAAATCCCGCTGGTCTGGTCCATTTACTATCACTAAGGTTTATCCTTATGGCACCATTGAGTTATCTCAGCCCGATGGTCCAAATTTTAAAGTGAATGGTCATCGATTGAAGCATTATTTTGGAGAGGACATTCCTCCTGTGATTGTCCCGGATCTACAAACTTTCCCCATGAACCAATGAATGCGGGGATCGAGTCAAGCTAGTGACTCGGGAATCAAAAACAGTAGCACACTACATGGGTTTTCACCCGTGTGTACCACCCTAGTGTGGGGGAGTTGCCCCCCGCTGTTGTATATAAAAGTTTTAAAAAAAAAAAAAAAAAAAAAAAAAAAAAAAAAAAAAAAAAAAAATCTTGCTAAATAATGGCCGTAGTATTTCCCTTTTACGTTCTATGTTTCGGCATAACCGCCGGTACTTTGAATATTGAGGGCAATATTCATTTCTAGTGTGGGGGGGAATTCTCACGAATTTTATCATGTAATTATACCAACCAATTCCCCCATTTTTGGCCAAAATTTTTTTTTGGAGTAAGTGTTTTGCACTTACTCAGCTTATGGTTATCAGTCCGCCATGTCTAATAAACAAAAGGATTGGCTAATCCAGGAGCAAACGGCTCTTGGTAAAGATATCTCAAATCCGTTGATGGCTTGCAATTTGCCCAAAATTGTATGGTATTCAGCTCACCATATCCTTAAAAGTGAAGAGTTGGCTAGCCCGCAAGTTTATTGCTTGTGGTAAAGGCAGTGGAAAAACCATAATTGGTAATCAGCTCACCAAAGATAATATTGATAATTTATCTAAGAGTTGGCTAGTCCAGAAGCAAACGGCTTCTGGTAAAGACAAATCAAATCCGTTGGAAGCTGGTGATTTGCTCAAAATCACTTGGTTATCAGTGTACCAAGGTTCTTACTTGAACTGAAACATTTGGCTACTCCAGAAGTAATGACTTTTGGTAAAGAGATGAAATCCATTAATTTTTCTCAAAACATTGCTAGGGACTAGCAATATCTTAGTGTGGGGGATTGATGAGTGTCTAAATACTCATCATTTTTGTACCATTTAAACTGCAAAAACATCTGAAAACACTCAGAAATGCATCAAAATGATAAAAATATCACAAATAAGTGTTTTATGTGTTTTAAATGCAAAAATATCAAAATCTGGTGAAAAACGTATCAAGTTTGCATAATTGGCAGTTTTAGTCCCCCAAGTTTCAAAAGTTGTCAAAAACAGTCCCTGGTAAATCAAAATAAAGAAAAATATCATTTTAAGTCCTTAGGGATTCTTGAGTTGTCAAAATTGGTCCTTGAGATTTAAATTTGCAAAATTACAACTTAGGTCCCTAAACTTTGAAAATTATCAAAAATGGTCCTTGGAAGTTTGAAAATATCAAAAATAGTCCTTGTACTATTGAAACTTGTCAAAAGTGACCCTTGAAGCAGTTTTGAGAAAATGGCAGGTTTGGTCCCTCATCTTTCAGAAATGGCAGTTTGGTCCTTGTAATATTAAAACCAACCCTTGTCAAATCTATTTTGGACCCCTGCCATTATACACCTTTGACCCCTGCCAACCTTTTTTGGACCCCTAGTCAACCCCAGTCAAATCCATCTCCCGCCCACCTATTCACCTTTCTTCCCCACCACTTGACTGCAACTCTCAGGCATATTCCCATCACCTCTCACCTTATCCCTCCCCCTCATCATCACATCCACCAACCTTTCACACCACAATTAATGCCACCCCCCCTAGTTGCAAATTCAGAAGCCCACAGGTCAAAATAGCCTTTCCCGCCAAATTTGATCAAACGGCCAAAATCCATTCAAGACATCCAACGGCCCCAATTATGAGTGGGAATTAATCCGAGGACACGTGGAAGCATTTTTGGGTATAAAAGAGAGAAGTGAAGCAAGAGGAAGAGGCAGTACTTAGTTTTTAAATTCCTTGTATGTCGTTTTTATTAAAATTATCTTAATTAGTGTTTTAAACTGTAATTTCAAGCTTTATTGTATTAATACTAAGCCACTTAGTCATTGTAATTCATTTCAAGTGATAATTCAAAGTTTCATTTAAGTTTCATATGTTCATGTTCACTGTTGCAAAATCCAGTTTCAAAATCTTATGTTCAAGCTTCAAATAAGCTTCATTTAAGTTCAAACAAGCTTATTTAAGCTTATAATAGCTTTTGGTAAGCTTGGAACACAGTTTCAAGCAAGTTTGGTAGTTGGTCAAAGAAAGTCAAACTGCAAGAAAATCTTAGTAAGCAGGATTGGAAATGGAATGGGGTTGATGCAGTGCTGTTTTGGATTGGGTTTGGAATAGAATAGTGGTATTGGGTTCTGGTTTATGCTGCAAAATAAGCTGGACATTTGTGAGTTTGATCTTATTTCCATTTCTCATTTATCTGCACAACCTGTTTTGTTGAAATCTGTGGTCATTAGCTATTTTAAACCTGTTTAACTAGTGGTAATTAGGGTAACTAGAATCATTTCAAGTGTTAGCATAAGCTAACTCAGTAATTAGTTAGCTTAAATCAGTAATCAGTTGGTTAAAATAGTGTTTGGATCAGTAGATTTGTATGAGCTTGAGCTCTTGTTTGTGCTTAATATCTGTCTATGTAGTCTCAATTAGATCCATTTAAACCATTTTAGTCATCAAATCTCACCTGTGCACTCTCAAAGTCAAAATCACATAGGACCTGTCTTAATTTCTTAACTGTTGAGATTTTGTGAAATCAAAATCTTATTTTGTGTTTAAAATACATAGAGATAACTTGTACTAGTTTCATTTCACCATATAACATCAATCTCAGTCCTTAAATTAGTTGCAAAGTTCATTAAAGTCAAAATCTCATAACTGTGTCAAAAGTCAAAAACTTGCAAAACCAGTTTTCAACCAACCTAAGTTGATTTTTCATAGATTCAATTCTGGGTCAAATCAAGTGTAACTTTGGGATTAATAACTTCAACTGGTCTAGTTTCTTATTATGATTTTTATAGATTTTTAGAAATTTTTTATAAGCTCTAAATTAGCTTGTCAAGTTGGGCTTATCTGCCCTGTTCACAAACTCAGTGAATACTGAGTTTTCTCAGTTTCTTGCAGGGCTTGTCAAAAGCTCATAAGAGCTTGTCCAGGTCTGGTTTTTGGTTTATAGGTTCCTAGCCAGGTCTACTTTAGGTCCCTACTTTTGGTTTTGAGTTTAGCTTATTGGGTAGCTTATCCTTAAGCTACAAAGTAGTAGCATCAAACTGTTTTTGGCATTAAGCTCAAATAACCAAATCTGTTTTAGTTTGCATTTCAGTGGTCTAAGTTAGTTGAAATAAGTTGCTTGTGAGTAGTTTTAACATATTATAGGTTCTGTGATAGTTTGGTAGCTTATTGTGCTCTTTGGCTTATTTCAAGTGCTTATTCATAAGCACTTATCATTGCAGTTTCATAATCCTATACATAAGCTACTGTTTTTATAATTTTCCTAGAATTAGAATATTATTTTAGACTTTTCCTAAAATTTTCATAATTTTTCATCGCTTTTGCTATTTTTTTTCATTTAAAACAGTTTTTAGGATTATTTAATTAGCTTTTAATACTATTAATTCAGAAAAGTTTCAAAAAAATAAGTTTTCATTTTTCCTAGGATAAGATAAATATAAAAAGTCAAAAAAAATATTTTTCCAGATTTTTCATAGTTTAATTTGTAATTTTTAGCAATTTAATTAGTTTTAAATAGTTTTTAATTCATAGAAAATAGAAAAATAATCAGAAAAATACAAAATTAGTTTTGAAAATTCTTTTTAGTTATTTTAGATTTTTCTAAGTCATAATTTCATTTTTCTAGCTTTATTTCATATTTTCTTGTATTTTAGGCTATTATTAAATAAGTAAAAATCGTTTTTAATTAATAATAATTAGATAAATAGTTATAAAAATAATTTTCTTTTTCTAAAAATTTTCTCTTATCATTAGGTTTGTAAAAATGTCATTTTCATATTTTTAGGATTAATATTGCTTCAGTTTCACATTTTCTTTTGTACGTCACGTAGTTTTTAATTTAAGTTTTATAAAAGAAAAATCAAAAACATCAGTTTAAATATAGTGATAGCGTTTATTTAATATATTTTAGCTTTTTAATTTTCTTTAATTTGCATTTAAGCCTCTGTAATTTACAAAACTTTTCTTTAGGTATAAATATCTCAAAATCCTTACTGATCACTATCCTTAGTGATTATTCGACATCTATCTGTGTTAAACACCATTCATCCTCCGTGGGACTTAACGACCCGGGAATCCACTATATTCCTCTGATCTTAATTGCATTTGCTTCTGAGCTGTTTTAAGTTTGTTACGGTTGACCATTCACAAGTGGCTAGCTTGTGTAACTAAACTTGACTGTTCGGGAGCCAATCAAAAATATGCTACAACAGATACAAGCATATGGTATTTAGATAATGGTGCAAGTAACCATATGACGGGAATAAAGAGTCATTTTAGGGATATTGATGAAAGCATAAAAAGACGAGTACGTTTTGGAGATGGATCGTATGTACAGATAATGGGTAGAGGGTCTATATTGTTAGGTTGTAGAAACCAGGAACAGAAGATAGTATCGTATGTATACTATATACCAAACCTCAAGAACAACATACTTAGTCTAGGACAACTTACGGAGATAGGTTGTAAGGTCATTATGGACGGAAACAAGTTGACTTTGTATGATAAAAGCAAGAAGTTGTTGATGAAGATTGAAAGATCTAAGAATCGACTTTACAGTATTCAATTACAGATAGAAGCACTTATATGTCTCTTAGCAAATGTAGATAACCAAGCATGGTTATGGCATGCTAGATTAGGTCATCTGAACTTTGACGATATCAACAAGATGACTAGGAAGGGTCTAGTAGAAGGAATACCAAGAATAAATCATGTTGGACAGATTTATGATGCATGTTTACTAGGAAAGCACAGCAGAACACCATTTCCAAATCAAGCTAAATTCAGATCAAAGAACCCGTTGGACTTAGTATATGGAGACCTTTGCGGTCCTATAAGTCCAGCCACACACTCTGGCAAGAAACTCATTTTCTTGTTAGTGGACGATTGTACACGTTTTATGTGGGCCTACTTTCTGACATCGAAAGATGAGCCATCTAGTACATTCAAGGAATTTAGACAGAAGATAGAAATGGAGATGAGATTGAAATTAAGGATGCTAAGAACGGATAGAGGTGGTGAATTCACATCAAATGAATTCACAAGATACTGTAAGGAAAATGGAATAGCACTACAATTGACAACACCTTACTCACCACAACAGAATGGAGTAGTGGAGAGAAGAAATAGGACAGTGTTATCAACTACGAGGAGTATGATGAAAGCGATGAAGTTACCCTTAACTTTTTGGGCGGAAGTAGTTAAACATGAAATTTACATACTCAATAGGGTACCTACGAGGGCCCTGGCAGATAAAACTCCATATGAGGCACTCTAAAACAGAAAACCGAATCTGGAAAACCTAAGAATATTCGGATGCACAACTTATGAAAAGATAACAATACCTCACTTGAAGAAGCTGTATGATAGAAGGATACCAATGATTTACTTAGGAGTAGAGGAAGGATCAAAAGCATGTAGGTTATATGATCCAATAGCCAAGAAGAAACATGTTAGTAGGGACGTAAAGTTTATGGAAACAAAACCGTGGGATTGGAATAAAGATGAAGAGGATACGAGTACACAAGACACATTTTGGGCTAGTTTTGTGGTAGAAGGAGTTGACAATGAAAACCTTACACCAGTCAACACAGAAAACGATGATAACACGTATCATGAACAGGATCAGATTCCTGATCCAGTTTCACCAATCGCACCACCCACATACAATTACGACCCACACACAGAAGAGGAAGAAGAGGCTATTACTAGTTCTGTAGAGAACTAAAGAGATAGATTTGATGATACACCAGTACGCGAATACAGAGATATGACGAAAATATATAAGTATGCACGTAGAGTTGAACCACAAAGTTTACTATTTACGGAAGAAGAACCCCGTAACTATAAGGAAGCATCAACAGACAAGAAATGGATTGAGGCCATGGAGATTGAATTGGATTCAATCAACAAGAATAATACATGAACTCTTACAACATTGCCAGAAAATCAGAAGGCAATAGGACTCAAGTGGGTTTACAAGACCAAAAGGGATGCAAAAGGAAAGATCATCAAATACAAAGCACGGTTTCTCGGATATAGACAGTTCGGTTGATATTAACATTAGCAGCATATCATGGTTGGCAAGTACATCACTTAGATGTAAAATCAGCATTTTTACATGGAGATTTGAAGGAAGAAGTCTACGTTACACAACCTGAAGGATTTACTCAACAAGGAAATTCAGGAAAAGTTTATAAGCTTACTAAAGCTTTATATGGCTTAAGACAAGCACCAAGAGCTTGGAATGTGAAGCTTGATCAAACTTTAAAGTCTTTAGACTTTAAGAAGTGTAATCTCGAACAAGCAGTTTATACGAAGAGAAACAAGAATTCTACACTTATAGTTGGAGTCTACGTAGATGATTTGATAATCACAGGCACTCCAAGGAAGGAAATAGAAGAATTTAAATCACAGATGAAAGATAAATTTGAAATGAGCGACTTAGGATTTTTAGCTTATTACCTTGGGATAGAAGTCACACAGACAGGAGGAGAGATTACAATCAAGCAGACATTGTTAGGAATTATAAAATTCCATAGTGAAGAGTCGGTCACCCCAAATGTTATCTAGCATAAGTTAGCTCGTAGACTTGTCGTTAGTTACGTTATTTATCAGTTTATTAGTTAGTTATTAGTTTAGTCTAGCGTAGTGCAACACCGTGGAGGAAGGACGGGTCTTTACCCACTGTATACCTGATCCACAGGCCGATAGGAGGTCGTTATGTTTGTAACTATAAATACCCTCTACCTCCCAAGGTAGAGGGTTGGACCTTTCATTCATCTTAATCTAACCTTCTAAGTTTTCTTTCACTTTCTCTCTCTAGAAAGGATCCCACTTTCTCTCTCTAAACTTTATATAATTCGAACCATATATTGTTATGTGATGTGTTTGTGAAATCCAATATCTAACAATTGGTATCAAGAGCCATGGTTAGATCATCTCTTACATATCTTTGGATTTCTAGTGGTTTTTAGGTGGTTTTTGAGTTTGAGAAAGTTTAGTGGTTTTTGCATCATTTGGTTGATTTCTAGTGTTAAAGTTTGGATTTTGATTGTACTTTTGTGTTTAAGATAATCATAAGTGTTTAGGTTTTGATTTGGAAGGCTTGAATCATCGTGGTTGGGTTGTTTTTGGATTAAAAAGTGATGTTTATATGGTTTTTCAAGTTAGCGACTTAGCTCACGGAGTATATTCTTCCTAGCGACTTGCTTCACAAAATTGTAGCGAGTTACAGCTTTAAACCTAGCGAGTTAGACCTAGCGAGTTAAAGTACAAGTAGTGGACTCTCCACTACGGGTAGCGACTTGGTGGTAGCGACTTGGTCTGTAGCGAGTTGCTCTTTAGTGACTTGCATTGTTAGCGACTTGAGTAGCGAATTGCTGCTGAAATTTTGCTAGCGACTTAAGTGTTAGCGAGTTACCACTTAGCGACTTACATCTGGCTAGCGACTTGGAACTCTAGCGACTTAGCGTGGTGGCGAATTAGGTGCTTAGCGACTTGGTTCAAGTGTTATAGCGACTTGGTTGATTTTTACGAAGAAGAGGTTTGACCAAAGTTGACTTTTTACGTCAAAACTTCAAACGGCCATAACTTTTGATCCGTAACTCCGTTTTGGACGAAATACCTGTCAAAACGACCGGAACAGGCTGAATATTGTGAGGTTTCACCACGAAGTCGTGAAACGAATTTTTCGAGGCCCAAATCCCCTCCGAAAGGAAGTTATTGTGGTTTTAAGTTTTTAGACCCAAAAAATTCTCCGTAAAAACGTGCATCAACCAATCCAAATCTCAACCAATCAACATTTCAGCTTTTCCTACGAACAATCTAAAGCCCTATCACACAATCGTCTTTCATTGTATAGATCCATCAGTCATCTTAACACATTCCATTGGTCATTGCTTAACGGTTTGGTCTTGATTTTAGTAAAATCCCGCGAAAGATTCTATTTCTCGGTTTGAATTATAGACTTGTAAAATCCCGTGCATACTACTACATCATGTCTTACTCTACTGACCCAGTGATTTCAGAAGTGCTTAAATTGTATGATGTTGTGGACATCAATGATAATGTATGCTACACTGAACAATTAAAGATGATTGAATCAATCAATGAGGATGTGATATCTCCGGGTTCAGACTCTGAAAAGACAGAAATGCACCAGTCAATGCTACAAAATGCAAGGCTAATGGAATGTAACATTGAGCCCTTTCAACTACTTTATCAGCACCTCAAACTACTTTTATCTACAACTATGGATCGAACAAGCAATGCTCTCCTTCGTCAGGATCTTTCCACCTTGACAAGAACTGTGCTACTCAACTTAGAACAACTGAGGTTTCAAATTACTAAAGAGAAGTTCTCAACTGATGAATCTAATGCTGCTCTTCATGTAATCTTCGAACAATTTCAGCCATTTATCCGGGGGGAATATTCCTCAGATTTTGATGATGACATGACTGAAGTATCTTTCAAGAAACACACTGGAATGGAAATTAGCGTGTTCATTGAGACATTCATACAACTCATGGATAATGTGGAGAAGTACATTGAGGAAGTTACACATCAACATGAAAACATGAATGAGTGTCAGGTGCAGTTGAGAGATAGTTGTGATAAGTTGGGTAATGTATCTGTTGAAGAATCGGGTGTTGCTGAATGCAGAATGTCAGAGACAACAAATAGTGTTGAAATGGGTAAAGCATCAGATGATGGATCAGTTGGTACTGAATACATAGGCTCAGAGGCAGATAAGCTTGAAACAGCCAGTAGTTCAGTGACCCTTGCTACACATTATGTGGATGCAGATATCAGACCGATAAATGAACAGGTTTCATATGATGAGGTACCCTTATCTTTTCAACATAGTGCATCTGCTAATGTACCTAAACAAACTGATCTCAATGCTGAACATGATTCTGATAACTGTTCCTTGGTTGAGGCTGAGTCTAATAATTTCAAAATAAATGATATGGTTGATAAAAAGGCTTTTGATGAACTTTCAAACAAACTCTCAAATCTTGAAAAACATTGCATTTCACTTGAAATTGCGATACAAAGTAAAGAAGAAAGTTTTCAACTTAACAAACCATGTAAAAAATCGGAACTTCCTGAATTCCGTGAACTTTTTGAAATTAACACTCTGAAAGCTCAGCTTCAAGACAAAGAGTCAACCATTTACAATCTGAAGAAACATAGTTCTGTCTTGAATGAGAAAAGTAATTTAGTCATGAATACACAAGACATTGATGCTATTATAACAAGAAATAATGAACTGTCAATTTATGTGGCTAAATTACTAAAGGAAAATGAGTCTTTGAGAAAGCATCACATAGAACTAAGTGACTCTGTCAAAGAAGCTAGAACTAAGTCAATGGAACAAACAAACCCTTTGATAGAAAAAATTGATGAACTCAAAGCTCAACTTCAGGATAAGAGTTTCGCTATTGTTGCCTTAAAGAATGAGCTTAGGAAAACTGTAGGGAAAAGTGTGAACACTAAGTTTACAAAACCATCAACCTTGGGGAAACCAGTTTCTCATCCCACTAGAAACCGGTCTGGTGTTAGGCAGCCTACTGCGTTTATATCCGAAAGACCAAAATTTTCAAAAACACGGTTTGCCTCCCAAGTTGATGAGAAACAAGTTTTGTCAAAACCAGTCACTTCACCTGTGTTACCTAAGAGTCATGCTTCTAGTTCCTCTAAACCTCAACATGCAGCTACTTTTACACCCAGCACCTCTAGGATTAGTTCGAAAATAGTGTCAAAACCAAGCATTAAAACCCAGAATTCATATGATATGAATGACTTGAGGAAGAACTATTACCTAGACGAAGCTAGGAAAAAGGCACAGATTCGAAAAGACGGAATTTTAGGTGCAAGACCTAGGGTGAGGAATTCTACAAGATTTCAAGGCACTACTAGTAGTTGTAAACCACTACCTAGGAACACTCAAAAGACTAGGGATTGGCGTGCATCTAAAAGTAGTTATGTGCATAAGAATGCTAAGCATGTAGAAAACAAAACTAGAAATTCTGAGTCTTTTCCACATAAGAAACATTTTCCTAATTCACATGCCAAGGTACAATCCACTAAGACCACTAACGTGACTAAGGTTCAACATGTTGTGAAACAAAACAAACCAAAAACTTCGCCTAGATGGATACCAACTGCTAAATCTTTGGAAACTAGGAACAAGGATAAGTCTTCCACTATGCATAAGAAGCCTTACAATCCTAGACCTTGCCATAAGTGGATACCATCTGGTAGAATGTTTAAGGATGCTGGACTTAGGTGGATTCCTACCGGAAAGCTGTTTTCTGATGAAAAAATCAAGGTTGACCGTGAAACCCCAAAGAGTTTGGATACTAATGTCACTAACCCATATATATGCAATCAAGCTTGTAATGTTAGTGCAGGTACTCCTTACTCAGTTGCAGATAATTCGATCCTTCAATACATGGACTGGCTTAAAGTATGGATTACAAATGGATTGATATCTCATAACTCACGGGTTCAAGTTACTCAACATTGATATTCAACCGGCAATGACGTCTGTTCACATCAGTTCAGGCCTCGTTCTTCATCATTATGGTGTCTGCAGATAACTCTTCAGGCCCCGTTCCTCATAGAAAAGAAAGGTGTACGCTTCAGTGCGCTTTATCTTCATAAGAAGAGAAATCTTCATGTTTATGACCATTCTCATCGACATTCTTCATCAACATGCTTCATGCTTTTTCCATGCGCTTTAGTTATCAAGTGAATCGGACTACTAATAATTACTCTTATTCCACTTGCTCAATATAATGAAGATGGCGACATCCTGTGCTAACTTTGCGGGGGAGAAGTGTGAATAAAATACATTTGAATGATAATCACTTGTTTAATCAAGAATGGCATCACCATATGCAATTCTTGAGGGGGAGAAGAAGTGTGAATTTTTTTGCATGGTTGACTGATATTTGAGAATATATGGTCAAACGGCTCCTAACTCATGTAAGAACCGAGATTCTTCTTATCGGATCATCTTCACATGTAGTTTCTTCTAAGAGCCGTTGGTTGACATCTTCACACGGGCTGATATGATTAAATGACAAAGTGCTTCTAGTTGCTGGGCTGATTTCTTTGATGAACATCTTTCTATTTTTGTTTGATTGGGAGGGATTTTAATTAAGGGAATTTGCTATTTACAAGTTAACAGGAATGCCTTTGGTGTGAAGAAGATGTTAACTGTCTATTTCCCCATTCGGACAATCTTGAAGAAGGTCGAGTCTATAGTCTAATCTACATTTTCTGCTACATGATTAGAAGACTAAAGACGAATTGCATTTGATGATCTAAAGACTTCTTCTTAATCCGGGCTGAGAAGAACACTTGAAAATCTTCGTCAGTTTAGGGGAGAGCACTAATTGGGGGAGATTGAAAAGCCAAAATTTAATCCCCAATTAGACTTGTTCATATTCTTTAGCTATGATTCATTGTTTGATTTTTGATGACACTCCTCCAACGCCTAATGCTTCACTTACTAAGGATAACTGGGATTCATTGTTTGGGAATTGTTCTTCAAAGATATGTTTGATGAGTATTTCCAACCGCTAGCGAATGTTGATCATCCAAGAAGTACTTCTCAGACTAATCAAAAAGCCTAATCTCCAGTTATTCCTCAAGGTGTTGATAATGACTATCATAATATTGCAGTTGCACTCATGAATAATGATCCGCTCTTTGGTATTCCTTTGCCAAATCTTCACGGATTTTTATTCATGAATAATGATCCGCTCTTTGGTATTCCTTCGCCAAATCTTCACGGATTATTGTTCCTTTCATTGTGCACGCTATAAATCAACCTCATGAACATTAAGGAAAATGACTACCTCATCCGCTCAAAGACATTATTGGTGAATCTTCCAGATCAGTCACTACATGTATACTTTTAGGAAGAATGCATTGATGTTGAGGAATCATTTGTTCCGGTTCATTCAGTGGGTGAATGTACATCCGATTGTATGTTTATTCATGTGTTGGGTATTTTGACATAAGTTGATTACTTCGGAGTTAATCGTTTATCACTTATTTGAGATTGAAGTTGACCTTCACAAAGGCGTTTTCTTATTTTATCTTGAAGTCGGGGATGGTTGGATGCATGACTTTCAATGATAACTTGCTCGTGATTGAATTTAAGTTGAAGACTTGGTTTATCTAGTTACCAGCAGTCGTGCTGGATGGTTGAAGACCTGGTTAACTATCACTTCAAGGAGTTACGTTGTTTTACTCAGTGACACACGCTTATGTCGTTGTGGATAATCGCAAGAGGTGTTATTGTCTCATACTTTGGTTGAGTATTGAGTACTTGGAGATTTGCTTGGAGCATAAATTCTCGACACCGTTCTTCCAACATTAGTGCAAGCTTAAGATGCAAATGCGGGGAATTCTAATTCAGTTTCAAGTTTGGTATATCGGGTTTTCTTCTTCAGTGGTCACTTCAAATTGTCTACAGAAGGGTTGATATAAATAGTCAGAGAGAGTCTTCAGCAAGTTGATTCTCACAAGAGTTCAAGAGTTCTTCTAAAATTTCTAGTATACGGGCTTATTATGTATTGCTGATTCTGAATCATCAAAACCAGAAACGGGGAAGGAGACTCACATCTAAACACAAAGCGAGTAAACTTGATGAACTTAATTCTTCTAAGTGATTGAAGATATCCCGGGAAGACAAATGTTATTACCGCAGAGAAACTCAAGGTTTGACTCATGACGAGTAAACTTGATGAACTTAACTCTTCTAATTGATTGAAGATATACCGGGAAAACAAATGTCATGACCGCAGAGAAACTCAAGGTTTTACTCATCAAGGCTTTGTGTGTTATTATTCCAACGACGTGGGGGAAGTGATGTAATAGAAAGTTTCTGAAGATAAAAGAGGTACACAAGTGTGTGATGATAGAGATTGTGTACATTGGGGATGCTCAGCTGTCTCACTTGAGGGCTTAATATGTGATTCAGAGATATAATCACTTATTCCGGTGTTGACATCCGCAGAGATTGTCACCCGCAGAGATAATCAGTGATTCGGCCTGCTTCTTCAATGTTATCGGTTGTTCTCTCTTTGGGCATTTGGGTACTTCGGGTTCTTGAGCCTCATGCACTTTCTTCAGGAGGAGAGAAAAGTATACATCGGGGTTATTCTTTAGCTATTGGACTTAATCTGCTACTTCGATGGTATAAGTTTCTTTGTCTTCAGGTTTGTGTGTTCGGGTTCGTGAGCTCTAGTCTAAGAGATTGACTGCATCAATTCAACTACGTGGGGGAAGTGGTCTCTTGACACCTTTTTGGAATGGATTGCTTCAGACTTCAGTGGAAAAGAAATTTGAGAAGATTATTTATGAGTGGGATGATACGTTGCTGTTCTTCTATTGGATGGTATAACCTCGAACGGAGATTCTCGATTATCGTTCTTAAAAGGAGCAGCGGGATTTATGATAATGGTGTACTTCTCTGTGCACCTGGCTAAGGCAAGCTTGAAAGAAAGCTTCGAATCTGCTCATCTAATGGATCTTCGGTTTGGGGGGAAGCTGCCAGAGTCTCACTTTCGGATGGTTTAATTTCTCTCAATTCAGGAGCCTCGAAAGCTTTGGTGGTGAATGTTTAAGAGATGATGACTTCTATCTTCTACAACGGGGCTGTTCGATATCCTTATCTCGGTACTCGTATCATCATCTTCTTTAACTATATCATCTATTCTATCCTTGTATATATTTTTCAGAAAAGCAAAATACAAAAATATAAAACCAGCAAAACCAAATACAAAATTAGAAAACCAACAAAAAGAAAATAGAAAAATATAAAACCTTTAAAAAAACCCATAAAAATCAGAAAATTTCAAAAAAATACCAAAAATATGTTTTCCAAGACATGTCTTCTGGTATCGATAACATCTACGGTCTTAGAAATGTCATTCAATAATGGCACGGGACCATAGATGAAGTTCGAGCAGGAGGTGTAAATATTTCTTTCTAAACATGTCTCTAAAAATGGCTTATAGTTATTTCAGACTGTAACCCGTGCTTAAAACTATGGCTTGCTATTATTTCCGATAGCAACCCGTTTTTCAAAGAAGGAAAGTGCTACGCTTAATCGATTTTCAAAAATTTTCGTGCACTTTTCCTAAAACAATTTAAGGAAAGTATGTCGAAGGACTGCTGTTCCTACACAAATGTTTTTCCGTCTAAAATTCTTCAGGAAAATATTTGTTGTTTTTCAAAAATGCTGGTAAATGAGTTGCTTTAAAAACAATCAGATTCAGAGTTTTTATAAAAATTGAAAACTCAATCAATGACTTCAGCGCTTTTAAAACCTCTTATAAAATGAGTCATTGATTGAGGGGGAGAATGTTTTCAAATCTATATCATCTAACGAGCTTTCTTAATTATCCTACGTGCTTAATTAAAAATGATAATTGCCTATGTTGAAGGACTAGGTTTCTAGGATATGATTGTTAGGTTTAGATGATTAGAGTTTGAGAAACACATTATACCCATACCTTACATGATCTGATTGATATGTTGGATTGACTTTTATTAGTCGATTGTTGTTTGGGTGATGTCGACCACCACATATTTGTATGTGTGTTCACTAACGTATGCAGGTATATTGGTATAAAAGAATGTTCCCGATCCGGATCCCACAATTGAAGATGATTGGATGCCGAAAGGAAAGGGTAACTATTTCTTGGGTTGACAGATGAAGAAACGGAGCTTAATTGGACTTCTATGGAGAGTTGGCATAAATGCAACGTAAGAGGTCTCACTGCATCAGCAGATGGTTTTCTTCTAAGTGATTGAAGAAACGGAGCTTAATTTGACCTCAGTTGGCATTCAAAATGCAACATAAGAAGAAGTCTCACTGCATCTGCAGACGGTTTTTCTTCCAACCCTACAACAACAACAACAGAAGCTTCTCAACCACTAACGTATCTTTGTGCAGGATACCATTTTTAAACAATTTTGAATAATTTGATTAAATTGTTTTGAAAATGGAAAATATTGTTTTGAAAATATATTGGACTAATTTTTTTTTAAAATCACCGGACTTCTTGTTATCAAAACCTAAGTCACTCAATTATTGACTTCTGTCATGGATTGAGGGGGAGAGTGATTTAAAATATAATATTTTCAAATGATATTTCTTCATAAAAGTCCGTGTGTACGTTAAAATGTGGTGATCTAAAGATTTAATGTTATGTCATGGTATGATTTTTTCTTTAGAATCAAGGTCTTTCAAAATGAAATTTTTTCTGTTCTTGTTTGATTGTGAAATTGTTTTATTTTACTAAAAGATCTCTTAAAAACTATCATACCTGACACTAACAATCTTTAATGTCTTAAAATGGCCCTTATCTGTCATCTTTCAAAATTGAATCTTGCCACGTCTTTCCCCAAATTTTTTAAATGATTTAAATCAATTGGGATCACAAATCTCAAAAGGTTTGAAATTTTGATCGGGTGAGAGATCGTGATTTAAATCTCATATCTGTTTTAACGGAATTGGTTTTAGTCCTTTATAGGCACTCCTGCCTCCATGTGCCAAACGATTTCATACACAATGCACATGTTGAGGAGGAGGATTTATCCAAAAACATGATGAGTATTTAAACCAGGCCACATATTCTCCCATGTTTTCTAAACCTTATTAAATCACTTGGGATCCAAAATCTCAAAGGGTTTGATATTTTTGATCGGGGGAGAATTTGTGATTTAATATGAAATTTGATAAAAGGTGATCGTTTTGATTCAGTTGTGCAGGCTGCTCTCTCATATGTGCCAAACGCTTTCGTATCTCGAAGCATATATTGAGGGGGAGCATTTTAAAAAGAAAAGAAACTATCAAGGTGCAAATGCTTTTATGTTTTAACATAAAGTACCTTGATTGAGTTTTCAAATGGCTCCTTAAATGGCTTTTGTAATCGTGGATGTGCTTCAAAAGAACTCTTGCCTCTATGTGATAAAAATGATTTCACTTATCCTATGCACATATTGAGGGGGAGAATTTTACCATGAAAATCAAATGGCTTTTTCATATGAAAATTGTGATCAAAGAAAATATTTCAAAGTCCTCTTGCCTCCTTGTGCAAAACAATTTTTAAATCATATGCACATGTTGAGGGGGAGGTTTTCTAAATGATCAAAACTATTAAGGTACAAAATGCTTTGATCTCGTATCACAAGTACCTTGATTGTTTTTCCAAATGATTTTTCAATTGGTTTCATGAAGGAAAGAACAATACCAAAAGACCGACCAATTTACTTTATGCATGGAGTTATAAGGATGGTTAGGTTAGGTATTCGTTCCCATGATCCGCCAAAACCGGAGGGATCTTCCCAGGGACAATCCACTAGATAGTGTAGAGTCCTTAGGAATATTAAGAAAAGGAGAAAAATGAGGAATGGGAAGAGTGCGGACTGAGACAGAGCTAGTACTGGAATAAACCCAACAAGGTTCTAGTTATGAAGTCTCGGTAAGCACTGAAGGGGTTGAAGAATGAAAAAGAAATGAATGTGAAAAAGGGTGAAAAGAAATAGCCCTCCATCAATTCAACCTTAGGGCAGAAACCGGGTTCAATACATATGCTACTGGTTGTTACTAAGGTAACACTGGTATTGAAGACAAGACGTCATGGACCCAGTGACGCACTGCACTAAACTTCCCAAGCCACTCAAGTTCCTCTTAAAAGGGCTTGTTTCATTCTCACGGGGAACCGACATTATCTATCGACTTTCTCTTAGAGATTGTTGATATTGAAGAAGGAGACCCTCTCCCTAGTCTCCGGCACAGGAACCAAATGAGCACTATTGAGTCTAGAGCCAAGAGATCATCCACAATATCTCATTAGGACACTAAATTATTGAAGACTTGCTGTTTCACACAATGTGGAAAGTAAGTACATATTAAGAGTCCTACGCATTATCCTTGTGGTATTGCCAGAACATCCGAGTGATATGAAAATATTTACGATGAAGATGGAAATCCTTCTAGAGCCAACATCAAACAAGCTCTTGGTGGGTGACATGTGAAATCTTGCAAAAGATCAAGCTTGTGACAACTGGATAGAAACGATGGGGAGATTCATTCTTGAATCAACCTTGGTCCAGGATTGGAATTGACGAATACTTTTGGAAAAAGCATTCGATGTGCAAACCTTCTTTTCTCTAGCACGTCGAATGTGTACTTGTGTTTTCAAATTCAAAAAGTATCTCTGATTGAAAAATACTTTTAGAAAAACCGTTCGATGTGCGAATCTCTTCTCTTCGCTAGCACGTCGAATGTGTACTCATTCTCTAATACAAAAAGTGTTTTGATTGAAAATTGATCTTTCTCATAAAACCTTCGTCGTATTGCAAAACTCTTTATTCTAAGCAATACACGATTGTTTTTCAAATCAATTTTTCATCAATCAGTGAATCTCAATTCGCTGGTTCACTCACTCCGTGTTGTCTTCTTTGAGACGTTCCGGTTTGAGAACAGCTAGAACAGCTGCGAAACCCTGTCAAGGAGATTCTTAGGAATCCTACCTGATCACAGGCAGTACTTGTACTGATCAACGGGGAACCGTGGGCCGTATACCTCAATTCAGCGAAAGTGATCAAAGACACTTTCGTGTGTTTTATTGCTAACTGTTGTTTGCAGGTACATTTGGACGGTTGCAGCTGATCAGAATTAAGGAGTCAATCCAAAGCCGCATGCTCACAGCATCCACACTTAACTGAAGAAATCATGACTGGTGCATAATCTACATAACCGGGTTCTGATATTTTTATACTATGCTTCTGCTACGCTGCTGCAAATATCATGAACCAGTAAGGCTTCCGCTACTCTGATGGAAAGATGTCATGATTCAAAAGTGTGAGCATGTCGGTCCGAAAGTCACAACTTCACATGCTGGCAACACAACTAAGGGTGATCCAGAGATTTACTGTGGCTGATGATCTCAAAGAAAGCTCGAAGATCATCAAAGATGTGGATCAGTTCAAAGACCTCCACTGAAAGTACAAATCAATGCGAACTTTGAAGTTGCACTACAAAAGCACAAAGATTGCGAAATTGAAGAATTGAAGTCTACGAGCTCAAGAACAAAGTCAAGAATAGAATGCTAGGATTCGAAATGTAAAACATGGGGTGACCTCCCTTAGGGGGAGATTGTTAGGAATTAGAAAATTCCATAGTGAAGAGTCGGTCACCCCAAATGTTATCTAGCATAAGTTAGCTCGTAGACTTGTCGTTAGTTACGTTATTTATCAGTTTATTAGTTAGTTATTAGTTTAGTCTAGCGTAGTGCAACACCGTGGAGGAAGGACGGGTCTTTACCCACTGTATACCTGATCCACAGGCCGATAGGAGGTCGTTATGTTTGTAACTATAAATACCCTCTACCTCCCAAGGTAGAGGGTTGGACCTTTCATTCATCTTAATCTAACCTTCTAAGTTTTCTTTCACTTTCTCTCTCTAGAAAGGATCCCACTTTCTCTCTCTAAACTTTATATAATTCGAACCATATATTGTTATGTGATGTGTTTGTGAAATCCAATATCTAACAGACATGTTATATTAACAAGATCTTGAAGGAAACAAGCATGGCGGATAGTAATGATACAAAGATACCAATGGATACCGGTACTAAGTTGGTCAAGGCGGAAGATGGAAACTCAATTGACGCAACTTATTACAGAAGCTTAATTGGAAGTCTCAGGTACTTACTACATACAAGACCAGATCTTAGTTACTCAGTCGGACTACTCAGCAGATTCATGCAAGACCCAAAGGATCATCACCTTAAGGCGGTAAAACAAGTAATCCGATACATTAAAGGAACAAAGGAGCATGGCATAATATACAAGAAAGAAGGCGGCTGTAAGATTACAGGTTACAGCGACAGTAGTTACGGAATCAACAACGATCAAGGAAAAGGAACTACTGGGATAGTATTTTATTTTGGAGAGTCACTTATTACCTGGTGTACTTAGAAGCAACCAACAGTGGCGCTATCATCATGTGAATCAGAATTCATGGCAGCTACTGCAGCAGCATGTCAAGCCTTATGGATAAAAAGACTGCTTAGTGAATTAACTGGATGGGAAGAGAAAAGGATAACGTTGAAGGTCGACAACGTTTCAGCAATAGCACTCGTCAGGAACCCAGTTTTTCATGGAAGAAGCAAGCACATCGATATTTGCTACCATTTCATTCGTGAATGCGTACAGAATGGGCACATCAATGTGGAACATGTCATCGGAGAACTACAAAGAGCAGATATTCTAACGAAGGCTCTACCAAGATTGAAGTTCGTGACTATGCGACAAATGCTCGGAGTTCAAGACTTAGGACGAAGCAACGATCAAGATTAAGGAGGAGAATGTGAACGCATAATCTTACTCATTGCTTCTTATGTAAATATTAATACACGAAGGACCAAATGTGTTAGTTAGAAAGTTTGTAACCGTTTGGTAGTTACATGGCGGTTACAAAAAGGTAGTTACAAATTCGGTTATTACACCGAATGGATACAACGGTTCAAAGAACCGGTTAGAAACATATAAATACATTTGTATGTACAACGTTTAGAAAGTTAGACAAATATACTTATTCATTTCATATACTTTGCAATCTATATATATTTCGATCTAGAGTTTGGGACAACAAATATGATATTTTTTTAGTAAACATGCAATGATCATCTGGATTATAATATTTTGTTATGGACATGCAGTAATCTGCAAATATGAACACCAAAATTTTACAAATGAAGTTTAGATGACGTTGATCAAAATGTAATAAAAAGAAAAATTGATTGAGACTAAAGTGAATTGTATCATACAATCTTTATACAAATTTAATATATATGTGACGATGAGTTTATAAAAAAAGAGAGTTTTCTCTTAAAATCCCGGTTGAGCACCCTTTGCATGTGGGTTTATCCAATTTCTATTCATTGTTCTCGTGTGATTTCTTGCATTCACAACAATGGTAACCCGCCATCACTTTAATTAGTACCCTCGCGTTAAGTAACAATAGCTCAACCACACCTTCACCAAGAGATTAGCAAGATATGTTTTAAAAACACTAAATGATTTACACGATTGAGCGCACAAGAATGATGACAATTAAAACAAATACACAGAGAAAAGAAAAACACGATTATAACCAGGAAACTATCATACAAACACTTAACTAGAAAATGCAAAACAAATTAAAGTTCATAATTTGTGCAATGACCATTTCAGTTATTTTTCGACCCCCCACCAATATTCGTTGAGGGCATAACACCAGGGTGAACTTTCGTGTTTCCACCACGTTTAACACCATCCTTCACCTTTTCACTCTCCTGCATGCTTTTCTCCTTCTTTTGATTTTGTTTTTCCCTAAGACGCTCTTGTTGTGCATTAATGTAAGCAAAATTGAAACCGATAGACGACATTGCTACTAAAGTAGGTATTTTGTATTGTGGTTCGTGTGAAGATGAGATGAAGAGTACGTAGACTTTCTTTCGGTATTTATAGACGAAACTATGTCTTTTATGGACCCATTAAACCATTGCCGACTACTTAAAAACACTCCATTGTGTGGTGGTATGAGTGCTTTTTTGAGGCTTTGGTGGTTCTAATAAGCATTATAGCCATGAATGTGTTTGTTTAGTGCATAATGTGTATCTTATCACCTTAAAATATTAGTCAAAGATGGTTTTGCACTGTTGGCCAATTGTGGTAACAATTAAACTATTTGAAGGCTAGCAGGTTAGTAGCTTTTTGAGCTATGTTTGTGCATGTTGTCTTTTTGAGCCATGTTTGTGCATGTTATCCCTTAAAATCATTTATCATGCTATAAATGATTCTTTACTATTAGTGTAAAATAATGGGTCTCTCTCTCTAAAAGTAATTTCTCTCCAACCTCTCTCTAAAAGCTCAAATAAATCTCAATTTTTCCGGCGGTCGGTTTTGGCCGGCCGTCTGGACCTCCTTCTCCATCTTTTTTGTACATTTTCCTTCCCACAATAAATGCCCTTACTCACAGATCTGTCATCTCCCATCTTCGCCGCTGCCGCTGTAGTTGTTGGCGCCACTGCTGTCTTTTGCTCAGATCCGTTACCATCTGATCTCTTCTGCTCAGATCTGTTGTGGTCCGTCATCGATGGCTTGCTGCCGCCTTGGGTCTCGACTTTAGATCTGTTTTGTTTAGGTCTGGCTCCTTTAAGGATGCCCAGTTTTATCTTTTATGTACTTTTGTCAAGCTACATCTTCATATGGTTGTGTCTACCAAAAGCTCACTTTGGTGATTCCCCAATCCTTGTATGGTGTTGCTGTTGTTTGTCACAACTATTATGGTGTATGTCTTGTTTTGGCTTAACTTGTTACCTTGTGTATTTTGTTTGGCAAGTCGGTTCCGATTTTGCCCATTATATTCGATGTAACTTGTTGTGTTCAAATTACCTCCATTTGTGAGGTGTGAAATGAAATGTTATCTCTGTTCAAAAAAAAAAAAAAAAATGAGTTACGGGTGTGTGTGATAGGAATAGAATGTGTTACACGTTGACCCATCAATAAGTTTCAACCTTTAAATTTTATAAAGAGCCCCTTAAAGGAGAGATTCATAAAATTTTATAAAATTTAAAATGGTTTATAAAACGGGACATTAATAAAAGCTTTGAGATAACATAGATTGAAATAGCTTTTCACTACAACAATCGAGACTTTCACAGGCGAAATTTCATAGCTTTCGCCGGGGACATGTCCTCTGTGAAACCTTTCTCCGGGGACAAGTCCCCGGCGAAAGTCCCCCGGCAATACCCTCTCAGGGATACTTTTCTCGGGGACTACTTACCACCTTTACCGGGGACGTGTGGGTTTCGCAGCCAATTGTCGCCGGTCAAACATGTCCGACGTGGCATTTATTTTTGTCGGGGACAAGTCCCCGGGGAAACTATTTTTGAACATTAATTTAAGTACCCTAATAATGTTATTAGTCCGACGTGGCACACGTTTTGCCGGGACATGTCCCTGGGGAAATTGGATACCACTGTTGAGTTAAACTTTTTCGCCGGGGACTTGTCCCCTACAAAACCGTACGCCACTGTTGTGATTCCCTTTTCCCCGGGGACGTGTCCCCGGGGAAAGTAACAATATGAAATTAGCTTATACTTTTCGCCGGGGAGATGTCCCCGGGGAAAGGGTCTGACCCATTTTGCAGAATATTGCTGCAAAATGGGTAATTTTCAGATTTTTTGGGGAAAAAATCTACAATGTCACAACCTGTTTTTTCAGAACCTGTTTTATGCTACAACAACACAAATTCGCTAAACATAATATCATATATACCCATCAATCGCTAACATAGTTATCTTTTTTCAAAATCGCCAAAACGGTTCCTAAACCGTTAACGCATGATCATCTACAAATACATAAGCTACCTATTCGCAAATTGTCCAAAACTATACGTATAATCCATTTACGGGAATCCTAGCACATAATGTACATAAACGACATACTAATCCATGTTATTGTCTACAAACATATCCAAAACGTGTTAAAGTAACATAAATCCGCATCTCAAACCCCATTACCCCCACTACCGTCCCCGGTATCTCTAGACTCACCGGATGGAGTAGCACCAGACCCCGACCCACCCTCTGGAGTAGCACCAGATCCCGACACACCTGGTGGAGTAGCACTTGATCCCGGGGCGGACTGTAGTCGCTCCTGCCAACCCGGGAATGACCTCACAAACTCCATGACCTGTTCCATCTGACCCCTCTGTGTAGCGAGCTCCTCAGTCTGTTTCTGCACTGTTTCCCGCAGTGAGGACACGTCCGCTTCATTACGAGGTCGGGAGGCGCTAAAGGTCTTCTTCACTCCACCGCCGGGTAAAGCCTGACCTACACCAGGAATATGACCGCGCTGCTTACCATCCATCACGGTACGCAGAATCTCGCGGTCAGTCATGCGGGTCCCATCGGAGGTGCTCTCTTCCCGCATCCGTATCATCTCGTTCTGTTTAGTTACAAAAAAACAAGAAAAGTAATATATAAGTCGTAGGGCAAATCACCTAGAAATGTAGTTAACTTGCCACTTTTTGCCATTGTATGTAGCATTCTTTTTTTTTTCTCATTCTGTCAATAAACTTCTATCGTTAGTCTTTTGTGTGTACCCGTTACCAAAAAAACCTGCATCGTTAGTCCTTTATGCTAACGACCGTTAATAAATAACTTAAAATTTGGTTATCTTACGCTAAACTTGCATCGTTGGTCCTTTATACTAACGATCGTTAAAAAATAACTTAAAATTTGGTTTTCTTACGTTTCCGTCCGTTTTTTCATCCGTTTTTACATGTTTTCGTTCGTTTTAACACTTTTTTGTCCGTTTTTTCACGTTTTCATACGTTTCTACACGCTTTCATCCGCGTTTTCAGGTTTTCATCCGTTTTTACACATTTTCGTCCGTTTTTGCGCATTTTCATTCGTTTTTACACGTATTCGTCCGTTTTTACACGTTTTCTTCCGTTTTTTCACATTTTCATGCGTTTTTACACGTTTTCATCCGTTTTAACACATTTTCGTCCGTTTATGCACGCTTTCATCCCTTCTTACACGTTGTCGTCCGTTCTAACACATTTTCGTTATTCGTCCGTTTTTACACGTTTTCTTCCGTTTTTTCACATTTTCATGCGTTTTTACACGTTTTCATCCGTTTTAACACATTTTCGTCAGTTTATACACGCTTTCATCCCTTCTTACACGTTGTCGTCCGTTCTAACACGTTGTCGTCCGTTTTTCACGTTTTCATCCGTTTTTACATGTTTTCATCCGTTTTTACACGTTTTCGTCTGTTTTTCACGTGTAAAAACGCATGGAAATGTGAAAAAACGGAAGAAAACGTGTAAAAACAGACGAATACGTGTAAAAACGAATGAAAATGCGCAAAAACGGACAAAAATGCGTAAAAACGGACGAAAACGTGTAAAAACAGATGAAAACGTGAAAAAACGAACGAAAACTTGTAAAACGCAGATGAAAGCGTGTAAAAACGTATGAAAACGTGAAAAAACGGACAAAAACGTGTTAAAACGAATGAAAACGTGTAAAAACGTACGAAAACGTGAAAAAAATGGACGGAAACGTAAGAAAACCAAATTTTAAGTTATTTTTTAACGATTGTTAGTATATATAAAGGACCAACGATGCAAGTTTAGCGTAAGATAACGAAATTTTAAGTTATTTATTAACGGCCGTTAGCATAAAGGACTAACGATGCAGGTTTTTTTGGTAACGGGTACACACAAAGGACTAACGATAGAAGTTTATTGATAGAATGAGAAAAAAAAAGAATGCTACATACAATGGGAAAAAGTGGCAAGTTAACTGCATTTCTAGGTGATTTGCCCATAAGTCGTGATGCATTATATTTCATCAAAATGGGTGACTTTGAAAATAAATTATACTTACATATCTAGCCTCAGATAACGGGGACTCAAAGACATCGCCCCTCGTATGGTTCCGACGGTAAAGCTCTATCAAGTCTTCTCCAAGCGCCGCCTCAGTCCCGCTGGTCAACTATTTAGAAATAAAATCAATAACGACACACCCAACACCATGTATATATATAAATAAAATGATTAAATAGTTTCTTACAAAGTTATGGCGAATAGCAGCATAGGACTGAGATCCGTGAAGGCTAGAACTCGTGTTCACCATGCGGTTTTGTCGGTTGACCTCTGATATCTTCTGCTTCTTGGGGTTTTTCCAAAGCTTAACCTGCGTATTTTAATTTATAAAAACTATTATATAAATGAATTAATACTATTATTATTATTATTATTATTATTATTATTATTATGATTATTATTATTATTATTATTATTATTATTATTATTATTATTATTATTATTATTATTATTATTATTATTATTATTTTTATTATTATTTTTATTATTATTTAATAATAATAATAATAATAATAATAACAATGATAATAATAATAATAATAATATTAATGATAATTTACCAACGCATCCCAATCCTCTTGCGTCTTGTTCGCTGGACGCTTTCTTTTGATGTCCTCAATTTTCTCCACCCACCTGCTGCCGTAAAGTTATCTTTTTTGTATTTATATTTGTTGTCATCGTATTATTTTTGGAGATAATACTCGATACTGTCAACAATCTGGTCTCCATTCGGGCCAGCAATGTGTGGGTCGAGATCAAAGTAGTGCTGCAATAAAATATAAATAAAAAATTACACAAATTTAAATAAACAAACAAGTTTGAATAAATAAACACAATAATTAAAAAAATAAAGGTTAAAAAAACTTACGTGTAGATGCTCATGGATGTGGGCCTTGGCCGTTTCGGGAACCTTAGCCCATGAATCGCAAAACATGGGAATCGAGTCCCGTAACACCTCCCCAACATAGTTGGAGAACCAAGAAGAGTGAGGGCCCACGTGTGTATAAAACCCCTCTTGGTTGACCCGAAAATCGATCGACACAGGACGACCATCCAGTGCCCTCTTCGCCTTGAGTGCCATGTTCTTAGTGGGACCACGCACCACCTTCCCGCCTTTCCCAATTTTGGCGTTTGGGTTGGCAACTTTGGATTTAGAACCTACAAGTAATCAAATTCAAGTGATGATGACATAAAATAACATTTTATCAATTTAAAATAACATGTAATCAAATACATTTTAGTGAAAAATAATTCAGAAATTCTTACGCTGGCAATTGGTGCCTATCCTCCTCGAGGGACCACGAGGTGGCGAATTACCTCCATCGCCACCGTGAGACCTAGCTACAACATCTGCCATCTGTTAAACGAACATAGAAATTAGTGAAGAAACATATATATAATTAAATAAATAAATAAATAATTAAATAAATAAATAAATAAATAAACAAACAAATAAACACATTTAACAGTATATATCAACACGATAATTATAATAATTAAATAAATAAACAAACAAATAAACACATTTAACCACTCGATAACAATTTCATTCAAATAATTAAGTGTTGTTCTACAAATTACAATTTGAGATTAATCTCCCACATCATCAACATAAAATTCAACATTATTAGTACTGTCATGTTCATCATCTTCATTCTCGTGGTCATCATCATCATCAGATGCTAAATCATGAGGAACGTGATCATCATAATCAATATCATCTTCGTCTTCCATAATAGTGATAATTGGTGGTGGTGCCTCAACTTCCGCTGGTTGAACATCTATATTTATAATGTTATAATCCAACTGATCCAACTCAGCAGAGAGTGTGATATGTGATGAGTTGTTGTCATGTACAACATCCTGATTGTCTTCTACCACAATGATATCCGGGTTCCAAATCTTTCGATGATAAGAATCTTGGACGGCCTTCCAATTACCACGGTTACCAGGGAAATCAAGGTAAAAGACTTGTGTTGCTTGCGTTGCAAGAATGAATGGTTCATTTTGAAACGATACACGATCGGTCATAATTTGCATAATGTTGTTTCTATAGGTACAACGTTTTAGGCGATTACTGGGTATAGTTTTTCGTTGGCAGTGGCAAGTAACTCCTCATACTAATTACGTTGAGGAATTGCGTCGTTACTTGTCTCGCCAATATTTCCTTGAGTTGGATCATCTGGTTCGTTATTCGGACCAATATCATGAAGGAACTCAGCCATGTCACTCATCCCAGGGTGTCTTGTGTTGTGTACGACTGTTCGGGCATCCGGCTCACCATGATTATTCCATTTCGTATAACTATGGTCCCAGCCATTTGTGTGTATGTGGTCAAACAAAAATTCGTGCTTTATCCAGGGTAGGTTTAAACAACGAGAACAGGGACATTTTATATTCCCATCAATATTCACCAAGGGCTTGCAATACTCGCAGAAAGCTTTAAGACCAACTAAAAATTCTCTACTGGTACGTGCTAGTGAGACCCAACTTTTATCAATTGGCATAACTGCGTTTTAATGAAGCAACAAATAATTATATAGACTTAAAATGTTCACAAAAAATCTACACGTAAACACATAAAGGTGGAATTACCAGTTGTGCATTTTGTTCACCTAATCCAACTATGGAAGGCAATCCTAACCCAGTCTTTGAATGTTTCGTCTCATATATGAATGCGTTTAATTGAATTTACTATTTGAGAAAATTTCGGCAGCATTTCCCCTCAGCTCCCCAAATATGTGCATTAAAGACATATTCGTAGGAGTAAAGGGGAAACACTGTCGAAATTTTCACAAATAGTAAATCAATTATACGCATTCATATCCTAAATGAGACAAAACATTCAAAAAGCAGTCCCAAACAGGGGACTTTCCGAAATTAATTTCTAATAAATTAATTTCGGACGGGTTTTCTATGGGATGATTAACTTCGGACGGGGACTTTCCGAAATTAATCACTAAAGTCCTAAAATCATTTACAATAGTTCAACACAATCAAATACCATACAATTTTAACATATTCGCATTGTCAATTTCGGCTTATATATCACAAGACTCAATCATTTACAATAGCAGGTGTGATATTGATATTGACAAACATACCGATTGTGGTCTTGGCTTTCGACTAGCTGGTCTCGGCTCTCGGCTCTCGGCTGGTCTCGGCTCTCACTGGTCTCCGACTGTAAAAAAAAATCAAATTTATTAATAAAAATCAAAATTATTAATAAAAAATAAAAATTACAACATAAACCAAACACCCCTGGTGGGATGCTGTTTGGCAGTTGGGTCTATAAGCTTACAATGGACCTAATGCTATCAAAGAGCTAATGATAAGCACTAAATTAGCAAAACTATAGTAAATCCTAATCTACTCTATCTAATAAGCTCCTGAAACACCTAAATAAGCTAAGGAAAATAACTAATAAGCTAGAAAAAAAATGGAGAATAGCTGCTGTGATTGCAGCAGCCTAACAGGCTAGAGAGGTATGTTTCAGCTGGTAAAAAGCTCTCAATAAGCTAGAACGAAAATTCACAAAAATGTGCATCAACTAGAATAACAACCAATGAACATGCATATCAAATTATAGAGCATAAGGCCTTATAATAAAGAAATGAAAAATCAAAAACAAACGGCTGTTAGGCAATTCTTGGGTTGATCAGCAGGGCATAAATGAGCTAAGGGGCTAATTGTAAAGGCTTGAAAAGCTATCAATAAACTATTAATAAAAATTATAAAAATATGATTAACTAGATGAGCAACTAAATAATGGGGATGCCAAGTTAGAGAATCTAAAGTCTACTAACAAATAAATTAAAAATAAAAAACAAAGGGCTGTTTGGGGGATTTTTAGCAAATGCAAGTTTTTGAAAATGGGTGAGCAGTGGGTATTTTGACTAATGGGAGTCAACTACCAGATATTGCAAATACTTAGTACCCTATTTGAAGCTAACTTTAACACTAAAACATACACTAAACGGCCTAATCTGAGTTTTACACTAGCATTTTTTTTTGAACAGTTATGAGAAAGAATTTTTAGAAAACTACCTAAGAAACTTCAAAAGCACTAGAAAATGAAAATATTGACTTCTAAACTACAACTAACAAGGATTAAGTCCTGATTCAACTTAGAACTTTGGTCAAAAACAGCTTTTGGTTCAAAACCTTCATTGATCCAAACACCCCTGTGGATTCTAAAATTGTCGCTTGTTAAGTGATATATCAATGCACACTTACATTGTTTCTTTTTTGAACAACGGGAAGCTGTTGGGCATTCTCAAACATACCAACTTATCCCAACTTCTTTATTGCATTCATATATAATCCAAGACCGACTAACCCATACTTATGTGTGCAAGCGCTCATGAGTATCCTATATTTTATTATCATTGTCCCAGTGGGCTGTTTGGGACAGGGACAGGGATTAAGCCGGAATTGTGCATACCCTACTCATATTAACAGGAAGCTAAAAAAATACATATACATTCAAAAACAGGGAGCTATAAACTTTTGCCGGCGACATGTCCCCGCCAAAAAAATAAACAAAAAAAAATAATAAAATAAACATAACTTTTGGTCTCGGGTTGGTCTCACCACAGCTATTGTACCCAAAAAAATAAACAAAAAAAATTAAAAATTAAAAATTAAACAATTAACAATTAACAAAAAATAACAATTAAACAACAATTAAAACAAAAATAAAAATAACGGATATAAAAAAATTAGCAAAATTAAAAAAATTATTGTACCTTGGTTTTTTTTAAGGATGTTGTGAGAGGATTGAAGGAGATGGGAGGAGGAAGAATTAAAAGATAGAGGGTAGGAGGAAGAATTATTAAACGAGAGGATTGAAGGAGATGGTGCACAGTGGTGCGTGTGTAGTGGTGGTGGAGCAGTGGTGGAGCAGTGGTGGTGGAGGTGGTGTTGTCACTACAAGAATTCAGGCGAATAGCCACGGACATATTTTGTGGGTAAAAGGGCCAAATTCGTGGGTAACTGATGAATACCCACGGATTATCCATGATTATGTTTTAATGGGGAAAACCTTCGAGGTTAATTGACTAGCCACGATTTTTTCGACATGTGGGTAATGTTAACCACGAAATTGTTTGTGGGCATTTTCATTCAATCTGTGGGTAAATGTTGCACGGGATTTTATAAGCTACCACAAAAATACCCACAATTGTCGTGTGGGTAATCTATGGGTATATTTAGCCAGCATATAATCCGTGGGTGTGTTCATTAAATCGGTGGTAAAATGTTTCATGGGATTTTTTACATTACCACCAAAATACTCACAAAAAGTTTTGAGGGTAATTCAAGGATACACATAACCCACGATATAGTCGTGTGTAAATATCCAATGGTAAAATTTTCCGTTTACCCATGACAATTTATGGGTAAACTTAACCACGGATATTTAAATGTGAAAAAGCCAAGGGTAATATTAGAAGTTTACCCACAATAATTGGTAGGAAAACGAAGGGTAATATTCGAAGTTTACCCACAATAATTGGTGGGTAATATTAAACACAAAAGGTACTAGTAAAAATTTGTGGGAATTTTTGAAAAACGATTTGATTAGAATTTATATGAAATATTTGTATATTTGTAAATTTCGTAAATTTTGAAAATGCTGTAAAATATAAATTAGGCACCTCATATTTCTGACAATATAGCAAACATAAACCAACTTTATTAAACTTAACATAAACATAAAATATCCGAAAGGAACCAACAACCAAAATTATCCAAAATAAAGCAAACTGCAACCTAAGATATGCAAACCATAATAACCAAAATTATCCAAAATAAAGCAAACTGCAACCTAAGATATGCAAACCATAATAGGCCTGAACCTAAAATACCAGACAAACAAAAAATAAATAAACTCAGGTTTCTCAATGCCCTAAGGTTGTGATGATCATCTACTAGACTTCATGCTCCTCGGAGTTGCTAGTGTTTTGGTTTTGAGGTCCCCCCACAGCATCTGCTTCATTGTTGTCTTCGATGTCACTCTCAGTACTTGGGACAGGAATCTCAAGATGACTACACAAGAGCTCAAGGATTTGTTGTTGCTTACCGATCTTGCTAGTCAACTTTCTCTCCATTTCCAGGTACTTGTTCTCCAAAGGTTCATGTGGCATATTAGCTGCTGAAGTTCTATTGGCGGGATTCGGATAATAAGAAAATGCTTGTGAGCCAAGACCATACACATTTCTTTTCTTCACGCCTCCGACCGCCTCATAATAAAGTGCTCATTCATTCACCAATTGGGATGACTCGCCTACTGCATGATTTGCCTCAAGTTCTTCTCTCAATCGCAACACATTATCCTGATAAGCATAACAAACAAACTTACCATTAAATAAATGCAGGCCTTCTCAACAAGAATAATTAATGAGTTGTTAGGTGGAATAACAAAGAATAAAGCAGAAACAAAAGTCAATTACTAGCAATGGCAGGTAAATGAATGTATGTTACAAAATGTCATATGCCTAAAGCAAACTCTTCGAAAATAGCAGCTTTTGCAAGATGGTTGACATGAATAAAGTGATGATCAATGCATTCTACAACTTTTGCATGATGGTTGACATAAATAAAAAGATATTCTAACAAGACATTAAGAAGTTGAGCAGACTGTATCAGCAGATCAAGGGGCAGGAAAAAGGGTACTTAGGCAACCTAAATAAGCTACTAAGTTCTTACTATCCTATAAAGTCAAAGTAGATCATGACCTATCCACAAACTTCAAGTATACTTTTTTTTTTTTTTTTTTTTTTTGAGCAAAAAACTTCAAGTATACTGAAAATCAAACCAAATTACCAACAGATTAAGCAAATTAAAGGCTGAGAACTAAGCTATTATTGGCAGAAAAGGAACTGATGTTCAGGACAAAAGGGCAGACTAGGGAGACTTTTGCAGCTAGATTAAGCTGCTTAATAAGCTCCTAAGGGGCGTCTAATACAGAATTAGATTAAATCTACACTACTAACTTACTAAATAATCAGATTATGGATAGAAATGAAATGGGACTGCAGCAGAACAAGGTGTACTAAGGGGGTACTTGCAGGCCAAAATAAGCTAGTTAAAAAAAACTACTTAAAAGCATAAAAAGGAAAAAACAGATTAAGCTATATCCTAGTATACAGATAGAAGCAAAAATCTAATTCTAACATCAAGAGTATCAGCAGATAATCTGCTGTGAATTCATGCATTCAGGGAAAAAGAACAGTTAAAGAGGGCAGAAAGGAAACATTTGCAGCATCAATAAACATTCAAAATAAACTTTAAACAACAAAGGGACCTAAAACAGGTGAATTAGATACTAGATCTACACATGGAAGCAAAAATCAAGCAAAAACAACAATAGAATAAGCTGAAATGCAGGATTAAAAAGTCCATCTCAATTCTATAAAGCATGCAAAAACAAAAGAAAGCAAAGTGAAAAGACGATCATTCTGTCAGATTGATAGAGCCATGGAGGTAATTATATAGAGGTGAAATGAATGATTATATACTAAATAAAAATGTTTCACTTTACAGATAAAAACTTACATTGATTGTTTTTGCCTTCTTTTCGATAAAGGTTTCCTCGTCATGATTTTTTGTATGGGTATACAAAAAAAGCTCAAAAGGATTAGGTGGACGCTTCAGTGTCGTTTCCTGCATACACAAAGAATGTTACAGTAGGCGTGTTTCAAAGGAAAGAAATCACAGTAGCAGAGAAGGCGTTGAACAAGTAGACATACTTCTTAAAAATGTACCATTTACCTAAATCAACAAGTAGACATCCTTCTCTAAAATTTAGTACAAGTATACATACTTTTTCCAAAATAAGAAAGTAGACATACTTCTTACAGTTGTATCAGTATGCTAATTCAACATTCAAATTAACCATAAAAAACGACAACAGAATAAGCTGAAATGCAGGCTTAAAAAGTCCATCTCAATTTTATTATAGAACATGACCACAAAAAACGATGAGACGGTCGTGTGACACAATATAACCTTTCACTTATGTGAACACATTCTTATCGATAATTAATCTCTATATCGTCACATCATATTCATTTTACATTCTACATCAACCCTAAGACAAACATATAACACAATAACATCCTATCTTAATTGTTAAAATACAACAATCTTCTTCCAAATATACCATCAAATTGTAAAAATCATATTCTAAGACTCACACTCAATCATTGAGGGGCAAAACAAAATCATATAAAATAAACAATAAAACATTTGTTTTGGAAGATATAAGAAACATCAATAATGATTAAAATACCGACCACATCTCAGAACGCTCTAATTACAAATAATGAAACCCTTAATATATTCAAACTATATGCTAATATGAAATTAGATTCGGCACATACCTTGTTGAAAGTTGTTAATCCTTGTGATATTGCTTCTACAATTCTCTGGTGCCTCCTATATTGAACTGAGTCAATGAAAATTATAAGCGATTAGTGCCGCTATTTATTCAACAACTGAGATCCGATTTTTATGCGATTGATATCATCTAATTATGTGAAATGGCGCCTTAATTTCCCGATAAACCATTATCATTTGCCGCTAATTAATTTCAATCGCCGCTTAATGTTAATTTGTGTGTGAATGTGAATGTGGATGGATCGGATCATAGGTAAAAGGAATATATTGTGTGAATGTAAAGGAGAGATACGCTTCCCTTGCACATTTCTTTCTTAGTTATAAGATTACAAATTAGTATTATTTTATTTTAAGCATGATATCATTAACATTTTTATGATATTAAGGTGTGTTAATATGGTTCGGGTCAAACGGTCAAGGCTCAAAATAACATACGCAAACTTATTTGAATTTAATTTTGTTGGGTTCGTGTTAAATCGGGTCGGGTTCACTCGAGTCACATCTGTATGCAACCTGGTCAACCTGAATATAAGTAAAATGTAATAGAATTCTTTATTTATACTCGTTTAAATGATAATATAAAAAAAAGTATATAAATATTTTTAAATATTTTAGAAATCCTTATTGAGGTCAACAGGTTGACCCCAACCCAAATTAGCCAAATATTTTCAACTTAATATCTAACCCTTTTTAGTATTCGAGTTACTCGGGTTGAAACCCGAATAAATTATTGACTGAGTAAGACAACCATAATAGACTTAATCTGGTTCGGTTCAAGTTCGAATCCATATCCATATATACATATGTTTGATAGATTATGTTGATTAATGATGTTATTGTTAAGTATAAAACTTGTATTGTTGAATTGTATTTTTCTGATGCTCTATAATATATGTTTTATCAAGAGAAATTTTCTAAATGTACCTTTATCATACTTGTTTACAAAAATAGATGCCGCATTAGAATTTTACTAAAATGGACTTTCGATATCATCCGTTAGATTAGATTATCCAAAGGTAAACAATTAGGTTCAATTTAAACATACATGACACATAACAACAAACACACGACGCATAGGAAACTAAACAAACAAAATTCACTTACAATGCACAACGCATAATAAAAAACCACGTCGCATGAAGAACCAGGTTAACCCAACGGTCGAACCGGTAACCTGGTGATTTGAACGGGCTGATTTGAGACCCGGTTTCCAAAAATTAGTTATAACTATATATACACAGACCTATTCGGGTTAAATGGATGGTTGACATGTTTATTATATGCGCCTTAATTTTGATTCAATTAGACGAGTAAACGGACTTGAAGGAATGAGCGGGTACCCCCGGTTATGGTCACGGTTAAACATTTATTAGTAATTGCCCCGTCGCAATACTTGCATTCACGAGGAATCCAAAGCTCGACTGAGCTCGAGTTTTAGTATTCGAGTCGAGCTCGAGCTTGAGAATACTCGGCTCGACTCGGCTCGTTTACACCCTAATTACAAATTAATAGTATATTTATAAACTAAACTAGTTACTTCAATTAAAATTATACTCAATGTTTTAAAAACCTGATTTTCAACCGATCCGGTCGAGTCCTCGGCTACCAGTTCGACCGCCGAGTCAACCCGGTTTTCTATTTATTTTTAATATTTTTTTCCGACCGGTCAACCGGTTCAACCGCCGGGTCAACCCGGTTTTTATTAAAAAGACCCGGGTTTTTTGACCCGTTTTTGTGGCCGGGCACCAGTCCGACTCCGGGTTTGGGGTTTGAAAACATTGATTAAAGTCATTAAACTACATAGCATGGATATTTAGTTCAAGTAAACATATATTTTTTATAAACCACCATTATATTTTAATAATCATTGAATAAAGATAGATGAAGAATACATTCATCCATTTACTCGTCTAATTGAAACTATGCTCAGCTAATCCTAAAGTTCATATATTTATCTATTCTTAGATCCATCAAACCGGGCACAGTAGCCATCTCATTGATCTCATTCTCATTGTTGATTAAAAGGTTTGATTTTCTTTCATTGTTTCATAAATTATTTTTATTGTTGCTGAACAATTCTTGTCATCTTTTCGCTTTCCAAAACTATTAATCATTTAACAATTATTCAATGTGTTTCAAATGAAGATGTTTGGTTCAGGTTTAATTTATTGTGTATTTAAGTATGTTGTTTCAATTTTTTTTTTTCCTTTTTAGGTTGTTCATTTGGTTTGACATCTACCACCAATCTTTATCTTTTCTTTATTATATAAAATGTAAAAATGGTCAAAGGTGAAAGTGAAAACTTGAAACTTGAAAGTTGAAAGTCAATTGTTGAATGTTGAGGAAATAAATGCATTGTTCAAACAATGACTTAATTGAAATGCGTTTAAGGAAACAATAACTTAATTTGGGAAAGTTAAACAATCTCTTCAATAAGGATTTGTATATTTGATTTGTGAAGATGAAAACAATATTTGCCATGTATTGTAAGGTTGAAGTATTTCACGAACTTTTAAGCAGTATTAAATCATGCATTCTGGAAACACGGGTTGCTGACCCACTAATATTTTGTTGCCTCTCCTATTATATTGCATTCTATAATGTTAATATGGCAATTATGATCAAAAGAGTATTCTTATACTTGCATAAACGAGTTGAAATGGACATGATTGTTAATAATGTCAAATTATGATCAAAAGAATATTCTTATACTTGTATATTCTTTGAAATTATAATGTCAAATTACTTTTCCATTCAGGGTTTTTTTTATATATACAAGCTTGATACGTTTGCCGTGGGCTAGAAAATTTGGCCTATAATTGTTAATTAAGACGGTAATTGTTACTTTTGGGTCAATACGACTGAATTTGACCTCAAAGTAGTTGAGAAAAAATTGTTTGATCCTTGAGAAATTCGACGCCAATTGTTGTATTTGTTATAATCAGATTCATGGATATGGGATTTCTTTCATATTTATGCAAATATGGGTCTAACTAAATTGTGCTTTGGTGGGTGATGATTGTGGTTGGTTTGTGAGTTTGATTAGCAGGTAAAAGTAATGAGTTGAAGCCAATGATTTTTTAGTTTGAAGTAGCTTAGTATTTCAAAGAGAAACATTTACCACAATATCGTAAATCGTTAATTGTTTGTCGCTACAAACCGCTGCCGCCAGGCTCGGGTACTCGCCTAGTAGAGTTAAATGAGGATATTCTTAGAGTTTGTCATCACTTTATTACATACAATCTGAAGTGATGATGCCAATTCAATTTGATGTTTATCGTGAGCATAGAATCAAATCATGATTGGAGAAAAAACATATAATAATATTTATTCATAAATAACACAAAATACCAATGAACATTAAGTAGTGTGCAAATAGCGGGTAACAAAAATTCACGTAGGTAAAAATGAGCAAAATAATATAGGCACAAAATTTAACCATCGCCATAATCATGGGTATATTTTTACCCACAAATTACACGCACCAAATTACCCACGAGCACAAAGGATGAGTCTAATAAACGGGTAATGTAAATTTAGCCACGTAAATTACACTCGAGATGTTAAACGGGAAAACGGGTTTGTGAAAAGATACAAGTATAAATGTTACCCATAAACTACCCACAAATACTACCAATGAATACAAAAGATGTGTGTAGTCTGTGGGTAAAAAACATTTTCCCACAAAATTAGCCATGACTCTACCCATGATAATTAAGTTATGTGTACTATGTGGGAAATATTTGGGCGGGAATCATTTAACCACAAACTACACACGATATATTATTTAATGGGTAAATTTATGGGTAAAACTATGGGAAAATCGAGTGAAATTTATTCTAGACTTTGGTTTCCCTAATTGTGGGTAACCAATGGGTAATATGAGGGAAAATACCCACGTATCAATGTTCGTGGGTAATTTTCGTGGGTAAAGCCATGTTTTCTTGTAGTGTGTGGTGGAGCAGTGGTGCTGGAGGTGGTGTTGTGGTGAGCTGTGGTGGAGCAGTGAACCAAGGAAAAAGAAGAAGACCAGAGCGCTGTCAATTATTTTCGTTTTTTTTTCCCGAGTATGACCAGATCTGTCAATTACTGAGGTTAATATTTCTTTTCTACTTTGCCGGGGACATATCCCCGGATAAAGTATTCTTTGTTTTTTAGCGATACCTTTGGCGAGGACATGTCCCCGGGGAAAGTAATGGCGGGATAAAGTAAAAGTGGGGAGGGAAAATGAAAATTTTCGCCAAATCTTTCCCAGAGGACATGTCCCCGGGAAAAGGTAGAATTATTCAATTTTCCTTTTTAAAAAAACTCTTTATTATCATTTTAAATAATTAAAATAAATAATAAATCAATTTAAATTTAACCTAAAAATTATAAAATTATTTTAATTACTTTTAACCTAGGTTGTACGGACACGGCGATACGGCAAAGTATAGGTGCTATGGTATACGAATCATGTTAAACGGCCAAGTATAGGTGCATTGGTATACGTATCATCTTAAACGACCAAGTATATGTGCATTGGTATACGTATCATGTTAAACGACCAATTATAGGTGCTATGGTATACGTATCATGTTAAACGATCAAGTATAGGTGCATTAGTATACGTATCATGTTAAACGACCAAGTATAGGTGCATTGGTATACGTATCATGTTAAACGACCAAGTATAGGTGCATTTGTATACGTATCATGTTAAACGACCAAGTATAGGTGCATTGGTATACGTATCATGTTAAACGACCAATTATGGGTGCATTGGTATACGTATCATGTTAAAAGACCAATTATAGGTGCTATGGTATACGTATCATGTTAAACGATCAAGTATAGGTGCATTGGTATACGTATCATGTTAAATAACCAAGTATAGGTGCATTGGTATACGTATCATGTTAAACGACCAATTATAGGTGCATTGGTATACGTATCATGTTAAACGATCAAGTATAGGTGCATTGGTATACGTATCATGTTAAACGACCAAGTATAGGTGCATTGGTATACGTATCATGTTAAACGACCAAGTATAGGTGCATTGGTATACGTATCATGTTAAACGACCAATTATAGGTGCATTGGTATACGTATCATGTTAAACGATCAAGTATAGGTGCATTGGTATACGTATCATGTTAAACGACCAATTAAAGGTGCATTGGTATACGTATCATGTTAAACGATCAAGTATAGGTGCATTGGTATACGTATCATGTTAAACGACCAAGTATAGGTGCATTGGTATACGTATCATGTTAAACGACCAAGTATAGGTGCATTTGTATACGTATCATGTTAAACGATCAAGTATAGGTGCATTGGTATACGTATCATGTTAAACGACCAAGTATAGGTGCATTGGTATACGTATCATGTTAAACGATCAAGTATAGGTGCATTGGTATACGTATCATGTTAAACGACCAATTATAGGTGCATTGGTATACGTATCATGTTAAATGATCAAGTATATGTGCATTGGTATACGTATCATGTTAAACGACCAAGTATAGGTGCATTGGTATACGTTTCATGTTAAACGACCAATTATAGGTGCATTGGTATACGTATCATGTTAAACGATCAAGTATAGGTGCATTGGTATACGTATCATGTTAAACGACCAATTATAGGTGCATTGGTATACGTATCATGTTCAACGATCAAGTATGTGTGTGGAAAACTAGAAGGGGGGGGGGTTGAATAGTTTTACCAATTAAAACTTCCTTTTAAACTATTTAGATCGACTTATGTCAATCTATTTGGTTGTGTGTGTTGGATGTTGATAAACAAGCATATAAAGATATGTAATGAAAAGATCAGAGTAAGAAGCACAAAACCACAACGCGAGTATTTATAGTGGTTCAGCTACAAGGACACCTTCCTTGCACTACTCCACTCCCCGAGTCACCTACTCGAGATTTCGTAAACACTACACCAATCTCCTTATGGCGGAGAAGCCTTCACAACGTCGCCTACCCTTTTTCCGGTGCTAGGCTAACCACCGGGTTCTTTCACTCCAAGGTGAACCAAACCTACACAACGTCGCCTACCCTTTATAAGGTACTAGGCTAAGTACCTAGTTCTTTCACACCAAGGTGAACTACACCTTTACAACTTCGCCTACCCTTTATTAGGTACTAGGCTAAGCACCTAGTTCCATTGCAATGGAGGAACTACTACCACACTACACCAACGACTAATCCCAAAGGAGATCTACTCCTTTACAACATCATCAAGGACATCAATATCCTTGGATCTAATGCTAGTCTATCTAGTACATCGAAACACACCATATCGAATGTACATCTAAGGCACCTTTCGTTAATGCCTTTGACTAGATCTACAAGACACCTTTCACTAATGTCTTGTGTCTTCACTTCTAAGCACCTTTCACTAATGCTTCAAGTCTTGACTTCTAAGCACCTTTCACTAATGCTTCTTGTCTTGACTTCTAAGCACCTACCACAAGTGTTTATGCTATAGACGATATATACTCTTCACTAATATCTTCGTCTTGACACTTGAGACACATTTCACTAATGTCTTCAACACTACACTTCTTTGAAGAAATAAAGGAATCATCAACAAGAAGACTTCAGTAGCCTTGATGATGAGGAAGCTTGGCAACTCATGGACTTGAGCTTGCTCGACTTCAAAGGTGGTGATCTTGCCTTTAAGAGGAACCTAAAATATCACACAAAAACAAAACTACAAACATAGATCTCTTGGATCTAAGGTTAGTGAGATTTAACTCAGGGGAGAAAGTGTGTTAGAAAGGGGTGAGAAATAATGAAGAAATGGCTCACTATTTATAGAGGAAAAATCCTACTGTTCCCCGGATCCCACAGATCCCTTCCACAAGGGATCCGTCTAGCGTTAAGCTAGGGATCCGTGGGACGCTCCCTTTTACCCATGGGAATTTTGGTTATGGGTCATGGGTTGAACCATGGATCTTTGGCTAGATACAATGTATCTTTGAGTGCAATGCACTTGGTCACTTGGGTATGGGTTGATCCATGGGTTATGGATATCATCCATGTATGATATAAGCATGATGTCATGCAATGGGTTATGGGTCAAGATCCATGGGTTATGGGCTTTGGGTTGTACCCACCTACATTCAATGTATTTGCCCAATGGGTTGTGATACTTAAGTTTCTACCCATTTATATTACCCAATATACTACATACTAGTTATGTGTATATTTTATCCAAATATGTAAACACTAGTTGTTGTACATATGTATTACTTGAATCATAAAATCACTTATACTTGTTTTAGTGTTTTATGTGAAAATGTGAATAAGTTAGAAACTATTAGTTCAAACCATTTATGTATTTTATTTGATTCGTTAATATGATTTTACGTTTGTTATCGACAAGACATTAGAAGATCGTAAAATATAAATAAACGTTTTTACGGCTTATTTGTATTAACAATCTCCCCCTTTTTGTTGATGACAAAACATAAAATTATTTTAAGGAAAAGCTAAAATTCGAAAAAAGTTTGAATTTGTAGTTTTTACTTTCTTCTCCCCCTTTTTGTCGAAACAAAAAGTGTTTGAAGGAAAGCAACACATCGTTTTTTAAGAAAAACATGTGAAAGAAGTAAAAGTAAAAAGAAATAGAGAGCAAGTAACGGGAAAGGGTCTCATCGTTGCTCCCCCTTGACGAGTCCATCCCTAAGTAAGGGCGTCAAGAAACTAATTCTAATCTAGTTCATTTGCAACTAACTTTTGCAAAAGATTACGTCTATGTGACGGGTGTGCTCCCCCTAGATGATTGCAATTTTGCAACGGGAAGTCATGAAATATAAATCTAAGGTTGCAAGTAATTTTGCAATGTATTGTTTTGACACCAAGCTCCCCCTAGCTTTAGGGTGTCAAATTCTTCATGTGTTAATTGAATAGCTGCAAAACAAGGGTTAGAAAACAAGTATAATTCACAATTTCCTGCAAATGTGGTCCAAGTTAGTAGGAAAATAGTTTCCTGTCTCACGGTTCCCACCTAATAGGGATCCGTCTAGGCGAACTGAAGGGATCCGTCTGGCTGATGAATAAAATTAGCAAATGGTGGTATAACAAGAAATGTTAATACCAAAGTGAGATATGGATTATATAATATATTCATATACTCAGAAATATAGCAAGTAGCATGTAATATCATTTAATAAAACAAGAGTTATGATATACATGACTCTAAAAATAAGAAAATAGACAATACATGACTAGGAATTTCTAGACTAGCTAACGCTTGATGCTAGGACACCACTAAAATCTTCTAGCTCAAGTTTTGTTTAGGTTTAATCTCGTCGAAACGTTCGAGGAGATGATAGAACATGAAACGTTGGTCTTCTCGTACTTCATGTATCAAACTTTCAACATGTTGACAATGATAGCAATCTTTGTCATGGCTAGGTAGTGGTGGTGGAAGAAATGAAATGGCTTGATGCGAAGGATCAAGTGAAGCGGCTTGTGGAGCTTCAAACGATGGAGGGATTGGTGGAGGTACATTTGAGAATGACTCAACCAAGAATGATGGTGGTGGTAGAGAAGTGTCAACTTCCATATGATCGGGTGGTTGACTTTGATGATTTCTCATAATCCAAATGGGATTATATGATGGAAACGGCGAAAAGGAAGCCGGAGCAAGTGTTGACTCAACACCTTGATTTTGAACCATTATTCCTCCTAATGAGGAGAATGTTGTCGGCGGAAGCGGATGAGACGGCCTAGGAGGCAAGTCCTCTAAATTGTAGAGGTGTGGTGATGATAGTGGGGATGTAAATGAAATAGCTCTAGGAACCAATGGTGATGGTTTAGTGGAGATAATATTGTTTGGCCTAGGAGGTATGGTGGTGTTTGGCATTGGTAGTTTTGTGGGTACTATCCTTTTAGGAATTGGTTTAATTGGATGAGGAAGAATCCTATCATTTGTTGGCTTGACCGGAGATGATTCAGTTGAAGAGATTTCGTGTATAACACGAGCCTTTTTCATGGGTGGTTCTTTGGTGGATATGTTACTACTTGGGGTTTTCCTCATGATGAGATGATTTCAAGAGGTTGCAAGAGCTGAAAGTTAGAATGAGAGTGATGACTATGGAGGTTCTAGCAAAGTGGTTTATAAACCAAGAGATTTGGCAAGTGCATTTAAGCCTTAAGCCACTAGGATTCATTGGAATGTGATGATTAACATGCACAAGAGTCAACTTCAGAGGTTGTACTGATCTAGGAATTCATTTAAGATGAGATGGAGTGTTTGAGTTAGGAAGATGAGTTGAAATGATTGATTAAGCAAGATTTGACATAAACTGTCATCCGGATCCCACGGTTCCTTCCTCAGAGGGATCCGTCTAGGCTAATCCTAGGGAACCGGCTTTCAGCAGTTATGAAAAAGTGGAAATGATGTTTCTAAGATCTAAGACCTATATCATCTTGAGTGTTTCAGTCCTCCTAAGTGTTTTAAATGAAGAGGTGCTTGAGTACTTGAAGGTAATGAATGATGTAGCTAATGATTGTTATTTATGGAAGGATTTAGAACTTTCAAGAGTACCAATGGATGAGCAAGGATGACACTAATAATGTAGAGTGTCAATTGAAGCTAAATGATCCTAGAGATCAGGTTGTGTCTTAGGATAGTGTTTTGGAAAATATCATAGAAGCTTTGAGATGGAAAAACTAGATTTTGATCAACTTTGATCAATTTTGAGATGAGGATGATTTATGATCAATTTTGTCATAATCGAAAGATTTCTAAAACTAGATGTGAGAGATTAAAAAGAAATGAAGTGTGAGTTTAAGAGCGGAAGAGTAATGGATTAGAAATGAAACGGTAGATCTACAAGCTTCTTAGAGTGTGATCTAGGTGAGTTATGTAAAAGATCAACCTATCTTGATAAGGACTTAATTTGCCTTAAGACACTATGTTTAGTTTAGTGTGAGGTATTCTAAGAATATGGTTGAAATATAATGCTTGCAATTGCATTTTCTGTTTGCCGGATCCCACGGTTCCCTAAGTGTAGGGATCCGTCTAGCATAATCTTTGGGATCCGCCTATCTGCTTAGCAGGACCTTTACTAAAGGTATGCAATGATCTTGACAATGCATTATATCTCAAGGATAGTCTAAAAGGAGTTCTAATACTAAGATATCAAATGTAAGATGTTTTATTTCATGAAGGAAATTGGTTTACATTGATAGAGCACGAATAAAAGAGAATTTGATCCTATTTTGGAATACTACTAGGTTTCTTGAGTGTTTTCACTAGGAGGATCATTATGTGGTTGATGAGTGTTGGTGGAATCAAGAATGAAGAAAGTCTTCATGAGAGATATGTTTAGCGGTTCCATCATCTTGTTCATAAGTACGTACAACGGACTTTGAAATTGAGGATGGAAGTGCATAACATTATGATAGAGGCGTGTCAAGAACATTCCATAAGGGATGAGTTTATTCTTGGAGCCTTGAAGATTTTCAATTCGCCTTGCGAAGAAGTAGGCGAGATTGTATGGTTGTTGTGTTAGCAAACAGTACAACATGTGAGCACAACAAGCGGGTAGAATTTCTCGATTTCCCCTAAGACTCCAAACATTTTCACGTAGGATGAGTGCAAGAGGCTTGTACTCTTATCGGATATCCCTTGTAAAGATAATGTTTGGATCGGAGTAATATGGTCGAGGTTTGCATATTATGCGATTTAAATTTTCCGGAGAGGGTATGTGTGAACAATATGGACTATTTTCTTCATGAACATTGAAAAGAGAATCAAGAGACCAATCTTCGGTGAAGGCACATTGCCCATGATTTGGAATCCGGAGGATGTGAGCAAAATGCCCAAGGGTTAGAGTGAACTTTTGGTTTTTGATATAAAACGAAAGAGATAGAGAGCGATCCTCGTTACGAACGAGTTCGACTTGACGGAAGAATTCCATTATAAACCTTGGACATATCTTCTCGTTGATTTCAAGAAGACATTCTAGTCCTATGGCTCGGAAGGAGGTATTGATACCTTCTTCGAATTATAGAGAGGTGTCTACAATACGTCCTTCATGGAAGTGACGGGTTTCGAGATTGTTGAACCCACGGACATGATTGCCAGGTGTGTTGGGCTCAAGAGAGATGTTAGGAGTGTAGACGCTAGTGAGTGAAAAATCAAACTCGTATTCATGCGTCATAGTTGAACCTATAGAAGTGATGGGTTAATAAGAGGTGATGTTTATGGTCAACCTATAATTATCTAACGTTTTTATTATATTTTTATTAACAATGGTTTTCAAACAAGAAAGATACTTGACTCACTTATGGTTTTGACATTCTAGTGGAGTATTACTTCTAGAAGAAAAAATGGTTTTTAATTTGCATGAAAAACTGTTCTCCAGTAGGACGGATCCCACGGTTCCTTTTAAAAAGGGATCCGGCTAGTATAATGTAACACCCCCAAATTTGGTTTTGCGGAAGCATACGTGTTATTTAGGAGCGTTACGAAATTGGTGAATCATAACACCAGTAATACAGAACGGAATACATACTCCGTTAAGTTTTATAAAAATATTTTGAAACAATATCGTACAACATTGTTTAGATGAATAGGCACATCCCATAATTTTTGTGGTCCCAATATAAAAACATCATTTTTGTGTAAAACACTTCTTTAGGAATCACTACGACCATTTACCACCTCTTGCCTTGCATCCATGATCACAAATAAGCACCTGAGAAAATATGCTAAAAAGGTCAGCTAAAAGCTGGTGAGTTCATAGGTTTAAGTTAAAACAGTAAGTTTGGACCATAAGCAAAGACATATAATCATTATCAAGAATATAATGATATATGGATGAAAGTCTATTACGTTAGCTCTAAGTTCATGCAACCGATACTACGACAGTTTCCGTATGCTAAAAGATGTCATACAATATAGGGGCCCATAGCGAGTGTTTTGTCCCTCAACACTCGGTTCCGACATGGTATACGTTTCGCCTTGACCTAAGCATGGCCAACCGAACGGAGGAGTCACCCTCAATAGATCTATTTATAACATTCGCGTTTCCCAATGGGGAATTGACGGTTCATGAAAAAGGGCATTCTCTAGGGACATAAGGGCTTAGGCTAAACCACGTAATAGTAATCATGTAATAGTTTTGGTCCATAAAAAGGTTTTGCATATTTCTCACCCCAAAATGTATAAAACAGTTTATCAAGTAAAAGAGGGGCTATGAAAACTCACCTTAGCAAGTGTGCAAATCCGAGAGCGGGATTAGTGATGGTTGTGAAACGGCACCGACACGCGACCTAGATAAGGAGGGCAATATTTAGTTCATTGTTTTAAGTATTCTTTACTTAAAATAGTTCAATTGTTTTTATAATTGAAATAAAAGTAAACTTTTATTTGTAAAACTGATTATGTGGTTTTAATAGTAAGTATACGAAAGTATATATATACTTTTCATGTTGTCATTATAATGGTTTTAAAATCTGTTAGGAATTAGAAATTCCAGGTATTAAAGAGTCGGTCACCTCAAGAATATGTAATCGTTAGAAAGCTCGTAGTCTTAGTTATTTTCAGTTAAGTAGTATTTAGATAAGTAACACCGTGGAGGACGGACGGGTCTTTACCCACTGTATGCCTGATCCATAGCCCGTTGTGTGGCGTTTTATGTAAGACTATAAATACTCTCTACCTCCCAAGGTAGAGAGTTGGAGCTCATAATAATATCTTTCACTTTCTCTCACTAAGTTCCCTAAACCTCTAACTTTCTCTCTCTAGAATTCCACTTATACGCCAACTTGATGTTATGGTTTGATGTGTAAGTGAAAACTAATATCCTACAAATGGTATCAAGAGCCATGGTTAGATCATATGTTGCACATCTTTGGATTTCTAGTGGTTTTTGAGTTTGAAAAAGTTTAGTGGTTTGTGCATCATTTGGTTGATTTCTTGTGTTAAAGCTTGGATTTTGTGAGTACTTTTATGTTTAGAACCATCAAAAGTGTTTAGGTTTTCATTTGGTAAGCTTGAATCATCTTGGTTGGGTTGTTTTTGGATTGAAAAGTATTGTTTATGTTGTTTTTCTTGCTAGCGACTTGACATACGGATTTGTTTCTTAGTAGCGACTTGCTTTACAATTTTGTAGCGAGTTGCAGTTTTTGGAGCTAGCGACTTAGGCCTAGCGACTTATAGTACAAGTAGTGGACTCTCCACTACGGGTAGCGACTTGGTGTTAGCGACTTGAGGCTTAGCGAGTTGCTATTTAGCGACTTGAATCTTTAGCGAATTGATTAGCGAATTGCTGCCAAAATTTTGCTAGCGACTTGAGGCTTAGCGAGTTACTATTTAGCGACTTGCCTTTGTTTAGCGACTTGGGACTTTAGCGACTTGGTTGTATTGCGAATTAGGTGTTAGCGACTTGGTGCATTATCTTCTAGCGACTTGGGTGATTTTTTTACGGTTTTCTCTTGATTTAGTAAAATCCCGTGAAAGAATCTATTTCTCGGTTTAATCATAGAGTTATAAAATCCCGTATAATCTGTTAACATGTCTACCAACGTTCCTACTATCATCTCCACTGTTGCCGAGGATGTTCAAGCAGCTGGTTCAGATACTCGTCCACCCATGCTTGACAGAACTGACTACGATTCTTGGGCTCAACGAATCAGATTGTACTGTCTTGGAAAGGAAAATGGTGTCAACATTCTCAAATCCATTGATGAAGGACCGTATCGAGTTGAGACGACTAGAGATGTACTTGATACTGCTGAAGATGGAACTCTGATTTACGGAATGGACAGACCAAAGATGTATGATGAGCTTGATGATAAGGAGAAAAAGAGATTCGATGCTGATATCAGGGCTTCTAAAAGGTCTTCCTAAAGACATCTACAAGCTAATCAATCACAACACCGAAGCAAAGGCAGTATGGGATAATGTCAAGATGCTTCTATCAGGTTCTGAGCTAACTATTGAAGACCGAGAATCACAGCTGTACGATGAATTTGAACACTTCAAGATGAAACCTGATGAGAGTGTCTATGAGTACTATGTGAGATTTCATAAGCTAGTGAATGACATGAGGAACATCAGAATGACTATGCCTAACATTCAGCTGAACTCAAAGTTTGTGAACAATATGAATCCCGAATGGCACAAGTTCGTCACTTCTGTGAAGCTCACTAAAGGATTGAAGAATACAAACTATGAGCAACTCTATGCTTTCCTCCTTCAGAATGAGAGACATGCCATGTTTGAAAAAATGATTCTTAATCAGTTCAAAACCAACTAGGGAGAGACAAGCTCATCTAATGACTCAACTGCCTTCTACTCAAACATCAGAATCACAACCAAAGCCTCACAAGTCATACCCATGGGTAATGGTAATCACAAACTCATTCCTGATCCTATGTTCAAACAAGCTGATGCTGATGCACACGTGGGTAACATCATTAACCAACTAGCTATTCTGATTAGTCAAAACATGAATTCTCTCCCACAAACCAACAACAACCTCAGAACAGCATCTAACCCACACAATCAAGCTACTGTTAAAGATGGGAGGATCGTGGTGCAACCAGTTCAGGAAAGACAGTATGATCAGGGAAGAGGTGGAGCTGGTAGAGGTTATGTTGGTAATCAGAATCGAGGAAGGAATGGTAATCAAGGTCAAGCTAAGCCGATCAAATGTTATAACTGTGGTGGTGAGGGACACATTACAAGGAACTGCACATCTCCAAAACGTCCACAAAATGCTGATTACTTCAGAGATAAGATGCTGCTTGTACAAGCTCAGGATAATGGTGCTGCTTTGGATGAAGAGGAATTGTTGTTTCTTGCTGAGGGCAATGCCAAGACCTATGATGCAGATGTGGATGAGCAGCCTATTCAGGAGATAGGTCACAATCATCAGAATGCCTTTCAAGTCGCTGATTGTGATGCATACGACTCTGATGTGGATGATGGACCTACTGCACACACAATTTTTATGGCTAGCATTTCTCCAATGGTATCTCCCAAGGTCTCTTCTTCACCACAAGCTGGCCCATCCAAAGACAAACTCATCTTAGAGGTACTAAAACTATACGATGATGCTGATGTGCAAAAGATGCATGACAAAGTACAATCAACTGAAACTATTGAATCAAATATTGAAAATATGGGTAATATCAATGTTGTCCCATATGATCAATATGTGAAACAAAGTGAAAGTGAAGTTGTACCAAGTGATGCATCTTCTGCAGTCAACAATGACTATGTTTTTGATGAATACACTGAATGTTCCCCTGATGATTATGTAATTTCTGAACTAAATGCCTATAAAGAACGTGTTGCTATTTATGAACAACGTGCAAAATTTTAGTTGACCACTCGTGAGCAGGAAATGGACGACCAAGTGCGTACAATCATTAGAAAAAGTAATTTTCGAGAAGAAGTATTAAAACAAGAATTAAATTCCTTGCAAGAAAAGCTTTCTAAAACTGCTAAGCAAAAACAAGAACTTCAAGAAAATATGAAAATGCTTAAGCAAGAATTTAATGCAAAGGAATCAAAACTCTTGAAAGATTTTTCTAATCTGAAAACTTTGAAAAACAAACTTGAAAACAAGTTGTACCTACAAGGGAACACCATTCAGACTGCTCACATGATCACTAAGCATAGAGTTCTAAGCGATAAGCATAGTGTTCCCATCGTAGATATACCCAACCCTGAGTACGGGAAGATAGCAAAAGCAGCTCAAAGTGTGATCTATGATGGCAATGAGATTCTTAAACCTAGACAAAAACCTAGTTGCTTTGAGTGCACAGAGGAAGATAAGAAATTAGATGAAATCACTAGGGAGAAAATGAATAAGAAACTAAATGATCCTAAATGCAAAGAGAAGAAAGTAATTATCACTCCCCATGATTACAAGAAGGAAAACTGGATTTCCTTGAAGAAGTTTAAGCCTCAGACATTGTTGACTCCCGAACAAGTTTTCTGGAAAATGGATTTAGATAAGCAGAAAGCTGAAAATATTGTTGAAACAAACCCTCCCCTTTGGAAAATGCCTAGAGCGACTGTGTATCCTCCTAAAACACCAATGCATCTTGTTCCTAGAACAATTGCCACTAAAAGCAAGACCTTAATTAGCCAATATGTTATATTTCTACTATTTGTTGATTTTGAGAAAACTTGCAAGAAAAGGATCACACCCACTGGTATAACTGAAGGAGAAAGGGGTTTTGAGCAAATGAAAGAATGTTATTTAACTGAGGTCATGCCTTTCTTTAAACTTCTAAAAGATCACTTTGAGAGTCTTAAAAAGGGGATAGATACTGATATTAAGGGAATGGAAAAGGAATTTGATGCAATGATAGTTGAGGTTAGTGACTATGAGCGAGCACTAAAATATAATGAGATTGAGAGGAAGAACTTGCATACACTAAATGAGAACCTGATTTCTGAATGTATTGCTCAAGATGTGTTCTACACTGCTACTAACTGTTCTATTACTGCTTCTCATTTCCATGAACTGTCTGTTGCTTTGAAAGTCTCCCATGATCGTGTCATTGAGCTTGAAAAAACTAATTCTGAACTAAATGAGAAAATTGAACTGAATGATCACGACAATTTGGTTAAACATTTTTCTAAACTAGAAGTTGAGCATTTTAATTTACAACTAAAATATCAACATCTTAAAGAAAATGTCAAAACTTCAAATATCAAGACATCCTCAGATGCTCCAGAGTTTGATGCAGTTTTTCAAATTAACAAACGTGATGAACATATTCAAGCTCATTGCAACACGATCAGAAAGTTGAAAGCCCAAATCTCTCAATTAAAGGGTCAAACGAACAATGTGACTGGTCCCCAAATGCCTCCTCCTTTAGATTCTCAGAAATCTCAAAACTTTCATCTTCAAAACTTAGTAAATGTTTTACAAAAGGAAAATGAGGTTTTTCTTGAAGAAAATGAAAAGGTTAAACGTCATTTCAATGAATTATTTTAATCTATAAAGGTCACACGTAACAAAAATAACGAAACGGTAGCCTCGTTACAAAAAGAAATTGAGAATCTAAAGAGTCAGGTAAAAGGGAAGATGCCAATGACCAATGGGGAGAATGGTGTATCAAAGGTACATATTTGTAATAAATATGCTTTGTCTGTGAAATATGTTCCTCCTCATCTTAGGAATAAGAAACTTGCTATTCAAACATATTTCTCATACCTTAAGGACAGCCTAGAATGTCTCCGTGAGATTGTAGAAGAGGATAAGTTAGAGAAACCAGATGATAATGCAATTGGCCATGCATGCTTATATGCCAAACGATCTCAAGAACTTCTAGAATGCCTAATTACAATATGCCCTAAATCCTTAGGTGAACAAGTCAATCCCTTGATACCGTGTTCTATGCCTAGTGCCAAGCATGCAAGTCATTCAATGCCAAATGGTATGAATGTGAACCCTAATGTGCCTTCAAGTAGTTCAGATTTCAAATCTGTTAGTGCTAAGAATGTGAACTCGAGTGTGCCCTCTAGGTGTTCAAATCCTAGCTACTTAAGTGTTAAAAAAGTTAATCTTAGTGTGCATGCATGTAGCTCAGATCCCAGCACATCTAAACAGGTGAAGCAAATAGTAGCCAAACCAACTAATGTTCCCATTCCCTCTACAGGAGTAATCAGTGACATTAAAGCAAGCAGGTCAAAGTCTCAAGACAATACAAGGAAGGACACGACCTCGCAAGCTAAGAATGTGCATTGGAAGAAAGTAGAAGACCTACCTAGGAACTTTAAGTTTGAGCCGAATAAAACGAATCGTGTTGATTCTAGTATTAGCCATAGGCGTACTGTAATTAATTCAAATTCTGATACTATTTGCAAACCTTGTATTGATGTCTGCTTGAATTCTGTTTCTAATCATGAGTGTGGTGTTAATGTGTTGCCTAATGATGTTAATTGTCCAGTTAATAGTGTTAATGCTAAAATTCATGCTAAGAAGGCTAAAAGGCAAAAACGAAAGAAAGTTAGAAAACAGTGGAAACCCACAAGAAGAACATTTAGTAAGATAGGCTTTTATTGGATACCTGTTGGTCGTAAGACTTATCAGACAATGCCCACTAGAAGATGGATGCCTACTGGTAGAACTATTCCCTTAAGAAGTGAGCACACTGTGAACAGGGCTAATACAGACACTAGTACTGCATCTATTCACAATGGTTCCAGTGCCTTAATTTCTGATATGAATGCTTCTATTTCTGATGTGGGTGTTCCAACCATTGTTACTAACCAAATGGAACCCATTCTTGCATGGGGATCCCAATTATCCAGTTATCCATTCTTGTCTGTGTTCAACTGCAGATCGTTCAAATCGTTCTGTGGTACCTGGACTCAGGCTGTTCCAAGCATATGACTGGCGACCGGTCGCGGCTCATGAACTTCGTGAGCAGATTCATCGGGACAGTTAGATTCGGGAATGACCATTTCGGTGCTATTATGGGTTATGGAGACTATGTTGTTGGCAAAAGTGTTATCTCCAGAGTTTACTATGTAGAAGGTCTTGGTCACAACTTGTTCTCTTTTGGTCAATTCTGCGATTCTGATCTAGAAGTAGCCTTCAGAAAACATACCTGCTTCGTTAGAGAACTTGATGGTAAGGAACTTTTAAGAGGTTCACGTGGTTCAAATCTATACACCATCTCTATCGAAGATATGATGAAGTCTTCTCCAATTTTCTTACTGTCAAAGGCCTCTAAAACAAATTCATGGTTATGGCATCGTCGTCTCAATCACTTGAACTTCGGCACCATCAATGATCTCACCAGAAAGGACTTAGTTGTAGGTTTACCTAGACTCAAGTACGAGAAGGATCATCTTTGTTCAGCATGTCAATTGGGAAAAAGCAAGAAATATGCCCATAAACCCAAACCTACTAACTCTGTCACAGAAGTTCTTCATATGATTCACATGGACTTATGAGGACCAATGAGGGTGCAGAATATATTTTGGAAGAAATATGTGTTAGTTGTGGTTGATGATTTCTCTAGATTCACTTGGGTCAAGTTCTTAAGGACAAAGGATGAAACTCCTGATATCATCATCAAACTCATCAAACAGCTGCAGGTTCGGCTTAACAAAACAGTCAGAATAATAAGAACAGACAATGGAACTGAGTTTGTCAACAAACAACTCAGTGAATTTTATTAAAGCGTTGGAATCAGCCATCAAAGAAGTGTTCCACGAACTCCTCAACAGAACGGTGTAGTTGAAAGACGAAATCGAACTCTTGTAGAAGCCGCTAGAACAATGCTGATTTACTCAAAGGTTCCAATGTTTCTCTGGGCTGAAGCCATTGCCACTGCATGCTACACACAAAATCGTTCCTTGATTCACACTGTTCATGGAAAAACTCCATATGAACTTGTCCACAACAGAAAACCTAATCTCTCTTTCCTTCGTGTGTTTGGTGCATTGTGTTATCCAACTAGCGAGGGACAAGACTTAGGCAAACTTAGAGCTAAAGCAGACATTGGAGTATTTGTAGGGTATGCACCAAACAAAAAGGGATACCGAATCTACAACAAAAGAACCCGAAATATCATGGAAACAATTCACGTTACGTTTGATGAGCTGACCGGTCATATGGCTCCTGGACAATCCAGTTCAGGACCCGCACTTCAAAACAGTCCCATTGGTTCATCCCTTGTTCCAAACTCTTCTCAAGAAACTCCATATGTACCTCCATCTGAAGATGATTTAAAGAAATTGTTTGATCCTATGTTTGATGAACTTTATGATCCATGTACTAATGAAGTGTCGATTCCTACTACAGAGGCTGCTAATATTCCTGTGAATGAAGTCAATTCCTCAGTCTCAATATCTTTAAGTCAAGAAGCGCCTGCTGCTGATCCTTCAGTCTCATCAACAAATCATCATTCTTCAAATGTACATCATGGAAATGTTTCTGGCATCAATGATGAAGTTAATCCCTTTGCTACTCCTGAAGATGCTCCATTTGAAAACATATTTGCTCCTGAATCTTCATCAGAACCATCTTCTTCAGGAGACATCGACTCTGCTACTTCAGTCCCTCAACTACTGCCACATGAACACCTTAGAAAATGGACTCACGATCATCCACTAGACAACATCATCGGAAATCCCTCTCGTCCTGTATCAACACGGAAACAATTTGCTACCGATGCCTTATGGTGCTTCTTCAACTCCGTACTATCTAAGATCGAACCAAAAGATGTTAAAACCGCCATGAATGAAGATAGCTGGTTCAATGCCATGCAAGATGAAATTCATGAGTTTGATCGACTTGATGTATGGGAGTTAGTACCTGCTCCAGACTGTGCTATGATTATTGCTCTTAAATGGATCTTCAAAGTGAAACTTGATGAGCATGGTGATGTGTTGAAGAACAAGGCTCGATTAGTTGCTAAAGGATACCGTCAAGAGGAGGGTATTGACTTTGAAGAATCTTTTGCTCCAGTTGCTCGAATCGAGGCAATCAGAATCTTTCTGGCTAATGCTGCTAGTAAGAACATGGTAGTCTATCAGATGGATGTGAAGACGGCATTTCTGAACGGAGATCTTAAAGAAGTCTTCTACGTCAGCCAACCTGAAGGATTTGTGAATCAAGAGCATCCTACTCACGTTTATCATTTGAAGAAGGCTCTTTATGGTTTAAAGCAAGCTCCAAGGGCATGGTATGATACACTGTCAAAATTTCTTCTATCTACCGGATTTAGCAAAGGAGCAGTTGATCCCACATTGTTCACCAGGAAGTCAGGCAAACATTTAATTCATGTTCAAATTTATGTTGATGATATTATTTTTGCCTCGACAGACCCAATGGAATGTGATCGTTTTTCAAATGAAATGAGTTCAAAATTTCAAATGTCAATGATGGGACAAATGTCATTTTTCTTGGGATTACAAATTTCACAAAGTCCCGGAGGCATTTTCATAAATCAATCTAAATATGCAACATAGATCTTAAAGAAATTTGGATTTGATTCAAGTGACCCTGTTGACACCCCCATGATTGATCGAACCAAACTAGATGAGGACCACTCAGGGATCATGATTGACCAAACGAAATATCGTAGTATGATTGGATCCCTGATGTACCTCACTGCTAGTAGACCAGACATCTTGTTCGCTGTTTGCATGTGTGCTAGATACCAGGCTAAGCCTACTAAAAAGCACCTTGAAGCAGTTAAACGGGTCTTTCGGTATCTCCAAGGAACCATCAATATGGGTCTTTGGTACCCGAAGGACACCGGCATGTCACTAACAGCCTATGCAGATGCTGATCATGCAGGGTGTCAAGATACTCGTCGAAGTACATCTGGAGGTGCTCAGTTTTTGGGTGATAAGCTTGTGAGCTGGTCTTCAAAGAAGCAAATGAGTACTTCTATTTCCTCTACAGAGGCTGAATACATAGCCATGTCATCTTGTTGCGCTCAAATCTTATGGATGAGATCTCAATTATCTGACTATGTCTTTGAATTCAACAAAATCCCTCTATACTGTGATAATAAAAGTGCTATTGCTCTCTCATGCAACAACGTTCAACACTCAAGAGCAAAGCATATCGACATTCGACATCATTTCATCAGGGAACAAGTGGAAAAAGGTGTGGTGGAACTCTATTTTGTGAGGTCTGAATATCAGTTAGCAGACATCTTCACCAAAGCTCTTCCAAGAGAACGTTTTGAGTTTATTCTTCCACGTCTTGGCTTGAAAAGCCTTCAACCAGAAACACTCAAACGTCTTCAGGAGGAAGACGAGGAGTAAAGGTCTATCTTCATCTATCTCTTGTATATAACTATTCTAAAAACAAAATACAAAATTATAAAACCTTTTTAAAATAAATAAATAAATAAAAAAAAATAATAAAAAAAAAATCTGAAAAATTCAAAAAATCTTCAAAAAAATTGTCCTGTTGTCATGTTTTCCTCGATTCGATAATTTTTACGGTCTTTGAGATGTCATTCAAAGAATGACACGGGACTTTAGATGTTGTTCGAATGTTAAAAAAAAAAAAAAAAAAAAAAAAAAAAATCAAAAAATTATTTTTGGGAGAAAGAGAAACTAAGGTTTATTGTCTTTTCAGGCAGTAACCCGCTTTTCAAAGAAAGAACAGAGTCATGCTTTACCATGTTTTCAAATTCCATGCTCTGATTCTATTAACTTTTATCTGCTGAAAACTAACTGCTTTGAAAAATAACTCGATCTCTATTTTTGATAATCATCATGACTTATTTGTCAAAATCTCTATCTCTCAATCAACAACCTATGTCATTGATTGAGGGGGAGAATGATTTAAATTAAATTAAAAAGTTATTTGGCATTAAATTGTTTTCAAAAGTTATACATGCATGTTTTATCAATGGAGTTTTTTAGTCTTAAAATCCGATCCTTATCAGTTAAAACGCTTTCACAATCAAGTCACAATTCTCCTTAAAATCTTTCAAAATCAATTTAAATCAATAAGAGATCACAAATCTCAAATGATTTGATAATTGTGATCGGGGGAGAATGTGTGATTTAAATTGGATTTAAACTGATAATTCGGTAAATGGTTTTATAAGGATGTACATGCTATCCTTCCCACATGTGACAAACGATTTCAAATTTTCCATGCACATGTTGAGGGGGAGCATCTATCTTAAACCTATGATTTGAAACGTGATCATTTATCTCAATGTGCAGGTTCCCTCTAGTATGTGCAAAACTCTTTCCAAACTTAGAAGCACATATTGAGGGGGAGCAAAATCATGAAAATCTCATCCTTCCCCAAAATGCTTTATCTACTTGATTCGATTTGGGAAGTGATGTTGATATCTTTTAGAAAATGGTATTCAAAGAAGTTAATCCTTCCTCTTGCCTTCATGTGCAAAACGATTTCAAATATTTCATGCACATGTTGAGGGGGAGCACTTATTCTAAAAATATCAAAAACAATTCAGGTACAAAATGTTTTGATAATATATCACATGTATCTGGATTGATTTTCAAATGGTTTTCAATTGGTTCCAATGGCAGATGAACAATACCAAATAGACCGACCAACTTTACTTTATGTATGGTGATATAAGGATGATAAGGTTAGGTATGTGTTCCCATGATCCGCCAGAACCGGAGGGATCTACCCAGGGACTATCCACTAGTTAGTGTAGAGTTCTTAGGTATGATGATAAAAGGAGAAAAATGAGACATGGGAAGAGTGCGGACTGAGACTGAGCTAGTACTGAAATAAACCCAACAAGGTTCAAGCTATGAAGTCTCGGTAAGCACTGAAGGGGTTGAAGAATTAAAAAGAATTGAATGAGAAAAGGGTGAAAACAAATAGCCCTCCATATATTCAACCTTAGGGCAGAAACCGGGTTCAATTCATATGCTACTGATGGTAACATCGGTATTGAAGACAAGACGTCATGGACCCAGTGACGCACTGCACTTCAACTTTCCATACCACTCAAGTTCCTCTTAAAAGGACTTGTTTCATTCTCACGGGGAACCAACATTATCTATCGAATTTCTCTTAGAGATCGTTGATGTTGAAAAAGGAGACCCTCTCCCTAGTCTCCGGCACAGGATCCAAATATGCACAAAATTGAGTCTAGAGCCACGAGATCATCAATAAATCTCATTAGGACACTTTCAATAAAGACTCTCTATTTCACACAATGTGGAAAGAGAGATTATATCTTGAGTCCTACGCATTATCCTTGTGGTTTTGCCAGAACATTCGAGTGATATGTGAACATATTCACAGTGAAGATGGAAAACCTTCTGGAGCCAACATCAAACAAGCTCCTGGTAGGTGGCATGTGAGATCTATTATATAGATCAACCATGTGACAACTGAACAGAAACAATGGGGCGATTAAATCTCTTGAATCAATCCTGGTTCAGGTTATGGATTGACGGATACCTTTGAAAAACCGGTCTTTGTGCTTAAAAACTCTTTTCTTTAGCAAATCGACCGTGTACGGATATTTCAAATCAAAAGGTGTTTTATGATTGATAATTGATGTTCATTAAAACCTTCGTTGTATTGCAAAAACAATTTCTATTGAGCAATACACGATTGTTTTTCAAATCTCTTTTCCTCAATCAGTGGACTTAAATTCGCTGGTTCACTCACTCCATGTTGTCTTCTTTGAGATGTTCCGGTTTGAGAACAGCTAGAACAGCTGCGAAACCCTGTCAAGGAGATTCTTAGGAATCCTACCTGATCACAGGCAGTACTTGTACTGATCAACGGGGAACCGTGGGCCGTGTACCTCAATTCAACGAAAGTGATCAAAGACACTTTCGTGTGCTTTATTGCTAACTGTTTTATGCAGGTACATCCTACGTTTGCAGCTGATCAGAATGAAGCGGTCAATCCATAGCCGCATGCTCACACTACACATTCATCTCAAAAGAAATCATGATAAGTGCATCAATGACTCTGATATTTTCACTCCATGCTTCTGCTACGCTGCTGCCAATATCATGAATCAACGAAAGCTTCCGCTACTCTGATGAGAAGATATCATGATCCAGAATGTGAGCATGTCGATCCGAAAGTCACAACATCACATAATACCAACACCACAATGGATGTCTCAGAGATTTTTGTTAGCTGATGGTCTCAAAAGCTGGCTCAAAATTATTATCACGTGGATCAGTAAAAGACCTCCTCTTGGATTAACCAAACATGCAATAAGAAGAATCAATGACTACGAGCTTCGGAGCTAAGTACTACATCAAGAATGCAAGAACAATTTTTTATATCTGTTTGTATTAAATGTAATTTTAGTACATGATTGAGGTGACCTCCCTTAGGGGGAGATTGTTAGGAATTAGAAATTCCAGGTATTAAAGAGTCGGTCACCTCAAGAATATGTAATCGTTAGAAAGCTCGTAGTCTTAGTTATTTTTAGTTAAGTAGTATTTAGATAAGTAACACCGTGGAGGACGGACGGGTCTTTACCCACTGTATGCCTGATCCACAGCCCGTTGTGTGGCGTTTTATGTAAGACTATAAACACTCTCTACCTCCCAAGGTAGAGAGTTGGAGCTCATAATAATATCTTTCACTTTCTCTCACTAAGTTCCCTAAACCTCTAACTTTCTCTCTCTAGAATTCCACTTATACGCCAACTTGATGTTATGGTTTAATGTGTAAGTGAAAACTAATATCCTACAAAATCCAAAGTTTGATTTAAAACAAATAATTACAATGTTCCACTAGTAAGTATATAAATGTATATATACTTATTTAAGTTGACATAAATGGTATTGTCAAAATCATATATATAATTAATTTATTTTCTAATTGTACTTAGAAAATATATTTGAGTTGAATTTGAAGACTTATTAAATTTATTAAGTGATAAAATAAAGTAGTGGTCTTCGATTGTTTATCAAGAATTCGGTTCTCACTATTTATAATTTCGACTAGTGAATTACTTGACATAGACAGGTTTATCCGAGTTCTCTTGACGTTGAACTTTGATGAAATATTTATTCATGTTGATTACATTTTCATTGCTTGTTTTCGTGTAGTAATACTCTAGCACTAGCTTAATTGTATTAAGTTCTATAATGCTAAGACAACGTGTACGAGATGAAAAGGGAGGAAGGCGAGATAATGAGTTTTATTCATTTGTTCCCTGGTCTGCGGCATGCTTGATATTCAAATGGGCTTCCTAAGTTTTCCATGGGCTGTGGCCCATATTCAAATGCAATAATGGAGTACCAGATTTTTGGGCTTGGGCTTGATGGAGTATTTGCACGAGGGGGAGAGGACTGGTCCAACAGCTTTACTCTAGTTTGTGTTAACCCATTTTTAGTGAAACTACTCATTTCTAGATTGTTAATACTATTAGTTTTTGCTCTTGAAGTGGAAGTTTGGCATAACTGGTTTCGACTAGGAACACAACTCGACAAGTAGTGGTAAGTTTTGCGATAGAACCATTTAGTGTTTTGGCAAAGATTTCAACTCAAGACAAGAAGGGTGTCGAGATGTCGATACTATGCATACTAAAGACTTATATGTCGAGCTACATGACCGTACTCTTGGTGTCTCATCCGAGTACTACTCGGACTGATTAAGTCTTGATACCTTTGCACTAAATCAATCCTTGTCTAAGGTAAGACCCTTGTGTTTAACGACACGGGTTACTCTCGTCGGAAACTCCTTTACCAAGCGACAAGTACTAGAGTGCGTGGCACTAGACGTCAACCTCCCTAATATTCAAGATATTAGCCTATTTGTTTTCATCATTAGAAGACAATTTAACACTACAATGAACATCCCAGCATAACTAGGTGTCGGTTACTAACCGGCTTGCCACTACACTCATACTTTTCCAGGTGCTACGCTAAGTGTTAATAACAAAATTTTTATATGACTTAGCTTTCACCAACTTGCCCCCTCTTCTCGACATAACAGTAACAACAATTACTAATGACAAAATTTATCTCAACATGGTTAATTCCTCGAACACAAAAGGGAAACATACGCGGGTTGCTACTGAATACTATCGGTCTCGAAGTGGGTTTACCTTTGAACCGAACACATAGTACTACGGATATTGATAAGACCATGGGACGATTGAGTACTACTCAACTCGACCATTACACTTTATGTAAACTCAATGATTTCAACACAAATTACTAAACCCACATTATGTTTCTAGGCTCAATACTAACATCTATAACACTTGACCTATCAAATTTTCTTCCAGTTTTCTTTGTTTGGTACCTTCGACAGAAACTAACCCATCAAGGGTAAATGACTAACTCAAAACTCAAGTGACCTTAACCATTTATCATATCAAAGATGACATTTATGTAACGTCAAACACCTTATTTACACATCGAATATTAAAACAAGATTTTACCATTTACATTTCATTAACAATTCAACTTACAAGATTTAACAAATACTAGGTTGCATGAATTCTTACAAGGAAGAAGATGATGGAAATGTCGAAGGTCAACCCGGATATCTTTCACCACAATCGAACCCGATTGATCCAAATGACACCCAAGTAGAAATCCTCTCCTCTTAGCTTCCTTACCCTTTTTGTGGTGTTATTTGGTGTGGGATACCCTTGGTTGCCTCGACTGGAATAAAAAGAGAAGAACCCAAGTAATTTTTGACTCACTTTCTCCTCTTGGGTATTTGGATTGAAGCCAAATCTAGTTAACTTCCAAATCCTAGAATATCTTGGACCTTGGCTCAAGATGGATACAATGGAGGATATGCTTTTTCTTGGAGGATTTTATCTTGATTCTTCTTGGCTTATTCGAATCATAACCGGCGCATCAAAGAGGAGATTTGAAAGACAAAACTTACTTGGTTTTGGTATGGAAGAGAAGAATATGATGGGATAGCATGTTGGGTTTTCCTTTTTTGGAAGATCCGACCTAGATGGGGCGTAGGTCTAGAGGTAGAGGGAGGTTGAAGATGAAGATTTTGCAAATCTCATTTCTCTGCTTTTGTTTTTGTTTTTGTCGTGAGTGGGAAGACAAAAGACAAAAGGGTGCATATCTTAAGTTTTATAAAAGGTTTTCATTTTTATCAAATGTATATGTATTTTGCTTATAGTATAATTTGTGAAAATGTAAGTGTATACATTACACTTAGGTATTTAATTGTATTTGAATCTTATAAAAGTTATTGTTTAAGTGATAGTGTGTTAAATATCTTGTGTCCTGCGATATTAAATTGTGACTAAAGTATCATTGTTTGATAACCTTTAAAACGTAGTATCTTATTGTTACGAGTCTGAAATATTTTTATCTTTGTAATATTTCATATCACGGACATTTGTCATTTGTTTTATCAAGTCCTTATCATAGTGTCGGTACGCGTGCAGTGTCGGTCACTGGGGTAAACGAGATAACCTCTCGTCTTACAAATTAAATCATAAGACAAAATGAAATGAAATATTCATAAAATGATATGAATGAAAAAGTGGTGCAATGGTCTATAGTATGCGAGTTAACTGCTCAAATGATCAGGTAAAGCTTATGCATGCTTAATGACTTATGCTTAGCAATAATAAATTACAAATTATCAGTTAAATTTTAGTGAAAATTTACCGTGTGTCACATATAACTTCCGGGATCCGTGGATCTGCAGTAGCAGAAACAGATTAGATAAAAACATAGGTTTTATATTTTATACCACGAGAAGTGTTTTATCCTACATTTTCTTTTAGCATGCATTCATGACTTCTAATGTATCACGAAGGAATATGAAACATATAAATCACAAGAAAATAAATAATAACAAAGATAACAAGATTATTAGTAATATTGCATTTCAATGCTAAGGATGATACAAAGGATTGGGTATATGATCCCAATGTAGATTAACAACACAAAGTAAATGTCTCCATATGTGAACTTCATCATAGGAAACACAAGTGCAATGAGTGTTAAGGCGATGAGCACAAGTGCGATGTAAACCATGTTGATGACGGATCTTCTTGGTTTCGGTTGAGATGGAATGAGGAGGAAGATGAAGTTTTTGAGTGAGAGGAAATTTTTGAAATTGGAAGATTTGAAAAAGTGAGGATTTGATAGATAGGTCGACGGTGGGAGTTTTTATAGGGAAGGAGGAATTTTTGAAATTCGTGTTTTTGTTTTATTATTGAATTAAAAAGAAAAACAAAACATAAGTTTTATATACCACGACTTTAGACGAGAATTAAGACACGTATGTAAGAAAAAGGCTTCCTAATGAAGCTTCATGTAAAACATGTAATTTGCACAAAAGATAATCATATAAATACCTAAATAGGTATACTTAATTATCAAGCAAAGTAAAAGGAGAATCATACCTTTAGCGCACTTAGGAATGTCTTTACAAATGACACAGCAAATGTCACTTAGACTATTCCTGCTCCTTTGCGTTTAAGATACCTTCTTAAGGAAGGTATTCTTGTTACCAAGCGACTCCTAAAGCTTGGTGGGTATGAGCTTGGACTAATCAACATGACAAGGAAGATTAGTGCAAACAAAAAAATATATATATAAGAAAAATGTTGTTTATCGAATCAACATCCAAACATATAGTTTTAAAAGACATGGTGTTTGTTTTTATAAAAAACCTTCTTTGTAGTTTTCAATTAACCATGGATCGTATTAAGTTTTTAAAGTACAATATACTTCAAGAAACTTGGTAACGAAGCTCTGATGCCAATTGTGGAAAACTAGAAGGGGGGGGGTTGAATAGTTTTACCAATTAAAACTTCCTTTTAAACTATTTAGATCGACTTATGTCAATCTATTTGGTTGTGTGTGTTGGATGTTGATAAACAAGCATATAAAGATATGTAATGAAAAGATAAGAGTAAGAAGCACAAAACCACAACGCGAGTATTTATAGTGGTTCGGCTACAAGGACACCTTCCTTGCCCTACTCCACTCCCCGAGTCACCTACTCGAGAGTTCGTAAACACTACACCAATCTCCTTATGGCGGAGAAGCCTTCACAACGTCGCCTACCCTTTTTCCGGTGCTAGGCTAACCACCGGGTTCTTTCACTCCAAGGTGAACCAAACCTACACAACGTCGCCTACCCTTTATAAGGTACTAGGCTAAGTACCTAGTTCTTTCACACCAAGGTGAACTACATCTTCACAACGTCGCCTACCCTTTATTAGGTACTAGGCTAAGCACCTAGTTCCATTGCAATGGAGGAACTACTACCACACTACACCAACGACTAATCCCAAAGGAGATCTACTCCTTTACAACATCATCAAGGACATCAATATCCTTGGATCTAATGCTAGTCTATCTAGTACATCGAAACACACCATATCGAATGTACATCTAAGGCACCTTTCATTAATGCCTTTGACTAGATCTACAAGACACCTTTCACTAATGTCTTGTGTCTTCACTTCTAAGCACCTTTCACTAATGCTTCAAGTCTTGACTTCTAAGCACCTTTCACTAATGCTTCAAGTCTTGACTTCTAAGCACCTTTCACTAATGCTTCTTGTCTTGACTTCTAAGCACCTACCACAAGTGCTTATGCTATAGACGATAGATACTCTTCACTAATATCTTCGTCTTGACACTTGAGACACCTTTCACTAATGTCTTCAACACTACACTTCTTTGAAGAAATAAAGGAATCATCAACAAGAAGACTTCAGTAGCCTTGATGATGAGGAAGCTTGGCAACTCATGGACTTGAGCTTGCTCGACTTCAAAGGTGGTGATCTTGCCTTTAAGAGGAACCTAAAAGATCACACAAAAACAAAACTACAAACATAGATCTCTTGGATCTAAGGTTAGTGAGATTTAACTCAGGGGAGAAAGTGTGTTAGAAAGGGGTGAGAAATAATGAAGAAATGGCTCACTATTTATAGAGGAAAAATCCTACTGTTCCCTGGATCCCACGGATCCCTTCCACAAGGGATCCGTCTAGCGTTAAGCTAGGGATCCGTGGGACGCTCCCTTTTACCCATGGGTATTTTGGTTATGGGTCATGGGTCATGGGTTGAACCATGGATCTTTGGCTAGATACAATGTATCTTTGAGTGCAATGCACTTGGTCACTTGGGTATGGGTCGATCCATGGGTTATGGATATCATCCATGTATGATATAAGCATGATGTCATGCAATGGGTTATGGGTCAAGATTCATGGGTTATGGGCTTTGGGTTGTACCCAACTACATTCAATGTATTTGCCCAATGGGTTGTGATACTTAAATTTCTACCCATTTATATTACCCAATATACTACATACTAGTTATGTGTATATTTTATCCAAATATGTAAACACTAGTTGTTGTACATATGTATTACTTGAATCATAAAATCATTTATACTTGTTTTAGTGTTTTATGTGAAAATGTGAATAAGTTAAAAACTATTAGTTCAAACCATTTACGTATTTTATTTGTTTCGTTAATATGATTTTACGTTTGTTATCGACAAAACATTAGAAGATCGTAAAATATAAATAAACGTTTTTACTGCTTATTTGTATTAACAAGGTGCATTGGTATACGTATCATGTTAAACGACCAAGTATAGGTGCATTGGTATACGTATCATGTTAAACGACCAATTATAGGTGCATTGGTATACGTATTATTATTATTATTATTATTATTATTATTATTATTATTATTATTATTATTATTATTATTATTATTATTATTATTATTATTATTATTATTATTATTATTATTATTATTATTATTATTATTACTATTATTATTATTATTATTATTATTATTACATAGGTCCAAATTGTTGCAGTTGTCTACTGGTCTCAACTTCCCACCAAAAAAATGTGGCCAAAAATTCCCACAAAAAACATGGCGCCAAGAATTCCCACCAAAAAAATGGCACCAAAACTTCCCTCCAAAAGCTACCAGATCTGCTCTATATATCACATAAAGAAAACTTGAGATCTTATCCCACAAAAAGCTACCAGATCTTATCCTCAAAACCACTCAACCTCACAACCTCTTATCTTCACACAAATTTCAAAACCTGAGATGGAGCCATTTAATCCTTTTATGTGTTCTTGTGGAGCAGGAAATATAATATTAAGAACATCACATAGAGAATATTCAGCTGGACGACAATATTATGCATGTCCTCTGTCAAAGGTGAACAATCATACATTTCTTATTTATGTAAATATACAAATAATTGGGTTGTAATCTCTTATAATTTTCTTATTATGTAACATCCCAGAAAAGATGATAATGGGTGCGGATATTTTATGTGAAAGGATGCATGTGACGAGTACTTAAGAACAATCTCTTCTCAAGGTTCTGGATCTGCACCAACAGAGTGCTCGAGCTGCCATGAAAAAGATCTTAGGATAAGCTTGCTGGAATCACAAAAACATGTGCTAGAGACAAGAGTAAGGTTGCTGGAGGCCAGACTTCAAATGGCAAGGATTCCTGACGACCACGCATGTCAGTCGGATGCATTACTTCGTGAGTTGTTAGGTGACATTGAAAATCTTCGTATGTAGTAGTAGTAGTTGTTGTTCTTGTAGTTGTTGTTGTTGTTGTTGTTGTTGTTGTTGTTGTTGATGATGTTGTTGATGTTGTTGTTGTTGTTGTTGATCAAAGTAGTAGTTGTTCTTGTAGTTGTTGTTGTTGATGTTGTTGTTCTTCTTGTAGTATGTATCTGTCAAGTATTTTTATAAATCAAAGCACATGCTGGATTTGTAAAGCTGACCATGTTCTTACTTAACCAGATTATGGTGTCCAAACACCCCTTTTCCAATACTAAATTACATATGTTTAAAGAATGAAACTGAAGAAACAATATCACAATTAACAAACACGAATTAAGAACCATATTAATTCATCATAAATTTAATATTTTTGTTTTTCCCATAGCTATATATCTACTCTGTTTCGTCAAGTCTCATCAATAAATCCCAAGCGTTGGATAACATGGAGATACAACCCAGCTGCTCAAATTTCAAGTCTTTGTTTCTTTTGACCAGATATTTTGTAACGACATACGATGGAACTAAAGATATGCCGTTTTAATTTTAAAATAGTTTAGGGTTTTTACGTAATGAAAAGACTATCCAAGCATCGGGGTTTTAGTTATGTATTAATAGTTGCAAAAAAGTGTATTTTTTATATATATCAGGTTTTGCCGGGGACATGTCCCCGGGGAAAGGTTTGGCGGGAATTTTCCCGCGAACAATTAGCATGCTTTTGAATTTGGTCAAATTTTGGGAAACGTTAAATACCCTTTCGGCGGGGACAAGTCCCCGGAGAAAGTTAACGTTTGAATTTTGACTATCCGGTCAAAATTTGTTAAAAATCCAACTTACTTTCGCCGGGGACATGTCCCCGCAGAAAGTATGCGTTGAATTTTCCTTAGCAGGTCAGCTCATTCATGTGCCACGTCAGATTTAATTTTGTCGTTTAGTGACTTTCGCCGGGGACACGGTGTCCCCGGTGAAAGTCTCCTCGCCCGTCCATCCGATTGTGTAGTATTTATGCATGTAACCCAATTAATGCATCATACATTTACAAAGTTGTATAAAGTTTCAACATAATAACAATAGGTTTATAGATGAAAAGTTTATAAATTAATATCAATATATGACATGAAACATTATAAGCCTCTTAAAAGTGTTTACCATTTGAGACGCCCTAACTACTCTTTTATTAGTTACTTTGTAAATCATAACAACAAAAACAGGAACTATCTGCTCTAATTGTTTGGGCATAACGAATATTATACAAGAAACGATCGATTAGTTTGTTTGTTTCAAGTTTCACAGACAAATAGATTTTTATCCATAGTAATGTAATGAATTTATCTCTTTTAGCCGGTTTAATGGACTGACCAATAAAAAGATGACATTTGTTTTGAATATTAATATCAACCAAGAGGTTATGAGCTAAAGTCTTATCAGAGACGTCCCTGAAGTATTACGTAATATTTAGATGTATCAATAATTTATCTTTTAAGAAAACATAATTTGCGTACAGAAAAGGATCCATAAATTAGTAATACGGGGAGCCGGAATTTTTTACTAAAACTAACAAAGGGATATAAGTAAAACTTTAAATGATAGTTTCTAATATACCCTAGTTACGAACTTAAAATTTTGATACGAAAAATACATTGATAACTAATAAAAAGTTATTAAAAGAAAAACACACTTTATTGTCCATAGAGTAAAGCAATTCAAATTGATACCAAAGTATTTCATTATGAAAAAGGTAAGTGATTTCCTCATAATCTTCACTTTGTGGATAACAATAAATCCGTCAAAGAGTGACAACTTTACAATAATTATGGATTAATAGACACTTTACAACCGGTTATTGACATTTCATGCATTCATAGTATGATTACTTATTCAGGTAGGTACACTAAAATTGGAGGCCATTTGTCTATAATATTGTCATAGACTTGAATTTTATAAGATAAAAAAGAAAAGCGAGTGAGCGTGTTGGAAGAAACCGAGCACCCCTTGACTCCTCTATTGTCTTCGCCCCTATTTGGGCCCATGTTTGCATAGAACGGTGTGTACTATTCACCTCAACTTGAAAAACTTACTACTCTGATTTTAGCGTGGAAACCTAAATAAGTAATCATACTATGAATGAAATCACAATAACCGGTTGTAAGGTGTCTATAATCCATAATTATAGATAAAATTGTCACTTTTTGACGAATTTGTTGTCATCCACAAGGTGAAGAGTACGGGGAAATCACAAATACTAAGTTGTTTGTATTGTATGTGTTTATTTATTAAATTGTTTTGTGAGGTATGTTCGCGGCCGCCTTATTACATTAATTTGGTTATACTGGTGTTTTTAGAGAGAAAAAATTGAGTTGACGTTAAAGTGTCAGAGATAATCATGGTCAATTGCGTTCACCATTAGAGCATGTTCATCCGTAACGCCATAACGCGCGTTATGGCAAGTTTAACGGCGTTATGGCCGTTACCTCCATTGGACCACCGGCGTTAAAGAGCAAGAAGAAGGGCTGCGTTAGTTGGGCAACGCCCGTTATAGGGCTAAAAAAAAAAAAACTTTCATTGGGTGTTTTTTGGGATGTTATTGGGATGTTATTGATGTGGGTGTTTTTTGGGGATGTTAAGGTGAAATGTTAAAGCTGATGTGACGATGACGTGGACGGTGTTATTTTATAACTCAAGTTATTGTTGTGATTGCTCTTATTAGCAGCCTAAGTGAGTTCTTAAAAAATATTGCTTTTGACACATGTCATAATGCGAGAGCTCGGTATTTTAAGAAACTTTGTGAGTGTGACTTTTAAAGTTTGTTTTATTTTATATAAAATAGATAGATAGGTATATTATTCAAATAATAATCTCAACAGGGTTAGCTTAAACATTAAAATAACGAGTGTTTCATACCCGCCGCTCTGCGGTGGGAGTTTTATATACATTTTCTTATAGTGAAGTTATACATCAACATTAAAAAAAAGGTTTTAAATCGAGACCGATGTCTGTACAGTGTTTCCAAAAGTTCATACCATGATTCAAGTCTACAATGGTGAAAAAATAAGTTACATGATTAGAGATACATTTAAAAAGGCATATAGTAATAAGTTACACGCATACATATGAAACGATATATGTCCAATAAGGACTTAAACATAAGGAAAACTGTTCCGATCTCCTGGATTCCAACGTCAGGGTCGTCTATCATCTGCATTGAGAGAGAGAGAAAGGCAATGAGTTTGTATCCCCAAAGTATCTGTACATTTTGTATGTTTATCAATGGTTAATACTTATTACGGGTTTTTATAATTGTTAAAAGCATGATAAACGTATATAAGCATATCATTTTATCAACTAAATAGGAAGCGTATATATTATTTCAAAAGAATTTTTTTAAATGAATCACGAATGACGTATTTTTAAAAGCAGCTCCTAACGCCCCCATCAATTAACAATCGAACACTAAAACTCTCACATCAATAACAAAGATAACCATTGTAATGTTTACTTGAATGAACGCATCAGTCGAGCCAATGCATCTATGATAAAACCTACCTAAACACAAAGCTAAACTTCTGAAAAAGGAAACGAACTATAATAGAAATAAAAGTATTGTTCCAATTTATTTGAAACCCTAAAATTGAAGCATATACCTGTAATTATCAGACCCTTCATTTCCTCGTACCGAAACAGCTGAAGATCTGAATCTATTTAAGATTTCTGATTTAAAAGCTTGACTTTCAATCTTAATTCAGCCCCTTGATCCGCCTAGGCGTTGCTCCGGACAATTTGTTCTCTGTGAATGTTTCTTTCGTTCCAGATCTAAATATTGTCGTGTCATCGACTCGAATCTTTTCACTTGGAAGTATATCCTAATCATCAGTCGATAATGTTGACACATGATGTTTAGGGTAGTCAGGTCTGTCTAATCGCCTCCTCAAATTCCTTTTGTTGTTTCAAGAATCTTTGTGCAAAGGTCTGCACCAGACGTATTGCAAGAGCGTTGTAACAACGAAAGGAATTCGAGGGGAAGATGAGACCAGGCCAGTATCATGAACATCCCGTATCAATATTAGCAAATGAAAATACAATATTCTTCCGGGTGGAAAGATTCCAATCGATGAAATGAATACTCAGCTGGATAGGACTCAACGTGGAAATATCCCAACGAATGGCAGCACCATTCAGCTGGATAATATTCTAGTAACGACAACTCCAAACGTACGACCAATTCCAATGACCACATATCAGTAATAATAATGAACGCGGCTCAGATTTATGTATACAACATCGATACCAGGCAACTAATATGGCTGCAGTCACATATTTGATGTAACTACCCTGCCACGATGCGTGCCAAGGGAATGTATACGCGTTGCTTAGCATATTATCATCATCGCCTCTAGATTGATAGAAGGGTAAAATTCAGGCATACAATAGTGTCGTCAGGCAATCAACAGTGCCTCCAAGATTTGAGCCTACAATTAACAAAATCCAATGATGTATACTATTAACAATTGCAATAAAATACCACTACCATCTTTACTTAGAATGAACATATAGATATCCATCTTAGATAAACGATGATACCTTTTTAAAATTAGACTGCAATGAATAGTTTAGCCGTGCCGAAACACAATCTTCTCCTGTTCACGCCCCTACGAAAATATGGAATAACACAAAATATATAAATAGCGTAGAGAGAGGCTCAGATCTGGCATGGTTGCAACCACAGCTGCGCTGTGGTTACCTCGCCAAGATGTTGTCCAGAAAAAATTCATCATTGCCTTGATAAATAAACCATAGGCACATACCGATTGCCCGTGAAAAACAGGCTCAGAAGCCACAAGACATTAGTTTTTCAATGACATTCAATAAAATATAATGGTTTCAGCATGCCACCATGTATAACATCTCACCTACCGACTCAAGGCCAAAAATATTAGGCTCAGATACAGGAGTAACTGGGGGAAATAGGGTGCATCCGGCATGGCTGCAAACCAAATAGGTTGCCATGCCAAGTTGCGGAAAACCTCAGTTTTTCCGCAGCATATAACATCAAAGAAACTCGAAGCACAGACAACATGCAGCAGGCATAAAACAACAACAATGAACAAGAACATTCAAGATCTCCATGAGTCACCTAACACTGCAATGTAACGTTTCTTCTATGGGAAGAAAGCACACAAAACGTCACTAACACCACTATAACTGAAAGATATTAGAGGTAGATACGGGTCAAAGCACGGACCAAGAAACGGCCCAAGAGTCAAACGGCAAGCCCAAAACGTTTGGAATAAGATAGTATAGTTAGTGAGATGTCCCTCCCATTAGCATTTATATACATGGTTGAGTTCGTTAATGTGTTTAAGGCTCAGATAGGACAACATTTGGAAAAACCAGATGCGCTCACCATGGCTGCAGCCACAACAGGCTGCCATGCCAAGACATGAGCCGTCTCGCTTTTTATCTGACCCGTTAAAACTCATCACAGCCTCTGTGCTGTTAAAAGCAACTCTTGCAAATGTGCATTTGAATACCGAAAGCAAAACAGCTAGGGAAACAATGTTGCCGAGAAAAATGCGTGGTTGACCGTTATGGCTGCAACCCTAACAGGATGCAGTGCCAAGATACGGGCTATGCATATCAGTATATCCCCATGGCCACAAACTCGTTACAATGATGCCCTGTGCTTCTGCTCCGAAATCAAATTAATACATCAACAACAGATGTCACAAAACACATAACAGATAACATGGAACTAAACGGACTCACCAACTCTAAAATCAAGTTATGGTATACTACCTTCGTCCCATAATAATTGTCCCATTTGACTTTTTTAAGTCTTTTTTATTCAACTTTGACCATAAATATTTTTATTTGTGTAATATAGTACTTGTTGAAAAATATATGAATAGATTGGGTTTTAAATGTATTTTCATATGGTATAATTTTCATCAAGTATTATATAACATAAATAAAAATATTAATGGTCAAAGTTGAATAAAAAAGACTCAAAAAAGTCAAAGTGGACAATTATTATGGGACAGAGGGAGTAATAGAGTCAATATCAATAACCAATTTCACAAAGCCGGAACAACCGCCATGGCTACGTTACTATAAACGCCTCGCCAAGATACGGCCGCTCTCAAACTTTTTTGAGCATAAAACTGCTTCTGCTACTAAATCACGATAATACATCAACAACTGATGTCACAAAACACGTAACACCTAACCTGGAACCAAACGGGCTCATCAACTCTAAAACCAAGTTACGCCTCAACAAACCATTTGTTAACCTGGAACCAAACGAACCCAAGTCCGTAACAAAAGGCCCAATTGATATAAGATGTTATAGGAGCCACCTTCTCGAAAGTATGAAACCCTAATTTTTCAGCAACATATAACCATGAAACCACCATTAGCCACAATCTAATCAAAACCCGAAGTTTTAAAATAATCAAATTAACATAAAGCCCCAATTTAATTGAAACCTTAATTCTTCCAAAAACGAAATTAAAATCAATAACAATCAACGTATAAAGGTTAAAAACCCACCATCTCAGAAACGAAACCTAACTTTAAATATCCTCCTGGATACATTGATATAAAATATAATGGGAGGGAACGTCTCCAAACTACATCTAAGAAACAAAAGTGATAACCTCAACGGCATCAAACTACATCAACATATAACATCAAAGAAACCCGAAGCACAAACAACATGCAACAGGCACCAAGGAACGACTCAAGATCTACATGAGTGACCAAACACTGCAACGGTAACGTTTCTTCTTTGCGAAGAAAGCACACAACCCCACTATAACTCACCAACAACACTATAACGGAAAGATATTAGAAGTGGACACGGGTCAAAGCCCGGAGGAAAAAAAAATGTCCAAGAGCACGCTCGGCCCAAACAGAGACACGGTAAGCCCACAACGTTAGGAATAAAATAGTATAGTTTAGGGAACGTCCCTCCCATTAGTATTTATACTAATTCTGTGAAGTATTTAAATATTTTTTTAGTTAAAGTTAAAAAAGTTAACACAACGATCTGATAATATGTAATGTAAACCGGTAAATGATATATATGTTTAATTACGTAGTAGTTTCGTTAAAGGAAGAAGATAATTTTAACAAAATAATCGGATAATAAAATCGACATCAACGCAGTCTTTTTGTATCTTCGTTAAATAACAAAAGCTCAACCACACCTTCACCAAGAGAATAGCAAGATATGATTTAAAAATACCTAATGGTGACATTGCTACTAAAGTAGGTATTTTGTATTGTGGTTCTTGTGAAGATGAGATGAACAGTACGTCGGTATTTAAAGCCAAAACTATGTCTTTTATGGACCCATTAAACCATTGTCTAGTACTTAAAAACACTCCACTGTTTGGTGGTATGAGTGCTTTTTTAAGGCTTTTGGTGGTTCATATAAGCATTATAGCCATGAATGTGTGTATTTAGTGCATAACGAGTGTAGAAACCCGCGCGATGCAGCGGGATTGGCTTCTAAGGACTTATTTTGTAACGACACTTAAACTTCAGGGGCTTGTGAAACTTTGCATTTAATGTTCGGACTTACTTTGCAACGATACTTAAACCTCAGGGACTGTTTTTGCCAAGTTGTGAAACTTTGCATTTAATGTTTGGACTTAGTTTGCAGCGACACCTAAACCTGAGGGGCCATTCTTGCCAAGTCGCAAAACTTTGCAATAAATGCGGGGACACATGGCATGACCACATGCGATCCCCGCCTTTTAGTTAATAGATATAATGTATATCTTATCATCTTAAAATATTAGTCAAAGATGGTTTTGCATTGTTGGCCAGTTGTGGTAACAATTAAACTATTTGAAGGCTAGCCGGTTGGTAGCTTTTTTGGTCTATGTTTGTGCATGTTATCCTTTATATTATTTTATGCTAAAATTATACTTTGTTATAAGAATGGGTTCAACACTTAACTGAGTTCGTGTGATAAGATAAGAATAAATAATGTGTTACACGTTGACCTATCCATAAATTTTAATATTTAAATGTGCTTATAACTACTAATTTTGTTAGTTACTAATGTAAAACATAACAACAAAAATAGTAACTTATTGTAACAGGAAATGTTGAATGGTTTGGCTAGTTGATATACTTACAAGGTTTCATTTATTGCTCGCAAATTTCTTTTTAGAAAAAGGTGAATATATATTAATTTCAACAATGTAGTACAAGGACGGACTTTGAACGTTGTTGGTGGAGGGGTTAACTTTGAAAAATATTTACTTCAGGGGTTGGTATACACTACGCTGAAGTTGTATTAAAAATGACTAAAATTATATATAAAAAGGTATAAAATATAGGGCTGATGTGTTTAAAATGTATCTTACTTGTCACAAATTCCAAATGTGTGTAACAAACTTACTCTTTTTTTTTTTTTTTTTTTTTTTTTTTTTTTTTTTTCATGTTCATGTACTAAACTTTAAAAAATCATCGCTTTGGTGTATCTTCGGACCAATTTACCCTTCAATTTATTAAAACTCCTTTTATCGAGGAGGGGTAAAATGGTCTGAAAACACACCAGAGTTACGATTTTTTTAAAGTTTAGTACATGAATTTGCAAAAAAAAAAAAAAAAAAAAAAAAAAAAAAAAAAAAAAAAAATTGTTATACAAACCTGAAATTTGTGACAAGTAAGATACATTTTAAATACATTAACCCTAAAATATACATAGGGTCAAAAAATTTGGGGGGAGGGGGGGCACATCCCTCCTCGGTCCATTCTAAGTTCCGTCCATGACGTAGTATATACAGATAAATTCTGCAAGTCGGCGGAGCTATGACATGTCCATAGATTCTAACCTTGACTGCAACTACCAATACGAGTAATACAATTTCAAAACCTATTCACCAAAAAGGACTACATGTCCTACAACAATGAATGCAATCCAAGACCATGATGTAGCTTACATCCTCACACATATGGTCTTTGCCAACACTCACAGGTAGGGCATCCCCCTTCTGAGAAAACCAACCATACATCCTCCATTTGGCATTGCATACCATAAGTAACTACATTTCCCATTTATAAATCTAGCTACCTTACTGTGAATTCGTAATCTTTTTTCTCCTATCATGATTTGTTTTGCATCAACTTTAGTTAGATTGGGATATAGTTTTTGAAATCACATGCCTTTGATGATGTTGAAGTTACGAGCTATTTCAGGTGATGTTGTCCTTTTAATGGGGATTCAGCTATTTCAATGTTAATTCTACTTATATTTCTCCATATAAAGACATTTGGTAACATGTCTTATCAAATTAGCATTCAATAATGGAGTTGCATACTATCCGACTAGGGAATTGATATGTAAACATAGCAATTTGCCTTAATACTGATTAGTATGCATAATCTTTTTTTCGAATAGACTCTTATGCCATTTCTTTCTATTTGGTATCATTTCAATCTTTCTTCTCAAAGCTTGCAGCAAATCAACATTTTCTTTTTCTTTTTTCTGTCACCTTTTTATCTTAAAAACTTTCTATCTTTTTATCACCTTTTTCCCGAAATTAAATGTCTTATGCTAGACAATTATGTCACATAAGAGAATGTATGTGTAATATGAATAATGATTTGATTACTTGAATGAGTACAGACTAATCGAATGAAGCTACATATAGAAAGATACATAAACTATTTTGGGTAAACATCATAAATCAAGGTAATCACCAATCAATGTACAGCTAATTACACTAATTAACACATATTGATCTTATCACAATATACGGTTAACACTCCCCCGCAGTCCGAGCGGTGAAATCGCAAAAGCTCAAACTCGAGATTAAAAGTTAATAAAGTAAAACTAATAAATAACAGTTGAAGAAGACATTCGACAACAAGCGGAAGCACATCTTCAAGCAGCAGCAGACATAAACACACAACAAACAGGATAAACCAAAGTATCCGTGCTAAACAGGATAAACCAAAGTATCCTAACCAAATGGGATAAACCAAAGTATCGTTTACCAAAGAGGATAAACCAAAGTATCTTGACCAAACGGGATAACCCAAAGTATCATCTACAACTAAAACAAACGGGATAACCTAAAGTATCCCCTACACTAAAACAAAGGAAATTACAACTAGAACTCACGCACTTAACATCAAACAAAAAGATGAGAAAACGAAAGTTTGTTCTAAAACTTTAACCTCCAAAGAATCTTCCAAACAAACGGGGCGTGTTTTTCCCTAGAAAAACATAAAGATCCACTCAAAACATGGGTGGGGTTTATTATAGCACTTAGGTTTAAAGGGAGTCATCTTAACCTTCGGCGTGTAGCCGGCGGCAGTAGGTGGTGGCGGGATAGTTTAGGTTTGTTAAGATCGGTTGATAAAGGCTCTTGATACCATGTCAGATAAGAGAATGTATGTGTAATATGAATAATGATTTGATTACTTGAATTAATACAGACTAATCAAATGAGGCTACATATAAGAAGATACATAAACTATTTTGGGTAAACCCCGTAAATCAAGGTAATCACCAATCAATGTCCAGCTAACTATACTAATTAATTGACACCTATCGATCTTATCACAATATACGGTTAACAAATTAGACATATTTTCTATGTATTGTTCTCAATTTCGCTATCATTATTTACCAACCGCCACAAGCAAACTGCAATTTTAGTTCCGTCTTTTTTCTTTTGGCATTTGTTATTCCTAGCTGGATGAATAATACGTGTGATTATGGTGGTACAAACATAATGAATGATTCATGTGAAAAACATTAATTAATAAATAAGTCAGTTGCATACATACATGCGAGGAATTATGGGAGGAATTAGTGGGTGACGGTGGAATTGATCGGACTCGGTAGCGGCCTAACCGGAGAGGAAAATGCATAAACAATTTACGTTAGGCTAGAACAAAAAGAGGTAAAAAGATACATAAGCATGGATGGACCCATTTGGGAGCCGGGTGTGGCACGGGCCACACCTGATTTTAGGCCACAATGTGTAAATTGTTTCTAAAATATGTTTTTTTTACGTGCAACCCTCATTTTTGCTAATAAATTCCTTATACTGCAACTTTAGTATCAACGAAAATTTGGGTCCGTCTATGTATATAAGGGCATAATAGTCTTTAGACAACTAATTTATGTGTGAATCAAATTGCTATGTGTGCAAATCAATTCCCTCCAACTAAACAATAAATAAAAGAGAGTGAATATGATTTTGTTATGGACATGCAGTAAAATATAAACACCAAAATTTTACAAATGAAGTTTAGAAGACGTTGATCAAAATGTAATAAAAAGAAGAATTGATTGAGACTAAAGTGAATTGTATCATACAATCTTTATACAAATCTAATATATAAGTGACGATGAGTTTACAGCTAGAAAAAGAGAGTTTTCTCTAAAAATCCCGGTTGAGCACCCTTTGCATGTGGGTTTATCCAATTTCTATTCATTGTTCTCGTGTGATTTCTTGCATTCACAACAACGGTAACCCGCCATCACTTTTAGTACCCTCGTTAAATAACAATAGCTCAACCCCACCTTCACCAAGAGATTAGCAAGATATGTTTTAAAAACACTAAATGGTTTACACGATTGAGCACAAGAATGATGACAATTAAAACAAATACACAGAGAAAAGAAAAACAAGATTATAACCAGGAAACTATTATACAAACACTTAGCTAGAAAATGCAAAACAAATTAAAGTTCATAATTTGTGCAGTTATTTTTTGACCCCCCACCAATATTCGTTGAGGGCATAACACCCGGGTGAACTTTCGTGTTTCCACCACGTTTAACACCGTCCTTCACCTTTTCACTCTCTTGCATGCTTTCCTCTTTCCTTTGATTTTGTTTTTCCCTAAGACGCTCTTGTTGTGCATTAATGTGAGCAAAATTGAAACCAATGGACGACATTGCTACTAAAGTAGGTATTTTGTATTGTGGTTCTTGTGAAGATGAGATGAAACGTAGACTTTCTTTCGGTATTTATAGACAAAACTATGTCTTTTATGGACCCATTAAACCATTGTCTACTACTTAAAAACACTCCATTGTTTGGTGGTATGAGTGCTTTTTTGAGGCTTTGGTGGTTCTAATAAGCATTACAGCTAGCCATGAATGTGTTTGTTTAGTGCATGATGTATATCTTATTACCTTAAAATATTAGTCAAAGATGGTTTTGCACTGTTGGCCAATTGTGGTAACAATTAAACTATTTGAAGGCTAGCCGGTTAGTAGCTTTTTTGAGTTATGTTTGTGCATGTTATCGTATACTATTATTTTATGCTAAAAATTATACTTTGTTAAAGCATAAAATAATGGGTTGAACACTTAAGTGAGTTCCGTCAGTGTGTGATAGGATAAGAACGAGTGTGGAAACCCGCGCGATGCAGCGGGATTGGCTTCAAAGGACTTACTTTGTAGCGACACTTAAATCTTAGGGACTAATTTTGCCAAGTTGCTATAGTTAGCAATTAATTCTACAGGACTTACCTTGCAACGCCCCTTAAACTTTAGGGACTATTTTTGTCAGATTGCTATAGTTAGCAATTAATGATGCAGGACTTATTTTGCAGCGCCACTTGAACCTCAGGGACTATTTCTGCCAAGTTGGGAAAGTTTGCATTTAATGCGTGCTTGTTAGTGTTTTCTTCCCCGATGTTTAGTATATATATATATATATAATAAGAATAAATAATGTGTTACACGTTGACCCATCGATAAGTTTTAATCTTTTAAATTTGCTTATAACTACTGATTTTATTAGTTATTTACTTTTTTGTAAACGATAACTAAAACAGTAACTTATTGTAATAGGAGATGAATGGTTTGGCAAGTTGAAAAGGTACATAAAGCCCGGTTTCACATAAGAGCTCAAAAGGATAAGGACTTTATGATAAAACTGATAATGCTACACGCGTCGTTCGGGGTCAAAGGAACTTCCTTTTCGTCGAGCAAGTTTTTCAACACCCTAGGCAGTGAACCTAATCGTTGTAGTGTAGTATTAGGGTAAGCCACGGGTATTGATATCGTTCTTTAGGGGAATAGGAATGCTAGTGAGAAGTTACTACGCTAAGGTTGGGGTTGAGGAAGATTATTTTTTATCTTTTTATAATTTTTAAGGAAAGGAAATGTACGAATCTCGGGGTTTGGATTTGGGGGGTTGGTATTGCTACCGATTACTCTACTTATCTAATTATCTAATCTAAGGTGTATGTAGTCTATGTCTAATTATTGTGTTCTCGTATGATAGTTTAAAGATGTGTTTACTTAGGTTTTACTACTCCTTAATTATCTCCTATTGGTGGTTGAATTGTCACGTCCTTATTCTTAGTTGCGTTGTGTGTCTAAGGTTGTAGGGTATGCGTTTCTCCCAAACTCTTTGAACTTACCAAAGGGTCTTGTCTACGAAACGCACTAGGGATAATAAACTCTTACTCTAAGGCACTCTTTGGATGGTTTAGCTTACAACTACTCAAGGAGTTATATTCTAAGGTTCACAAAGATTTAATCAAGCATTAAGTACACAACGAATGACCTATCGCATTACTAGATCATTAATCAACTAAGATAAGAGACAACCAATCAATATTCAATAATTAAGTTTCATATTCCCTAAGCAAACACACAAGTAAATTAGCCGGACATGGATAACATGCAAGCATACACACAAATAATCAAAGACATAATTGTATTAATGAAGTAAAACATTTATCTTGGTGTAAGATAGGGTTTGGAACCCTAAAATACTGTACAAGACAGCCTTGGTTCGGTTTAGGTTTTTACTCCAAAAGACTACACACTAAAACTGAAAAATTCGGATTCTATATATAAGATTACATCTGCGACGGCGTCACCTTATGTTTTGTGACGCCGTCGTGTTGCCGTCATTAGGGTTTCGTCTTGGCCACGTTAAACTTGCGACGGCGTCACCTTATGCTTGGGACGCCGTCTTCTTCAGCTTCTGACGCCGTCTGGATTGCATCTAGGCCGTCTGAGTTGCGACGGCCTACTCTTTTATAACTTGACGTCGTCACTTGAAAATAAGAGTTTTGGCTTCTGTCCCGTCACAAAATCCTCCGACGGCGTCGCAGTTAAGCAGTGACGCCGTCACCTTATGTTTTCAGCAGCTTTGAGTGTCTCGATTCTGACTTTGGCCATTTTCTTCGTATATTCGCGCCTTTTCGTCCAAATAAGTGACATTCCAGCATTTTGCCTTCAAGAGACCTAAAAAGTGAAAAGGAACGATATTAAGCAATAACGGATACAAAAGTGATCAAATAAGGGCTTAAACGACCCCTCAAAAAGATACCTTTTAAAACCTTATCAAAAACACATAGAGCCCGATTTTTAAAATGGGCTCCAAGGAGATTTTATTTATATATATTTAAAAAATAAAAAAAATTAAAGAATAGAGCCTAATTTTTTATTTAATAAAATGGCTCAATTTGTAAAAAAAAAAAAAAAAAAAAAAAAAAAAAAAAAAACTTATGCTATATATTTTTAGTCGATACTTCATATTTGAGAAGAAAAGGAGACAAATCAACTTCTTGAGTTTTTTACCTCTCCAACCATTCAACATAAGAAAAAGAGCCAAATCAACTTCTTGAGCTTTTGACCCCTCCAACCATTCAACATGTAGCTGCAACAAATAGCATACCAAAATTAACATTTTTGGGTAGATTAATTAAGATACAAGTCACAAGTAGTTAGATATACGGTATGTCTATGGTATTTGCAAGGTATACCGTATATCTATAAGTTTACATATTTTCATGAGATTAACCATTTTCTGTAGTATTTGGCTATTTGCAAGGTATATCATATACCTTTAAAGAGACGATAGCCTTGAGTAGATTTAAAATATAAGTCACAAGTAGCTAGTTAGATGTACCTTTAGCCTTGAGTCATCTTGTATAAGTTTACATCTTGCATGTATTAGAATTGATCAGCAACACTTGTAGAAAATGGTCAACCTCTTGCAAATACATACTATGCAACTATTTTGGTTGTGCTAAGCAAAACCTATAAAGGCTAATGGTGTTTCTTAGAATTATAGGGTTACCTTCAATTATGTCGCCATAGGTGCATCTGCATAGGCTATATTTTGAGCCAACTTTGAGGAGAAAAATAGCCAAATCAACAACTTCTTCAGCTTTTGACTTCTCCAACCATTCCAATGTGCAGCTGCAATGAATGGCATATCAAAATTAACATTGAATAATTGAATAACAAATAAGTTCATTCCCCAGCTGCAACTTTGCCTCCGGATAAAAATAAGTTCCTTCCGGTGAATCTATATATTGTTGTTGCTCATACCATCTCTCAGATGAAGATTTTGTGAAGAATTAACTAAACACGGCAATTGTTACCGCAGCAAAAAATGGACGCCACTAAATGAGAAATTAAGAAGCGGAATGATATTAATGACAACTTAAGCTACATGATGAGAATATCATGTTAGCTTAGTCACCAATGCACATATGAGCTTCTTCAATTAGCTACTACTCTCATTACATGATTGTAGATGATCATATTACCGTGTACTCATAATCTATGACAGTATATATTACTATAATCATGTCTAAAATGCTAAGATTTCATAGTATTGCATCATCAAAGTCTTAAATGAAAACTGAATTTGATTAAAGAGGCATTGGTGTTATTAGTATGCTCCTAGTATGACCACGTAATGGTTCTAACCGTTTGATTTTAGGTTTTTAATTAACATACCCCAACTTGTGTATATAGTGCAGTTGTTTGGTTTACAATTACTAGCAAACATAAGAGTTCTTGATATATAATTCATGAGTCACAAGTTAAAAGAGCTTTTTGCCTATTAGCTCTATCAAACTAATCAATTCTTTACTTTCATCTAACCTTCTAAGCAAAATATATGCATCCTCTTTATGGCTTCTAAAGATGTCCAACAAAACATTTTAAGCTTATAATAAGTTTGGGGCTGCTTGACAGATGTTATATGGAACCATTAAAATAAAGCACTTAGCAGACCATGGTTCATACAAGCTTCAAGGCACTAGAGTAGAATCTCATCTTACACAAAAATAAAGCACTTAGTAGAAAGACGAAAACAATTAATGCGAGGCGCAATAAGCTACTTATGAAGCTTATTCGGAATTGTAAGTTTGCTTCTTTTTTTGCATTTTGATATCATTATTTCTTTGCTTTTCATGGTTAGCTTCATAAATTACATCGTCCAATTCGTAAATTGGGGTAAATAGTAGATTTTGATAACATTAAAAATGCTTAATCATACAGATAGATGATTGATTATAGGGTAAATGGCTGAATACTTCAACTTGAGCTGTCATCGTTCACAGTGAATAGAATTGAATGCATTATCTGGAAATGTCAGCCTTTGAGCTCCAATTACTAAGAGAGTCGTAGGAATGCCTCGCTCCAAAGCAAACTGTATATGGGCTTCATGTTCATCTTTAGGAGCAAATGACATGGTTATAAAAATATAAAGGAAGCTAGCAAATAATATATGTGTTGTAGATCCCTCACTTTACATAAAAACAAAAGCTAAAGCTAAGTACTTTAATTTTACACAAAAGCAAACTATCCCACATCGGTCAAGGATGTAACCAAAATTGAGTATATATGTTGAATCATATGACAATAAGTTAGTTTAGATGAAAATGAATTGTGATGGTTGTAAAGTTGTCCCTTGGTTACTTCTAGCGAAAAAGCTATTAAGCAAGAGATCAAAGTTACGATCACCAAAATACATTCAATCTATATAACTTTTTAGAAAGTTTCATATCAAACCCTACGACGTCGTTTGGCATAAAAAAAATTCTTTACTCAACATCCCTTGGTTACTTCTAGCGAAAAAAGCTATGAACCAGGACTCAAATTTACAATCATCAAAATACATTCGGTCGTTATATTTTTTTTTGAAAGTTTCATATCAAACCCAACAACGTCGTTTGGCATATTAAAAAATCTTTACACAATATCCCCTCAAAGCATGCATGGGACAACTACTATCACGCTTATTCCAATTCGTAAAAAAAATGATATTTGCTCGTATTTTTAGCTTTTACAAATCAATAATGCATCAACATTGGAGGTAATTTGATTCGAATGAGATGATTAGCTATGTAGATCTCTTCCTTTATATTCAAGGTGTAAATTAGGTCTGTATGTACACTACTACTAGTTTGTATTATGTTTCTGAACAGCCTTTAAGCGATATGACAAAACACTATATTTAGTTATAAATGGATAATGTTGTAAAATTTGGACATGAAATTGATGTGTCCAATTTGGAGTAACTTTCTATACTTCGATAAATTTATAAAATTCACCTATTCATGAAATTGTTCTTTTTTTCAGGGGTCATATCTCCATATAATAGTGTGGTTAACGGAGTTGGAAAATTTAGATCACACGTGACCAAATATACGGTTCCGTTCTATACTTATTTTCTTCGTCTTAATATCAAATCTAGTGGTATTTAATGTATGATAAGAATTTGTGATAACTTTCAGGCCTTGCAACTTCGAAGACCAAAAAGCAAGCCAAGCCTCCAAGTTTACTTAACAAGCGAGATATGAAAAAAGGGTTAATGGCTATGACAGTGATCAGCGAGGTAACCTTTTGAGAGAACATTTCACATTAGAAGTTCGGTATACATACTTAAGTGTTTATCTACTTATATTGTATTGTTTATTGAAACTACTTATTGGAGGCTGTTTGGGATCCCAAACAACCTCCATAAGAATCTTCAATAAGCTCTCCCAAAGAGTCCTTTTATAACCTGCAGTTTTAGTAAATAATTCTAAAACATTGTTACTGATATTTACCGCACTTTATTTAAACGACGTGCTTATTGCACTATTTTCAATTACTATTGATAGTTTATGAAGTTCTCCCTTTTGTAAATGTTTATGTTGTAATCAAACGCATGTTTACACATGACACATATATAGGCCGTTCTTTATATTATTGACTTTGTTCCATAAAGGTTACCCCCGGTCACCTTTCCGGCTTTCCGTTGCGACATTTTGGGAGTGTGATATGACCAAACACAGGCAACATAAAAACTAAATGCAAAAAACCCTCCGCAACGCGTGGGTGCAACACCTCGTTGGATTCATCTAAAAGATCTTTTACATACATATTATTCCTAATCGACCATTGCCATGTTAAATGTTAGTTGATAACACATTATCGATCGATTTCATAGTTTTAAATTTAATCATGTGACTTTATTGTTGGATTATGGGAGTTGATACGTACGAAAACGACTAGAAGTGTGTGAGCTTATGGGGGCACACACGTTAGACACGAGAGTACGTTTTACACGTTTACTACTTGGATTATTTGACCCGACATTTAAACCCGATTGATGCATGATCCAAAACCCATTGCCGGTTCACCTAGGGGGTTGTTTGGATTGGCTAGGGAGTGTTTATTTTGAATAAGGAAAGGGTAGTAGCTTGTGGCTCAAGTTTGAAGCCCAAGTAATGCTAGGTTTCCAAGCCTTTATATACCCTATGTCTTGCATTCAAAACTTACGATTAATATACGCTATTCCCAGCTACTTTACTTCGATCTATCACCACATAAAGTTAAATACCTGATCGGAATTTTGCATATCCGATTAGGGTTTGTTTAGTTTTCTTTAAACCCTAAACTTGCATCGCTTTTGATCCAAGGTTGTTTAGTGTTTTCGTTTTGGTAGTCCTTGCTTGATCCTAGTCGACTTAGTAAGCAAGAGAAGGAGTTTTTCTGTTTTGGTTTGATCTCGGACAGAAAACATAATATATCTGATAGCCTTATCCGATATCGGACAAGGCAGCAGGTTCTCAGGTTTTGTTTTGTTATCACTCACAGAAAAGAATAGAAGGTGTTCTAGGGTTTCTTTGGTACGAGGTTGTTCAAGGTTTACAAAGGTTGTTTGGGTAAACGTTTACGACTAGCTTTTATCGGGCGTATTCGTAGTTAAGTGTTTGTGTGTGGACTCGTAGAGGTATTCGTTTTGAATACTTGGTTTCCTTGTTCGTTAATACTTGCAGGTGACAACGAGGGTTAGTTCTCTTGTTCCTTTTATTACTTATTGTTTAATAATTATCTGTTAACTTAATTGCTTAAACTAGATCTGTATTCCACTGCGTACTCGTAGTGTTAAATGGTTAACATGTTTATAAATCCCCAAAATTTATTTAGTATATTATAAAATTATGAGAATACAATTTTAGCATGCCCACCTAATGAGCATGTCGTTGGTGCTTGGGTCAAATCGATTTCAATGTTTATGATAATTTCTTCTATACAATGAAAAGTTGAAGTTTCTTTTGATTTTCAGTAATCTTTTTAAACATCTTTTATACCATAATATTGGTGTTTTGTTATTTTTCTTTGGTAATGTGTCAATGTAGTGAAGTTGACGAGTATCTCACTTTGGTAAAAAGAAGGCCAACTCAGCTTTTAACGAGACAAGATTTGAAAACGTTAAAACTAACAACTTTAGTAATAGAGAGGATAAATGGTAAGTTGGAGTAAAAAAGGTGTCCCATGAATGATTGTCACTAAAAGATAATAGGCCTATAGTGACTAAGGTTTTAGTGACACAAAATAAGTGTCACTAAATCTCTACTTTTAATGACACTTTCTAAAAGGTGTGAGTAAAAGCTTAAAATTTTGAGATTTTATGACATTTTTTATATATAAAATGTGTCTTAAAAGGCAAAAAATGTATCCTCACACTTTTTTTGTGTCACTATAAATAGACTTTTACCTGCTGGACTTCTACCTACACGTTTTAAGTGTAGGAGAAGCATATAAAAATTTTAGTGACACCTTTTTTATACTTTTGCTGACACATTTTTACTTTTAGTGACACTTTTTTTAACTTTTGGTGACACTTTTTTTAAGTGTCGCTAAAAGACTATATTTTTGTAGTTTGTACATAGCTATTTCATTATACTGCAGTGCAAACATTATAACTTAACCATATTTTGGTCTCCACCTAGTTTTTAGAATAGATGGCAATCAATTAGTTAGTGGAGGTCAATAAGAAGGAATGTATGGTCAGGTGCTCAAATTGATAAAAGTTTGAGTGTTACTCATTAAATCTTGGAAGGAAAGGTTAGTCAAAAGTGATAAAAGTAGAGTTGCATAACAACATACGGTTGGTTGGAGGTGCTCATTTAAAAGTGATAAAAGTAGAGTTGCATGACAACATACAGTCTTATCAAATTTTAAGTTTTTTAAGAGTTTGAGAAGTAATAGAAAAAGCGTTACATATTCTAACGCTTAGTGGCATGTCACTAGCGATTTTTAGTGGTTGTTCAAGCTTAGCTTGAGGTTAATGTGGCACGTCAGTCACATTCCATTGTACTTATTTGGTTGATGGTTAATATATTTTACCAGGATGAATCCCTTTTACCCAAAAAGAGAAGTAATAGAAAAAGTGATTGAGAAGTAGATTCTAAGGTGAGTTAGGGGAGCCGTAGAATCTAAGATGGATTAAGACTGTTTCAAAAAAATGATGTGTGTTTTTATATGGCGGCTTACGTTGGGACGGATCTCGATGAGATCTCTAACTTGATCAAAAATGATGTGTGTTTATTCGTTTTTTTAGAAAGCAATATGCGTTACGAAACAAACTCAAAATGGATACAACCGAACCAAACTGCCCAAACTAACGGTATTTTGGTTTGTGGCCCATTAAACCAAATTTTAAGAGGTAGGGGTGCAAATTACAAAAGGCAACTATAAAGACAACCATTACGAATTAAATAACAAAATCAACACAAATATACAAGTTAAAACAAAAACTATAAGCTAAACAAGGTCATATATAGTATTGTATTAGTTAAAACCCATTATTATATCCACCCGATCTAACATATGTAATCTATTTTATGTGTGTATATCAAGGTTGTAAAAAACATTAGGCGGTAGCTGGATCAGTTAAGCGGGGATTAATCGGATTAGATTTTCTATATATAAAATTTTGAAACTATATGCCCGATTTGGCCGATCTAGCCGATTTTTTTTTCCGATTTGGTTGATTTTTATCCGTAATCGAATTGGCCGATTTATGCCCGATTTGACCGATTGTTATCCGATTAATCGATATGTTTACCGCTTTTTTACCAAACCGATTAATAAGGCCGATTAGTGAAAATCGGGACGGTTAATCCCCGCCTAGCGATTAGTAGGCCGCCTAGGCCGATTTTTGCAACACTAGCATACACCATGACTATGTTCTTTTCCTATCTATTTAGAATCTAACACTTACATTATTACATCACTCTCATCTAATATTTTATTGGGCTAATAACCTATTAAAGCATCATACTTGTCACAAATGTCAGTTCGACGTAGCGAACAAAAAAAATAGCTCTTCTAGACATTAAACTTGACATTCTTGTCTTCAATTGAGTAAAATAAATTTGTGATGACCATTTTACCCTTAAATTTATAAAAATTGCACCCTTTGTCCCAACTATATAAATAACCCAATAACTCATTTTAACACACACATCTCATATCTCACTCTACACCCTCCTCTCTTCTCTGGCCGCCGCCATGTAACCGGACACCATCATTTCGGCGCCGCCACCTTCTATACTCCTCCACTGGCCGACGCGACCACCGTTGTCACAGCCGTCGCCATCAGCTTGGGTATGTCAAAAACCTAAATCCATTTCTATTACTTTCTTTGTTTTAAAACCGATTAACATATTTATTTAGAAGCGAATTAATTTGTGTGGTGGTAAACGGATTAAGAGTTGTGTTTGATTTGTTTCGGCTATGAAGTGGGTGTTTTGGATCTTCGATCTGTAGTTGTGTTTAGAGTGTGTGTTACTGCTGATTTTGTGATTGTGTTTGTGATTGTGATTAGCCCTGGTCAGATTGAGATCTTCACTTGGTTTGTTCGATTTTATTTTTGGGTACCTTCTTCCAGTTTCTGCAATCTGATGCTGTGTTGTGTTATGCACAGGCTGCATATGAGAAGGCCAAAAAGGAAGAAAAAGCATCTTCAAGTGAAAGAGCTGGAGGAATGCCAGGTGGACAATTATTATTATTATTATGGTATGAATTTCATCTTTTGATAAGGTTTTAAAATGTACCTTTTTGAGGGGTCGTTTAAGCCCTTATTTGATCACTTTTGTATCCGTTATTACTTAATATCGTTCCTTTACATTTTTTAGGTCTCTTGAAGGCAATTTGCTGTAATGGCACTTATTTGGACGAAAAGGCGCGGATATACGAAGAAAACGGCCAAAGTCAAGAATCGAGACACTCCAGCTGCTGAAAAGACAAGGTGACGGCGTCACTGCTTAACTGCGACGCCGTCGGAGGATTTTGTGATGGGACAGAAGTCAAATCTCTTATTTTCAAGTGACGGTGTCAGGCTTTAAAAGAATAGGCCGTCGCAACTCAGACGGCCTAGATTCGATCCAGACGGCGTCAGAAGCTGAAGAGGACGGCGTCACAAGCACAAGGTGACGCCGTCGCAAGACTAACGTGGCCAAGACGAAACCCTAATGACGGCGATTCGACGGCGTCACAAAACATAAGGTGACGCCGTCGCATATGTAATCTTATATATAGAATCCGAATTTTTCAGTATTTGTGTGTAGTCTTTTGGAGTAAAAACCTAAACCGAACCAAGGCTGTCTTGTACAGTATTTTAGGGTTCCAAACCCTATCTTACATCAAGATAAGTGTTTTACTTCATTAATTCAATTATGTCTTTGATTATTTGTGTGTATGCTTGCATGTTCTCCATGTCCGGCTAATTTACTTGTGTGTTTGCTTAGGGAATATGAAACTTAATTATTGAATATTGATTGGTTGTCTCTTATCTTAATTGCTAATGATCTAGTAAAGCGATAGGTCATTCGTTGTGTACTTAATGTTTGATTAATTTTTGTGAACCTTAGGTTATAGCACTTAGAGTGGTTGTAAGCTAAACCTTCCAAAGAGGCCTTAGAGTTAGAGTTTATGATCCCTAGTGGTATTTTGTAGACGAGACCCTTTGGTAACTTCAAAGAGTTAGGGATAAACGCATACCCTACAACTTTAGACACACAACGCAATTAAGAATAAGGACGTGACAATTCAACCATCAATAAGAGATAATTAAGGAGTAGTAAAACCTAAGTGAACACATCTTTAAACTATCATACGAGCACACAATAATTAGACATAGACTACATACACCTTAGATTAGATAATTAGATAAGTAGAGTAATCGGTAGCAATACCAACCCCCAAATCCAAACCCCGAGATTCGTACCTTTCCATTTCCTAAAAAAAACATAAAAAAGATAAAAAAAATAATCTTCCTCAACCCCAACCTTAGCGTAGTAACTTCTCACTAGCATTCCTATTCCCCTAGAGAACGATATCAATACCCGTGGCTTACCCTAATACTACACTACAACGATTAGGTTCACTGCCTAGGGTGTTATAAAACTTGCTCGAAGAAAAGGAAGTTCCTTTGACCCCGAACGACGCGTGTAGCGTTATCAAGTTTTTAGCGCCGCTGCCGGGGAATAGAATAGCTAGTTAGTAGTCCACCTCGTTTAGGTTTCCTTTGCTTGATTTCTATCAAGTAAATTTTTCTCATTTTTAGCTTCCTCATAGTCTATCCCCCTTCTTCGTGACATTTGTTCGTAATCCCATCACTTTTCATCATGGAAGGTGATAACTAACCACCATTTCCCCCTACCAACCCCCTTAGACAACTTAGAACCCGCAGTTCCACCAAAACCCTTCTTGAACCATTTGAAGAACCCGAAAGAGAGCTTAATAGGCGAATAAAAGCTCTCCATGATTCGGAACCTCAAGGCACTTCCATCAACTTTGATGAAGTCACAACTGATGAGGAGTCATCTCGTTCTCCCCACTCCCCTGAAACTATCATCATTGACGATCTGAGCCAACATGGTGAAGAAATTCCCGCCACTCCGGTCAATGGACCCATCAATCCTCCTAAAGCAAAATCCCTCGGGGAATACTCTTCCCCCTTTGCGTCTGGATTTACTAGTGCCATTGTCTACCCTTCAGAACAAGTCAATGAGGTATTGCATGCCTCTGACATTTAGCTTATCCAAAACGTATGTCAATTCAATGGATCCCACAGCGAAAACCCAATTCACCACATCAAACAATTTTTAAAAATTGTTGATGCCATCTATGCCGACGGAGCATCCAAGGAGACATCTAGACTCCGGTTTTTTTCATTTTCTCTTCAAGGACATGCCAAGGAGTGGCTCGATAAGCTCCCTCCAAAGTCTATTTTCACATGGGAACAACTCACAACCAAGTTCACCAAGAAGTTCTTTCCCCCTGGAAGAACTGCATTGATTAGGAGCAAAATTCTTCACTTCCATCAAACAAATGGAGAATCTATCATTAACTCCTGGAATCGTTACAAAGATCTTATTCAACAAGCCCCACACCATGGTATCAACCTTTGGTTGCTTGTTCAAATCTTTTACGACAATATTTCCCGTAAGGATCAGAAAGGCATTGACTTCTCAACTGGCTGGAGAATTTCTAATCTCACTGCCGAAGAAGGGTGGAACCGCATTGAGGAGTACATTCAATACCAAGACAACCATTGGCATGAGCCAGTAAACGCTATAAGTATCTCTACTTTCTTGAAAAAAAAGTCATCGTCTTTCGATGATCGGATTAAGAAAGCACAAGAGAAGCTTGCATACCTCACAAAATCATCAGAACCAAAAAGGTTATTTAACCCTTACCTTACATGCGACATTTGTGGAGGGCCACATGAGAGTGATGAATGTGATGACACACGCCAAGAAAGCGTCTTCCTTTCCAGTCATGATATTTATGATGACCCTTCACTCCTTACATTCTATCAAAACGATGAATGCAACCCTTGGGGCAATCTAAAATGGAAAACTGAAGGAAATGAGGGATCTGAATACACCATCCGTGACGCCTTTGAAGAAGAACTCGGGCAGTTTACCATAGAAGGGGCCACACTCTTAAAAGGTCTTGAGGGGTTTATTCAAGAACAGCAAGCTGAATTAGAGAATCAATTCGCCAACCTCCGCAAAAGAATAAGCAAATCTGGCCCAGCCCATCATGATCCAACTTGCGCCATCACCACTCGATCAAGAATTACTAGCAAGGATCCCCCGCATCCTGACCGGAGTCCCACCACCAGGGAACCTGTGTTAGGAAATGAAGCAATTCCTGAACCTCCTCCAAATCCTCACGATCCCCCTCCACAAACACCAGCACCTGCCCAGCGACCAACTCTCGCACGGATTCCTTATCCCTCTCGTCTGAAGAATCAAAAAGCTGAAGAAGACAATGAGAGAGTATTGTCTTATTTAAAGCGAACTTCCGTCAACATACCACTTCTTGACATATTCTATCACATCCCTAAACATATCAAATACTTCAAGAGGTTAATATCTAATCGGAAGAAACTTGAAGGGTTGATATCATTAGGAGAAGAATGCTCGGCTATCATCCAGAAAGGCCTGCCCAAGAAGAAAGAAGATCCAGGCAGTTTCACCATCCCTTGTTCAATAGGGACGCTCTCTATGAAAAATGCCTTGGTGGATCTTGGGGCTAGCATCAACCTGATGCCTCATTCCCTGTTCCTCAAACTCGGATATTCAGGACTGAAACCAACCAGGATGAGTATTCAATTAGCTGATCGATCAATCAAATATCCCATTGGGGTTTGTGAAAATGTTCTTGTAAGGGTAGGAGAATTCAAGTTTCTAGTTGATTTCGTGATTTTAGAAATGGAGGAAGATAACTCAGTCCCGATAATCCTTGGAAGACCTTTCTTAGCTACAGCTCGTGCCATTATTGATGTCCATGATGGTAAACTCACTTTACGAGTGGGGTCCGAGAGCTTAACCTTCGACATCAAGGATTCTATGAGTCACTCCTCCTACGACCACCCTATTTATTTTGTTGAGGAAGTTGATGAATTTGTTGATGATATAGATGGCTGCATCGATGAGTATCTATTAAACGAATTCAGAAATGATGATAACAACACAATAGGCGAAAATGAGGAAATTGAGATGGTTGGAGCTGTTTCCTTTTACCCGCGTAAGGAAGAAATTGAACCCCTTGAGCTGTAAAAACCAGAAAACAAGCTAAAACCGTCAATCAAGGAACCGCCTACTTTAGAACTAAAAGATCTCCCGAGCCATTTAGAATACGCCTTCCTTCAAGGAAAGGACCAACTCCTTGTCATCATAAGCTCGTCGCTGACCACTGGACAAAAAGAGAAGCTCTTGGAAGTTTTAAAGGAATACAAGGGAGTAATCGCGTGGAGTGTGGCTGACATTAAGGGTATTGATTCTACATTTTGTACTCATAAAATCCTCATGGAAGAAGATTACAAACCAACCGTTCAGCCGCAGAGGAGGGTCAACCCTAACATCAAGGAGGTAGTAAAGAAGGAAGTCATCAAGCTCTTCGATGCCGGCCTTATCTACCCCATTTCGGATAGCCCATGGGTCAGCCCAGTCCAGGTAGTTCCAAAAAAGGGAGGAATGACAGTTGTAAAGAATGAAAAGGGTGATTTAGTGCCAGAAAGAACGGTTACGGGTTGGCGTGTTTGTATCGACTATAGAAAGTTAAATGATGCCACCCGAAAAGATCATTTTCCTCTGCCATTCATTGACCAAATGCTCGAAAGGTTAGCCGGGCATGAATACTACTGTTTCCTTGATGGCTTTTCAGGATATTTTCAAATTCCCATTGCCCCTGAAGATCAAGAAAATACTACATTTACATGCCCATACGGGACATTTTCCTACAAGCGAATGCCCTTCGGGTTATGTAACGCACCTGCCACCTTTCAGCAATGTATGATGGCCATATTCCATGAATTAATTGAAGACAGCATGGAAGTTTTCATGGATGATTTCTCGGTATTTGGAAATTCCTTCGACCTATGTCTTTCCAACCTTAGGAAAATGTTGAAACGGTGCGAAGAAACTAATTTGGTCCTAAATTGGGAAAAATGTCATTTCATGGTGAAAGAAGGAATTGTCCTAGGACATAAAGTCTCTGGAAACGGAATTGAGGTCGATAGAGCAAAAATTGAAGCGATATCCAAACTCCCCTATCCTACCACCGTTAAAGCCATTCGCAGTTTTCTAGGTCATGCGGGTTTTTATCAAAGGTTTATTAAAGACTTCTCGAAAATTGCCCGGCCAATGACCCAGCTTCTTGTTAAGGATGCCCCTTTTTGATTTTTCTGAAGAATGTAAAGAAGCATTCAACCGACTAAAGAAGGATCTTACTCAGGCGCCTATAATGGTCACCCCTGATTGGTCTCAGCCATTCGAGATCATGTGTGATGCTAGTGATTATGCTGTAGGCGTCGTGCTTGGCCAAAGGAAAGAGAAGCAATTTCAACCAATCTACTATGCTAGCAAAACCATGAATGTAGCGCAAGAAAATTACACAACCACCGAGAAAGAGCTTTTAGCTGTGGTTTTTGCCTTCGACAAGTTCAGGCAATATCTCGTTCTTTCTAAGACTGTCGTCTTCACTGATCACTCCGCCTTACGCTACTTGTTTTCCAAGCAAGATGCAAAACCCCGACTAATTAGATGGATTTTATTACTTCAAGAATTCGACATTGAGATTCGAGATAAAAAGGGGGCTGAAAATCTTGCTGCTGATCATCTGTCACGCTTGGAAACTGATCTTGAGAAACTCGATCACACCGAGATTCGCGACTCTTTTCCCAAGGAACGGCTAATGGCCATTAAGGAGATTGAGCCATGGTATGCGGATTATGCTAACTATCTGTCCAGTAGGGTTTTGCCAAACTACATGACCAAGCAAGATAAAAGGAAATTCTTCACTACGCTCAAACATTACTTCTGGGATGAGCCCTTCCTATTCCGCATATGCCCCGATCAAATCATTCGACGTTGCGTGGCTGGAAGAGAGATTGATCGAGTTCTGAAGGAATGCCATGCTGGACCGTCTGGAGGACATCACGGTGTAAATGTCACGGCGCGAAAGGTTTTCGATGCCGGGTTCTACTGGCCTACTATTTTTCGAGACGTTAAGAGATTAGATCAAATGTGTGATGCATGCCAACGATCGGGAAACATCTCGCGAAGGGATGAATCGCCTCAGAATTATATCCAAGTCTGCGAAATATTCGATGTTTGGGGTATAGACTTCATGGGACCTTTTCCATCATCCGGAGGAAATGAATACATTCTCGTAGCTATTGATTATGTATCCAAATGGGTGGAGGCTCAAGCTCTTAGAACTAATGATGCGAGGGTAGTTATTCATTTTCTTAACAAGCTCTTCGCACGATTCGGGATCCCCAAGGCATTGATCAGTGATAGAGGAACTCACTTTTGCAATGCTCAAATGGAGAAGGTAATGAAGAAGTACGGTGTTCCACATAGATTTTCTACCGCATATCATCCTCAGACGAATGGACAAGTAGAAAACACAAATAGGGCATTAAAACGGATACTTGAAAAAACGGTCCACCAGAATAGAAAAGATTGGGCATTCAAACTAGATGAGGCACTCTGGGCATTCAGAACTGCTTACAAAACACCTATCGGAACAACCCCTTTTTGCTTAGTATACGGGAAGGCGTGCCACCTCCCTATTGAACTTGATCAAAAAGCATATTGGGCACTTAAGGCCTGTAATATGGATTATTTTGAAGCAGGGTCAAATAGGTTCTTACAGCTTCAAGAATTGGATGAACTAAGGCTGGAAGCATATGAATCGTCGATCACATACAAAGAAAGGGCAAAAAAATGGCATGATCAACGAATAAAGAATCCTAAAGAGTTTTTGGAAGGAGATAAGGTGCTCTTGTATAATTCAAGACTGAGGTTATTTCCGGGAAAACTCAAATCGAGATGGTATGGACCTTCTTCAGTAAAGGGGCAGATGAGCAATGGAGCGGTGGTGCTACTAGACCACGATGGAAGGGAATTTACCGTAAATGGACAACGTGTGAAACATTATCAGTTGGATAATAATGACATGGTGAACGATGAAGATATTGTTTTTAATGAACATGGCGGAAATGAAGTCACGTAGGGGCACGACTACGAGTCTAGCTATAAGACTCTTAAATAAAGAAAAGCGCTTCGTGGGAGGCAACCCATGCTTAATTGTTTGCTTGTTAGTGTCGTATATCTTTTACTGATTGTTTATTCTCATGTTTAAATTTGTAAAAATGCTTTATTTTGTTTTTAACCTCGTCTTAATTGCATATAAAGGTATTTTACATAAAGGATAAGTGTAGGGAGGATTACACAAGTTTTCAAAAGAAACGTAAACATGAGAATAACAATTCATTAAAAGATATATATGTGTGTTTGTTCGAGTCAAATGCGTGTATCGAGTCATAATGGATGTTTTGTAGAAATTTTTCCAGATTCTAAAGATGTAAATTTTCCAGAATTGTTTCCAGAAAATCGCAGACCAGTTTTTGTCAGGATAAGCTGACGGCATCAGGATTGCAACCTGACGGCGTCAGGAAGGAGTAAAAACAACATATTACTTTTTTCTCGTTTTCTGAGCTACTTATAAATTTTTGGAATTTTCCAGGTCTTAATTTTCCAGAAATTCTGTAAACATCCATTCCACAAGCATTATATCTTAGTTTAGTAGAGTCTTATATATATTATTACCGCCAATTTTACGTGAAGGTTTCGTTTGTTTTCTTCAAATGTGCAGGTTTTATTTATCAAGAAGAAGAAACAAAAGATTGGAAGGAGCTTTTCACGCATACATTCTTCTTGGAAAGGATTTAACCACTACTTCACACACGGATCCTACCGAGCTAATCAGGGGATTACTAGTTTCTTTCGTTTTTCATTACCTTCCATTATCATAACTTTGATACTTTCGAGGAACATTGGGGACAATGTTCAGTTTAAGTGTAGGGAGGGAAAATAAAACGGGAACTTTGAAACTATACTTATCCTTGATTATTTGCTTTGTCCAATTGTATTTGTGTAATAAACCATGAGAAAATGTCGGTTAGGGTAATTTTGGCACCAAATTTGAAATTTTTCATGATATATAGGAGTGGGCCATTAGTCTTAACAAAAGCGTCTCACGGATAGGAAGTTGCATGACTAGCACAAAAACCCTTCACCACCTAAATTCCACCCAAAATGTGAGGATCGCCCTTAGATTAGTATGAATTAAAGCATTCATCTTTAATGGTTAGAGTGTAAACCGGTAGTATATTAGATTCTAGAACTTGTTTTGTGATACATTCCGAGATCGCTAGTAAGACTACACTTGTGTAGTTAGGAATAACTAAATGATAAGAGGCATTAGGATAACCCTTGTTTGATACCCGTAATATAATTACTTCTTCCACATTGGTTAAGTAATTCTCCCACACCCTTTGCGTTGTACTCATCTTTAGTACACGATACCCCTAGTTAACCCCTCAGAGCCTATCCTTTTCGCGGTTCTCGTGATGTTTCGGTTTTTCCGGAATATCAATGAAGAGCATTGTTTACACCCCACCCCCAAATATACACCCAAATCGCCTTAGCCTACCCTGTATGCACTCACTTTTAGTGCATTATTGTTATCACCCTAAACCCTTAGTTCAATTATCTAGTTGCTTGCATAAGTTGCTAAGTCGAGTCATATCCTTTGTACACAGTTTTGGGACGATTGGGACTCATGGGAAAAGTTAAAGTTTATAAAATGAATGGAAGGGAACGTTAAATTCCCTAATTGGCGTAATAACATACCCCAAGTGTTTTGATCTTTTCAATTCGGGTCAAATTAGTGTTAGAGTAATAAAAATTCAAGTGTAGGGATGTGCCTATAAATCCCTATCATTTTGATGTTACCGTAGAGGATGGTAGAGTAAAAGTGTATGAAAAAAAAAAAGAGAAAAAAATAGAAAAAAGAGAAAAGAAAAAAAAATAGAGTGTTCAAAAAAAAAAAAAAAAAAAAAAAAAAAAAAAAAAAAAAAAAAAAAAAAAAACGGTCTATTATCCTACATCTATCCTTTAAATTTATGTTTGTTTGTTTCAGTTATCTAGAGTTTAGAGTGTCGAGTCTTGGCTTAGCAACGCCATTCTTCGTATGCTTGTAACATAAAGATTTTTGACTTGCCACCACTAAATAGCCTATCCCACCAAACCCTTTGTTTCCCTACCGTAAGCCTAACATTACAACCCTTAAAAGACCTCTTTGATAGTCTTTCCTAGGTGCTTACGCCAAAGCGATGGAGGTTTGATCTATTCTCAAGCCTATGGTAATCTATGTACTAGGACCGGTTAATGAGTGTTTAATCTTCCATTTCCAACTTGTTATATTTCATATACACCCGAGAGAGATGTGAGTATCCAAACACCCCATGTGAGGTGCTAGTATATAATTTCCGTGCTTGTTATGACTTTTGCGGGGCTTATATGTGTTGTGGACTGTTTTAAACTAATGCTTCATGACCCCTAACTTATAAATTAATTGGCTAAAAGCACATTTGCTTGAGGACAAGCAAATACCAAGTGTAGGGATATTTGATAAGGTTTTAAAATGTACCTTTTTGAGGGGTCGTTTAAGCCCTTATTTGATCACTTTTATATCCGTTATTACTTAATATTGTTCCTTTTCATTTTTTAGGTCTCTTGAAGGCAATTTGCTGTAATGGCACTTATTTGGACGAAAAGGCGCGGATATACGAAGAAAATGGCCAAAGTCAAGAATCGAGACACTCCAGCTGCTGAAAAGACAAGGTGACAGCGTCACTGCTTAACTGCGACGCCGTCGGAGGATTTTGTGACGGGACAGAAGCCAAATCTCTTATTTTCAAGTGACGGTGTCAGGCTTTAAAAGAATAGGCCGTCGCAACTCAGACGGCCTAGATTCGATCCAGACGGCGTCAGAAGCTGAAGAGGACGGTGTCACAAGCACAAGGTGACGCCGTCGCAAGACTAACGTGGCCAAGACGAAACCCTAATGACGGCGATCCGACGGCGTCACAAAACATAAGGTGACGCCGTCGCATATGTAATCTTATATATAGAATCCGAATTTTTCAGTATTTGTGTGTAGTCTTTTGGAGTAAAAACCTAAACCGAACCAAGGCTGTCTTGTACCGTATTTTAGGGTTCCAAACCCTATCTTACATCAAGATAAGTGTTTTACTTCATTAATTCAATTATGTCTTTGATTATTTGTGTGTATGCTTGCATGTTCTCCATGTCCGGCTAATTTACTTGTGTGTTTGCTTAGGGAATATGAAACTTAATTATTGAATATTGATTGGTTGTCTCTTATCTTAATTGTTAATGATCTAGTAAAGCGATAGGTCATTCGTTGTGTACTTAATGCTTGATTAATCTTTGTGAACCTTAGGTTATAGCACTTAGAGTGGTTGTAAGCTAAACCTTCCAAAGAGGCCTTAGAGTTAGAGTTTATGATCCCTAGTGGTATTTTGTAGACGAGACCCTTTGGTAACTTCAAAGAGTTAGGGATAAACGCATACCCTACAACTTTAGACACACAACGCAGTTAAGAATAAGGACGTGACAATTCAACCATCAATAGGAGATAATTAAGGAGTAGTAAAACCTAAGTGAACACATCTTTAAACTATCATACGAGCACACAATAATTAGACATAGACTACATACACCTTAGATTAGATAATTAGATAAGTAGAGTAATCGGTAGCAATACCAACCCCCAAATCCAAACCCCGAGATTCATACCTTTCCATTTCCTAAAAAAAACATAAAAAAGATAAAAAAAATAATCTTCCTCAACCCCAACCTTAGCGTAGTAACTTCTCACTAGCATTCCTATTCCCTTAGAGAACGATATCAATACCCGTGGCTTACCCTAATACTACACTACAACGATTAGGTTCACTGCCTAGGATGTTATAAAACTTGCTCAAAGAAAAGGAAGTTCCTTTGACCCCGAACGACGCGTGTAGCGTTATCATCTTTCTAATTTCTTTTATTTATAAAAAGTGTAGTAGCTGGGATTTTGTATATCTGATTTGTTCAAGTTATTATTGTCTGTGAAATAGTATATTTTATGTATAAGCACATATATAGAATGATTTAATGGATCACAAAGGAACCCACAACCTGAACTAGCTTTCAAAGATAACATTTTAAGGTTACGGGCTTATATGATTTATGTGTGTTACAATGCTTAAACGACATTTAGGAGATACAATGGTATTGTATGCATTTGCAAATATCAAATTAATAATAATGCTATACATAACCCGATGACGAAGGTATAAAAGACATTGACATGCTATTAGGAGCTATCAGTGTCTAAAATATGTCACTATCTATCTCTTAAGCAGCGCTTGGTATGTCAGGAATCAATAGCTTTTCAAGATAACATTATCAGGTTATGATGGTCTTAGATGCTTTATGTCGATTAAATGAAATTAGAAGCGGCATTGGTATAGTTTGTGTATCTCTATAACGCAATTAGTGACTGACTTCATTTGTGCCTTATAAACTTGGTTTTCTAAATCACATTGTGTTCATTTGGAATATCTGCTTATCGAACTTTTCATGTTTTTGTTGGCTCATGACACGTAATTATTGTTCTTTTGTGGTCATCATTTTTGGTGTTTTAGAGGTTGATGATTCAAACTGGTCACCTTTTGCTCCAAATGGTTTTAAATCGATGCTAACCGGAGCGACAGTAGCTTTTTTTTGCATTTGATGGATTTGATGCAGTTGCTAATTCAGCCGAAGAATCTAAACGACCACAGGTATTGTAAAGTGGACTTTGCTTTATTGTTCTATCTGTTTTGATATTTTAGTTTTCTTAAACTGATACTAAGTAATTATTCATCTTTCAATGTCAACGGTTCTCTCAGCATAACCTACCAACAGGCATTATTGGGAGCCTTCTTGTTTGTGTTTTATTATCCATTGGTGTTTGCCTAGTTTTCACTGGATGGTACATTACAAATTGCTCGGTGAAGATGCTCCCTTGGCTGAGGCCTTCAAATCCAAAGGGTTAAGTTCTGTATCAATCCTGATCAGCATTGGTGCGATTGCAGGGCTTACAACAACTCTACTTGTTGGCCTTTATGTTCAGGTACGCATGTCCATATGTTTGGAAGTACCAATCACACGTGATACTATTTTGTTGCTTAATCATTTATATTACTCAAGTATTCTTGATGAACAGTCGCGCTTATATCTTGGGCTTGGAAGGGATGGTTTGATACCTTCAGTTTTTGCCAAGGTTCATCCAACGCGCCACACTCCAATTCACTCTCAAATATGGGTTGGAATTGTTGCCTGTATTTTTGCTGGGCTGCTAAACGTAACAGTGCTATCTCATATTCTCTCAGTTGGTTCACTGGTAAGTCACTTATGACAATTAATCAAGTATAAGAACCATTTAAGTAATATTCTTTTGTGATACATTCAAGAACTGTGCCTATTGAATACATATGTTCATGTGTGTATAACATCTTCGTCATCTTTATCGTTAACACAAAAAGTTTCTTTGCTGCAGGCGGGTTACTCTGTTGTGGCGGCATGTGTTCTGACTCTTCGTTTGGATGATAAGGTTGATACTCAAATATCAACCACCTCAATGAATTACGATGATCTTGATTCACAAAGCCTTCTGATGAGTTTCAAGAAGATTAGAAAGGCTTATAGATGGTCTCTCTTTACTAAAAGACATGGCTATGGTGGTATTATCTTAGAATAAGGTGGTGGTAATGACTGGATTTTAGTAGATAACATATGGCTTATATCTTGGATCTGAAAAGACTTTTGTAATAGCTATCTTTCAGTGATTTTGGTAGCAGTTATTTGTGTTTCTTGTTGATTGTTAAAGATTTGATTAATGTTGGTTGTTAAAGATTTGATTGATGTTTTGTTGATTGTTAAAGGGACAATGGACGCAATATTTTTCAAACGACAGGGACCATTTATGTAATTTAGCCTACGGACCATGGATGCAATTTTCGCAAACCCACATGGACCATTTATGTAATTTGGAAGGGTAAAATGGTCATAATACTCAACTGAAGACAAGAATCTCAAGTTTAATGTCTAGAAGAGCTATTTGTTTTGTTCGCTACGTTGAACTGACATTTGTGACAAGTATTATGCTTTAATAGGTTATTATCCCTATATTATTTACTCACATATACTCAATAATCGATCATTGAACTGTTATGCCTTTCTATAATACGCATTTTCAATAGTTTCGCTAGTATGGGCTCCGGCTCTCGTACCAATTGATGATTGTTGCTTGAGACCTGCGCACTAAGAGACAGAAAACACCGTTAGGCTTACCGTGGGATTGTCTCCCACGATTATCCTCCGGCGTGAGAGTAAGTAATCAATTTAGGGTTAAAGGAGAGTTAGGGTTTTGTAGATCGCACCTTTAACGAGGGATGTGATTCCCTTTATATACACACGGAATCCTTGTTGGTTCCGTGTTCCTCAACCTTCGGCGTATCCCGCCTAAGTCGGTTGGGGAATGATTATCTCCATAATTAGGAGATATCCGATATCGTGTTCCGTAATTAACATTGGGCTTGGGCCTTCGTGGGCCCAAAAACTTATCGGCTTAGCCGAGTTCGTGCTGGGCTTATTAGTATTGGGCCTTGGTCGGGTTCGTGACCCGAATATAGACTATACGTCATCATGTCCCCCCAGTCTAGTATGCGCAGTGAAGGACTGCGGATGCTAGACTAATAATAGCAGACAATAAAAAACTACGAAGTGTAGTGAAGAAGTCAAAAAAGATACCCGCCTATCCATTGTATCTAGACTTAGTAATTTAAAATGGACGCCTCATAAATCGGGGGAAAGTAACTGCAGCAGCGTCACATCAAGGGATCTGAACCACATGTTGGTGATAGTGGGGTCCACGTGTCACTCATCGCATGGATGAAGACACTTATATAACCGGCGACCTCCTTTTACTGTGTTTCTCACAGTGAAAAAACCAAATCCGCCATTGTTAAGAAACCTTTCATTTGCAAAGCAGAAAATCACCTATTTCGAAGGTAACCACGCGTACGCCTTTTTTTTAAAATAACACCATGGTCAAGCAGTTATCTGATTTCACCTCCGATATAACTGAGGGTGAACTTCTAGAGTTTACCTCGGATTATTTTATACCACTTGACGTGCATCCGGTTGTTCCGGGTGCGCAGGCATCGATTGCAGATTTCCCCGAAGGGAAAATAGGAGTATACACACGTTTTTTCGAGTTCGCGAATCAACGTGTGCCCATATCCCTATTTCTGTATGACGTATTAAATTATTACTCACTGCACCTATCCCAGCTTCACTGCATCGGTGCGGCGAAGATCACCAACTTTGAGGTTAATTTCCGATTACTGGCGGTTAACCCAACTATCCACCTATTTCGTGCGTTCTACCACACAACGTGGTCACACGGGTGGGTCTCGTTTGCTAAACGAGCTGGGCGCCTCCAGTGTTATACAAAAAAACTGGACGCACTCAGAAACTGGAGAGAGACTTTTTTCTGGGTAGACGACGTGTGCTTCCCACCGCGTTTTGAATTTTATACCCAGGGGACATTGCCGAAGAATGAGCGCCCCCTGCCTGGATCATATGTCGCGGAGGATGCGGAACTGATAAACGCCAACCGCATCCCCATTAGTTCATATCCCGAGGAATTTCTGGTGCATATGGGCATTAGCCGTAATTACTTTGGTATGCCAGATGAGATCCCAATCCTCTTAGGCGCTGATGGCCAGGGTGGGTGCTCGTTCCTTCGCATCCCCTTTCTTAATTAATGTAAGAGCGTTCTTTTCCTTTATGCGCATTATGTAACCTATGTATTTTTTGTATTCTGTTGCGCAGAGATGGATCTATTCACCGTTGTGCAGCTAGCGAAGTCGATTCAGGTTAAGGTAGGGACGCGACCACTGAAGGAGGGAGAAGATCCCATACTGGAAGCTACTGTCGGGCGTACCCTGGAGATGAATGTAGGGGAAACGGGGACCAGCTCCTCGGTTGCAGTGGAAGCGACGCCGCTGCAAAGCGTGCCACACCCCAGAGTGCCATCCCCAGTAGCACAGCCACCGCCCGTAGCAGTGGTGCAGCCCATGGAAGAAGAAGAAGAGGAGCAAGAATCCGGGCTAAAACCCAAAAGAGCGCTCGGAGAAGATGGTGCGAGCTCTCCAAGGAAAAATCGCCCCGTGATCTTCACTGTGGAATCCTCCGCCAGTGATGTTGCGTCATCTTCGCCTTCGGCTAAGGCTTCGGGCCCACAGTAAGTGATGTCGTCAATGTTTTATGCGCACCCCCTTGGTTATGTAGGAAAGTAATAATTCTTTTTCCGTGCATGCAGGTTTGAACAGGCTGCGGAGTCGCCCTCAAGGGCGAGTCCTGTACATTCCGCGCGGTCCGAGCCGCATAACCAAAAAGATGAGGATGTGTCTGCTAGGGGTGCTCCAATGGAACAACTGGTTGAAGAGTTGGTGCAGGTGTCTGCGCATCAAGCTTCGCTGGTTGAGAAGCTAAAGACTCAAATTTCTGGTGAAAGCAGCCAAGGCGCTCAAAAGGATCAGACCATTGCTTTGCTGGAGGCGCAGTTGGCTAGTGCCAAGGCTGAGGCAGAGAGTATGAGTGTGTACGCCCAGAAGCAGGCTGAGGAAAAGATGGCGCTAATGGGCCAACTAAGCCAAGAGCGTGCAGAGGCCTCAGGATACAAGGCTGCACAGCACTGGGCACTGAAGTATTTGGAGATGGGCAAAGAGGACTTGACTTCACAGCTTGAAAACTTTGGTGCCACTGTGAAAGGTGCTCTAGAGTCGCAAGAGATGAAATTGCGCAAGCTCAGCATAGAGTACGACGAGGAGTTATATCCCCAATTCCTGTCTACCATTGCTGAGCGCAGATGGCTCATAGGCCATGGTCTTCGTCTGGCTGCACTTACTACCTTGGAGTCTCGAGAAGTGGTAGATGCATTTGGGGGAGTAGTTCAGAGCGCCTTGGAGCGTGGTAAGGCAAAAGCTGTGGAGAAGCTTCATGAGGCAGGTCTGTTGAAGGTATCTGCTGAAAAGGTACCTGGCTATAATGTGCAGGCTTATGATGAGCTAGTGTCTGCCATGGAGAAGATGAAGTCTTTGGAGCTTCCCATGATTGCTGAGATGGAGCGTGACAAAGATTATCCTATAACTGTTAGTATGGAAGGGTTGACCTTAGCGCGCCATCGTATTGACAATGCAGAAGCGCAGCCGGACTATTTTTTGAAGCCCGATGTCTCGCAGCTTCAAGTGACTGTTTTTGCTCATCCCAAAGATATCCTGAACCCCTTCGCTTTAGAGAAGGAAGTTCCATTGAAACAGGTCTTGGAAGCTCATGCTACCCGGCTCGCCAAGAAGGAAGGCATTAAGGGTAAGGCCGTTTTGTGTGGCGTTGGCGCAGCTCACCTCCCCCGTTTTGACGGGGTGCCTGTTAGTGTTGCTACCGTAGCTCGTAAAGATGCTGATTTGTTGAAGAGTTTAAGCGAGGTTAAAGATGCAGCAAACCGCGTAGGTAGCTCATCTCTTGAGCGTTGTAATAGTTGGTAGGTTGTACTTCGTACAGTAAACATCCTTTTGTAATAACTTGTAGTCATTAATGAAAATCTCCTTTTTGCGTAATGCGTGTTGATATTAATGCAACTTGTAATGTGTGTACTTATTTGTATATCTTTGCGTATAAGACATGTTCCAAAGGTCAAAGTTGTACACAAGCGCGAATAGAATAAGAAATCCATAGTCATATATGAAGATCATAATATACTTAAGAGATAATTTCTAAGTACCCCCTTTTTTTTCTTTTTTTTTATCATAATCGTGTATGTTGTGATATACAGCGTGCTGAAAATATCATATCAAGGAATCAAGTGTCTTGGTTCCTAAACTGTTAAACGTGCACCATATGCGTTGTTGCGCACCCATTGTGAGATGCGCACAAACTTATTCCAACGTCTTGAGCACAAGGTGTTTAACAAGGATACGTGATCCAGTGTTGATGGGTTTGCAACCCTCTTACTCAACGAGTCCTTTAGTATGTTAACTCATCCTTTTACCATCGTGGGTTTTTTAAGTGCATGCACGCCATGTAGGCAAAAAGTAAAAAGTTGTTAAGACATACAGTATATGGAAATAACAAATTAAAATGTGTCGCGGAGTTAGCTAGAAACCGCGATGTTTTATTGATACTTGCAAGTTTTTATGAGATATAAATAAGACAGTATACGAAGGAAAACAAAAAATAAATACATTGATGATTCTTAGGCACTTCAATAAAGCGCAGGGGCGTCTGTGCGCTGGGCCGTAGCCATTCCTATAAGTAGCACCTCTTAAGATTGCAAATGTTCCATGTGCGTGGCAGTTCACGACCATCCAAGCCTCGTAGCTTGCACGCGCCTGTCCCTAATGCTTCAGTAACCTAATAGGGTCCTTCCCACTTTGGTCTAAGCTTACCTGTGTCTTCTGCGTGGCTCGCATCATTGGCGCGGTAAACGAAGTCACCTGGTCTGAATGAAACACTTCGCACTTTAGCATCATAGTATCCCTTCATCCTTGACTTTGATTTTGCTTCCCGTATAGCTGCGTGTTCGCGTCTCTCTTCTAGCAGGTCTAAGTCGATACGTCGCTCGTCGTCATTGGTCGCCACGTTGATTTCAGCAGTGCGAATAGTTGGCATTCCAATTTCGGTTGGTATGACGGCTTCTGTCCCATAGACTAGAGAGAAGGGGGTGTCCCCTGTGCTGGTTTTGATCGAAGTGTGGTGCGCCCACAGAACATGCAATAGTTCTTCCACCCATCTTCCTTTGTGCTTGTCCAAGCGTGCCTTGATTCCTTCACCCAGGCTTCGGTTCGCACGTTCAACTAAGCCGTTGGTTTGTGGGTGTTTAACTGACGCGAAGTGCTGTGTGATTTTTAGCTTCTCGCACCAGTCCTTGAAAGGGTTGTCGCAGAATTGTTTCCCGTTGTCCGAGATGATTTCCCCAGGTAGACCGAAGCGGCATACAATATTTTCCCAGACAAAGCGTTTCACCTGGTTGCCAGTGATTGTCACCACTGCCTTTGCCTCAATCCACTTGGTGAAGTAGTCTATGGCTACTATGAGGAACTTTAATCCTCCTGCTGCAACAGGAAAAGGACCGGCGATGTCTATACCCCACTTGTAAAATGGCCATGGTGCCGTAATTGGTGTTAGCTCCTGTTGTGGTTGGCGTGGAACGGGTCTGTGAACTTGACAGTCGTTGCACTTTCTGATTAAGTCCCGCGCATCGCGATGCATGGTGGGTCAATAATATCCGGACCGTAAAGCGCGCGCCACCACGGATCTTGGACCTGAATGCATGCTGCATGAACCTTCGTGGATTTCCCGCAGTACGTAATTTGCTTGTAGGGGGCCAACGCAGCGTAGCCATGGTTGCAGGAAGGAGAGACGGTACAAGATGTTGTCTCGAAGTTCGAACCTCTGTGCTGTGCGCCGTATCCTGCGAGCTTCCTTCTGCTCTTGGGGTAACGCTCCTCTGTTTAGGAATTCCGTTATCGGTGTCATCCACGTAGGGCCATCTTCCTCTATTATCGTGGATACTTCCATCTCTGAGATGGATTTGCTTTTCAATGTTTCCACCAACACCTGTTTGGATAGGTGTGCAAAGCTTGTGGATGCAATTTTGCTTAGTGCATCCGCTTTCCGGTTCTCCCCTCTAGGAACCTGTTTGATGGTAAACCTGTCAAAGCCTTGGATTAGCGCCTTGGTTTTGTCGAGGTACTGAATCATGTTGTCCTCCTTGGCCACGTATTCACCCAACACGTGGTTGGCTACTAGCCTGGAATCTACATTTGCTTCCAGGTTACGTACACTCATTCGAGCTGCAATGCGTAGTCCTGCTATTAAGGCTTCATACTCTGCCTCATTATTTGTTGCTGTGAATTCAAAACGCAGTGCGTAAGTGAATTCCATTCCTTCCGGGTTTGTGAGAATGAGGCCTGCTCCTGACCCGTCTACGCATGAAGATCCATCTGTGAACAAGATCCATGGATCTGGCAGTTCCTTCTTGCTTGGTGTGGGTGCATCATCAGTGTCTGGTTTTTCGATGATGAAATCTGCTAGTACTTGTCCTTTTACTGCAGTACGTGGTCTGTAGTAGATGTTGTGCTCACCTAGCAATACACTCCATTTTTGCAGTCGTCCTGATGCGTCAGGTTTGGAGATGATTTGCTTGATCGGTTGGTCTGTGATCACTGCTATCGAGTGTGCTTGGAAGTACCTGCGCAGCCGTTTGGCGGCGAAGACTAATGCTAGGACCAATTTTTCCATTGCGCTATAGTTCATCTCTGTTTTCTTGAGCGCTTTGCTTACAAAATACACTGGAGTTTGTACCGAGTCCCTATCTGTTAGTAACACTGCGCTGACTACTCCATGAGTTGCAGATAAGTACATCATCAACTCTTCCCCTGGTCGGGGTGCTACAAGTGTAGGGAGTGTTGCCAGGTGTTGTTTAAGCTATGCGAAGGCTTCTTCTGCTTCCGTAGTCCACCGAAAATCTCCCTTTTTTATACACTTCTTGAGTGTTTTGAAAAGGGGTAATGACTTGTCTGCTGACTTGGATGGGAATCTGTTTAGACCGGCCAGCTTTCCATTGAGAGATTGGACTTCCTTCAACGTGCGTGGTGAAGGAAGTTCGATGACAGTCTTAGTCTTTTCTGGACACGGTTTTATACCATCAGGTTCTATCAGGTATAAAAGGAACATGCCTTCAGTAGCGCTGAAGGTACATTTTTTGGGATTTAGCTTCATGTTGATCTCGCGTAGAGTTTTGAACGTCTCCTCAATATCGCGTACTAACTCATCTTCCGTATGGCTCTTTATGACCAGGTCATCAACATAGACCTCTAAGTTGCGGCCCACCTGTTTTTCGAATGCATTATCTACTAACTGCTGATAGGTGGCGCCTGCATTCTTCAAGCCAAAGGGCATTTTTGTGTAACAGTAGACGCCTTGGCTTGTGTGAAAGGCCGTTTTTTCCTCGTCCTCCTTAGCCAGCTGGATTTGATGATATCCTTTGTATGCATCGAGGAAACACTTTAATGGATATCCACAGACTCTATTTTCCAGTCTATCTCTGGTAATGGGTAGCAGTCTTGTGGACATGCTTTGTTAAGATCGGTGAAGTCCACGCATATCCGCCAGCTACCATCGCTCTTCTTTACCATAACTGGGTTGGAAAGCCAGTCATGGTAGTAGACTTCCCGCATGATTCCTGCCTCTACTAGCTTGTGTACCTCTGCCAGGATTGCATGCGCACGCTCCGGAGCCTGGCTGCGCTTCTTCTGGCGTATGGGTGAGTATCCTTGTCGAATTCTCAACTTATGTTCTGTGATTGAACGTGGTACCCCAGTCATGTGTTGTGGCTCCCATGCAAAGATGTCCAGGTTCTTTTGCAAGAGTGCGCACACCGCTGCTTTGCCATTGTCCGACAGTGATCCTCCTATCGATATTTCCTGTTCGGGGTAATCGGGATGAATGGCTACCTTCAGATTTGGAGTTTTGGTTGCGCACTGTGCTGTAATGGGTGCCGTTTCACATGTGACCGCGTTACATTCTTGAGGTGGTACGGCAGCATTGTAGAGGGTAACGACACCTCCTTTCACTGGAAATTTGAGCATCCCGTGTGCTATAGACGGGACTGCGCGTATGGCTGATATCCCCGGTCGTCCGATAATGCCATTGTATGGCGAGGGGGATTTGATTACCATAAAATTCAGCCATGCTGTTGTGGAGTGGTCGTTATTACCTACTCTAACTAGTAGTCGTAATTGCCCCATAGGCCATATCTTCTCTCCTGTGAAGCTAGTCAGCGCTGTCGTGACTGGGCTCAACTTAATGCGTATCTCCGGGCGCAGTTGTTTAAAGCAGTGTTCATACATAATGTCTGCAGATGCTCCACCATCAACATACATGCGGTGGATGTCGTGACCCCCCGCATTAATTTCGATGATGAGCGGCTCTACCACTGCGTTATTCGTAGTTAATGTAGGGAAAGTGATTGCACTCCCATGGGAAAACTTCTGGCTGACCTTCTGCCTTGTTACACTTTGCCATGATTGTATCATGTAAATAGTATCAGCCTTATCTTTGGGCCCCTCCTTCTTATTCCATGTCTTTTGTTTATCTTTCCCTTCTTTAATGTTCTTGACCAAATGGTCCAGTCGACCTTCCTTGACTAGTTTGTCGATGAGCTAGCGTAGCTGGACACATTCGTTAGTAGTGTGGCCCTTCTTTCCGTGATAGTCGCAGTACCCACCTCCTACGCGCCGATCCTCTGGGGTGCGCATTGGTGGAGGTCTTGGGAAGTTTGCTCCTTCTGTTGCGAGTATCTCCTTTGGAGTCTTTGTCAGCGGGATATACTTGTCATTGTCGCGCCCACTCCCCTAGTTGCGATAATTCCTGTTACGGTTACTACTCCGGTCAATGGATTGTCTCCCAGGTTGTTCCTGTGACTGGTAGTTCGAGTAGCTTTTCTTGCTATCTGCCGCAGCAGCCTCTCCTTGGACGAAGGACCGTGTGCGTTTCATGACCTCGTCAAAGGATTGGGGAATCTTGTCATTCAACCTTTTGATAAGTTCTTGGTTGCTGATCCCATTCATGAACCCTGAGATTTTGAGCACCTCGGGGCACGCTTTAACTTGCATGCATTCATCTTTGAAGCGCTCCATAAAAGCGCTTGTGGATTCCCCTTGGCGCTGTTTGACCCTGGCGAGTTCAATGGGGTTTTTTGCACACTTTTTCCGTTGAGTAAAGTTTAGGCGGAACGCCTTTCTCAATTCTTCAAAACCATTGATGCTTCTACGTGGAAGCTTGTTGAACGAGTTCCGCGCACTTCCTACTAGAACTAAATTTTTAGGTGATCATCAGGATCACTTGTTCCGTCATAGGTTTTTACGTTGGCAGGCATGCGCCTCCTTATGTTCTCTGAGAAATCACTGATGCGTCGAGTGAACGCATCCACCTTTTGACGGCGCCACGGGAGAGATATATCTTTCTCTTCTTGGTCATTGTATTTGTTTCTGGACTTCCAATGTCCTGTATCGCTATCCTCTTTGTCCGAGGAATTATCAGAGGATGAATTTTCCTTTCTTTGGCGCTTGCGCCGACTGTCCTCAGAATCTGGACTTGAAGGGCTATCACTTGGGGAGTATCGTCGCCCAAGTCTGTCCTGAATTCTCCGGCTACCAAGTCTGGCATGGACACCGGTATGCCGTTCATCCTCCTCACTTTCTTCCAGATGTTGTGAGTTGGATGTCTCATCATCCTCAATTCTCCTCCCAATTCTGTTAAACACTGGGGGTCGGCGGCTATCCCTCCCGCGCTTCTCCTTCTGACGGCGCGGTGGGGATGTTTCAAACTCTGGGTCGAAATCTAGTCGGGCATGCAGATTCCGACCTGACCTCTTCTTTGCTTCCTTTTGCATGAGAGCAGCCAAGGTTTCGTAGTTTTGTGATACGAACTCATCTGGCGCTAGTTCTGACACAACCCCTTCCAGAGTAGGAGTATCAGCTTCTACCACTATACCCTTATTTTTATCGGGCGCATCAGGTGCTTTTGTGAAGTTTGTTTCCCCCGCCGTTGGGAATGGAGTGGCAAAAGGAGTGCGCAGTGGATCTCCTGCGCTAGCGGTGGTTGCCGTGGCCTGGGTTGTGCCCGAGCGTGGTTCCACCAGAGGGAAGACCAAATCTTGGCCTGATCCCTGGTTTTTAGCAACACTGGTTGTCCCAGAGGTTTGCTTGGAAGCTGAACCGACATGCGGCTTCTTTCCCGTAAGATCTGTTTGCGATCGCTGATTTCCATGCTTCGTTATTCTAGTTCTTAGTTCTTAGTGAATGGTCCCACGGATGGCGCCACTTGTTGATACAAAAGTTGGGCGTTCCTTGTTTGGGCTCCGGCTCTCGTACCAATTGATGATTGTTGCTTGAGACCTGCGCACTAAGAGACAGAAAACACCGTTAGGCTTACCGTGGGATTGTCTCCCACGATTATCCTCCGGCGTGAGAGTAAGTAATCGATTTAGGGTTAAAGGAGAGTTAGGGTTTTGTAGATCGTACCTTTAACGAGGGATGTGATTCCCTTTATATACACACGGAATCCTTGTTGGTTCCGTGTTCCTCAACCTTCGGCGTATCCCGCCTAAGTCGGTTGGGGAATGATTATCTCCATAATTAGGAGATATCCGATATCGTGTTCCGTAATTAACATTGGGCTTAGGCCTTCGTGGGCCCAAACACTTATCGGCGTAGCCCAGTTCGTGCTGGGCTTATTAGTATTGGGCCTTGGTCGGGTTCGTGACCCGAATATAGACTATACGTCATCAGTAAACCTGTAAATGATATATATTTTAGTTTACTTAAAGTAAAGAAGATAAATTTTAACAAAATAATCGGATAATAAATACAGTCTTTTATATTAGACTAATTAAGCTTGATCCACGAAACTAGTCATCTAATATTTAGTACCCTTGTTAAATAATAATAGCTCAACCACAGCACTTTCACCAAGAGACAAGCAAGATCGATATGATTTAAAAACAGTTAAAACACTAAATGTTTTACACGATTGAGCAAAAGAATGATGACAATTACAACATGTACACAGAAAAAAGAAAAACAAGATTATAACCATGAGACTATAACACACAACTAGAAAATGCAAAGTATTATCTTAATTTATCGGGAAAAAGCCAAAAACACTCTATGTACTTCTCGTGAAAACTCATTGTGCTTTCTCAACTTTTTTTATTGTCATTATACTTAACGTTGTTTACATTTTCGACTCATTATGCTTAATTACTTCTTCTTTCTAACATTAAAAGACAATAGTACTCTTGTCTTCTTTACCAGCCATCACCACCACCTCTTCTTTACCAGCCATCACTCATGACCTTCAATCTTCTAGCCTGCAAATTAGTACGAGGGTTTAGGGTTTGATTGAGTGACTCTAAACGAATCAAAAGTACCATGTTAATAACATGATTCCGACCAGAAAATCCCCAAATGGTAGGGAGCTACTTATGTTATGTAATTAATGAATAATGAACGTTGAAGTCAAATGGTTACAAGTTTACAACTAGTTTGAGAACTTGTGAAATTAATTTATGTCCAGAACTTGTGAAATAAGTATCAAATGGTTTAGGGAAGAAGACAAGGGTATTTGCGTCAATTCATGTAAAAGTTGTGGGCCAAGATATGTATAAATGATATCGACTGGAAACAACATTAAGTATAATGACAATAAAAAAAGTTGAGAAAGCACAATGAGTTTTCACGAGAAGTACATAGAGTATTTTTGGCTTTTTCGCTAATTTATCCAACAAATTAAAGTTCATAATTTCTTCAATGACCATTTCAGTTATTTTTTTGACCCCCCATGAATATTCGTTGAGGGCATAACACCAGGGTGAACTTTCGTGTTTCCGCCACGTTTAACACCATCCTTGGCCTTTTGAGTCTGTTGCATGCTTTTCTCCTTCTTTTGATTTTGTTTTTCCCTAAGACGCTCTTGTTGTGCATTAATGTAAGCAAAATTGAAACCGATGGACGACATTGCTACTAAAGTAGGTATTTTGTATTGTGGTTCTTGTGAAGATGAGATGAAGAGTACATTGACTTTCTTTCGGTATTTATAGCCAAAACTATGTCTTTTATGGACCCATTAAACCATTGTCTACAACTTAAAAACACTCCATTGTTAGGTGGTTATGGTTTGAGTGCTTTTTTTAAGGCTTTGGTGGTTCTTATCATCTTAAAATATTAGTCAAAGATGGTTCTGCACTGTTGGCCAATTGCGGTAACAATTAAACTATTTGAAGGCTAGCCGGTTGGTAGCTTTTTTGAGTTATGTTTGTGCATGTTATCGTATACGTAGTATTATTTTATGCTAAAAATGATCATACTTTGTTAAAATAATGGGTTAAACACTTAAGTGAGTTCCGTCCGTGTGTGATAAGATAAGATTAAATAATGTGTTACACGTTGACCCATCAATGAGTTTTAATCTTTAAATCTTACGAGGTCACTCCTAATAATAATTAATACTCATATAAGTGCTTCAACGCGTGTAACTTGTGTCAATTGGGAAATGTAACTAGTTATGAAACTGTAACTATATGCTATAACCAATTTACATAATTTGAAACTTATGCACACATGATTTGGTATTCAAAGGATAGTTCCGAACAATAACTAGGACATCGCTGAAACAATTACGGATGAGGAATTGCACAAATCCGCAACAAAGTACGGCATGTAATAATCTTGTTAGTAAAAATAGTGAAACACCACTACTACAAAAAAAAGCCATAGAGCCCGGTTGAAAAGGTCTATAAAGCCCGATTTCGCATAAGAGCTCAAAAGGATAGGCCAGGACTCTATGCAGAAAACACATAGAGCCCGGTTTTTAAAACGGGCTCTATGTGATTTTATCTAAAAAAAAATAGAGCCCGGTTATCTATTTAATAACATGGCTCTATTCGTAAAAAAAAAGTAAATATTTATATGCTATATTTCTAGCCAATACTTCAGACTTTGAGAAGAGAAGGAGCCAAATAAACTTCTTGAGCTTTTGACCTCTCACCATTCAACATAAGAAAAGGAGCCAAATAAATTTCTTGAGCTTTTGACCTTTCCAACCATTCAACATGTAGTTACAAGTCACAAGTAGTTAGAGATACCTTTAAAGCGACCATAGCCTTGAGTAGATTTAAATTATAAGTCACAAGTAGCTAGTTAGATATACCTTTAAAACGACTGTAGCCTTGAGTCATCTTGTATAAGTTTACATCCTTCATATATTAGAATTGATCAGCAACACTTATAGAAAATGGTCAACCTCTTGCAAATACTATGCAACTATTTTGGTTGTGCTAAGCAAACCCTATAAAGGCCGATGGTGTTTCTTAGAATTATATGGTTACCTTCAATTATGTCCCCATAGGTGCATCTGCATATACTATATTTTGAGCCAACTTTGAGGAGAAAAGTAGCCAAATTGCCAACTTCTTTAGCTTTTGACTTCTCCTACCATTCCAATGTGCATATGCAATGAATGGAATATCAAAATTAACATTAAATAAGTTCCTTCCGGCGGATCTATATATTGTTGTTGCTCATACCATTTGTCAGAGTTATCATATAAAAATTTTGTGAAGAATTAACTTAACCACGACAATTGTTACTGCAAAAAAAGTGGATGCTACTAAATGAGAAATTAAGAAGCGGAATGATATTAATGACAACTTAAGCTACATGATTAGAATATCATGTTATAATAGCTCAGTCACCAACGCAAAGCTACATGATGAGAATATCATGTTATAATAGCTCAGTCACCAATGCACATGACCTTCTGCAATTAGCTATCAGACACTACGTACGTTTGTAAAGACTACTCTCATTACATGATTGTAAATGATCATATTACCGTGTACTCATAATTTATAACAGTATAATAGAGCTTCTTGCCTATTAGCTCTATCAAACTAATCAACTATTTGCTTTCATCTAACCTTCTTAGCAAAATATATGCATCCTATTTATGGCTTCTAAAGATGTCCAACAAAAATTAAATATAACTAGAATTCTAGAAATCTTTCAAATAACATAAATCATTTATACTAACTAATATAGTAACTCAGTAAGGGTGTGTTTGTTTTTTGAAAACATATCTTACTAGCCTCTTACTCTTACCGAGTAAGAGGTGGTCAGACATTACTGTTGTTTATATTTTCTTTTGAGTCAGACCCGGTCAGACATATAACATCTTACTAAATAAGAGGTGGGAGGTTTATTTTATTGCCTCTTACTCTATAAAAGATTGATGACTTGTGTTTATTAACTATGTTATATTTATGATAAAAGTCTTGTTTCATATTTACATAAATTACTTGCATTGGTTTAATAAATAAATTGCAAAAACGAGCACTTAAAATCATTCGGACAATTATACAAAAACAAACAACATTATTTCGTTCAGATTTAGACTTTATAGCCACCTCTTATCGGTAAGATGTGGTAGTCAGATTCAGACCTAAAACATCTTAATGAAACAAACACGCCCTAAGAAAAAGCGCATTAAATATGAACAAGAACCACATTAGAGCTGTAATGTAATCGTTTATGTACCTTTCTTCTATCATCCCAAACAACTTGTACATGCCTCCCCGTTGAATAACAAATAATTAAAATAGCACCAAAACATTTTAAGCTTATAACAAGTTTGAGGCTGCTTGACAGATGTTATATGGAACCATTAAAATAAAGCACTTAGCCGACCATGGTTCATACAAGCTTCAAGGCACTAGAGTAGAATCTCATCTTACACTAAAATAAAGCACTTAGCAGAAAGACGAAATCAATTAATGCGGGGCGCAATAAGTTACTTATGAAGCTTATTCCGAATTGTCAGTTTGCTATTTTTTTGCATTTTTATATCATTATTACTATGCTTATTTCATGGTTAGCTTCATAAATTGCATCGTCCAATTCGTAAATTGGGGCAAATAGGAGATTTTGATATCATTAAAAATGCTTAATCATACAGATAGATGATTGATTATAGGGTAAATGGATGAATACTTCAACTTGAGGTGTCATCGTTCACAGTGAATCAAATTGAATGCAATATCTGGAAATGATACTGAGAGAGACATGGGAATCCCTCGCTCTAAAGCAAACTGTATCTGGGCTTCATGTTCATCTTTTGGAGCAAATGACATGGTTATAACAATATAAAGTAAGCTAGCAAATAACATATTTGTTGTAGATCGCTCACTTTACATAAAAACAAAAGCTAAAGCTAAGTACTTTAATTTTACACAAAAGCAAACTATCCCACATCGGTCAAGGATGTAACCAAAAGTGAGTATATATGTTGAATCATATGACAATAAGTTAGTTTAGATGAAAATGAATTGTGATGGTTGTAAAGTTGTCCCTTGGTTACTTAAGATGAAAATGAATTGTGGTAGCTTGTAAAGTTGTCCCTTGGTTACTTCTAGCAAAAAAAGCTATGAACCAGGAGACAATTTATCAATCATCATAGTACATTCGGTCTTTATATTTTTTTAGAAAGTTTCATACTAACCCAACTAGTCTTTATAGTTTTTTAGAAAGTTTCATACTAACCCAACGACGTCATTTGGCATATAAAAAAATCTTTACACAACATCCCCTCAAAGTATGCAAGGGACAACTACTATGAAGCTTATTTACGAATTGGGGTAAATTTTATTCCAATTCGTAAATTTAAATTCAAGCAAATAGGAGATTTGCCCCAATTTACGAATTGGACGATGCAATTTATGAAGCTAACGATGAAATAAGCATAGAAATAATGATATCAAAATGCAAAAAAAAATAATAATAATAATAATAATAATAATAATAATAATAATAAATGGACTCCCTATATTTGGGCTCTAACACGATTAATGGTTGATTAGAAATAATGATAAGATGACATTTCTCTTCAGTGGCGGAGCCAGAAAATGTGCTCACGGGGGGCATCGGGCGAGGGGTTAAAAAACATGTTAGGAGATGTTATTTTTAACATAATTTGAAATAAAACGGGTCGTCGGTCGGTTAAAATTAAAGACTAAAATGTTGTTATGCTACGATGCAATTAACGTAATTATAAATTTAAGTGGTCAGTGATTTCAACTAGTTTATAGCTCACATAAGATCAAATACAAATATTAAAGAAAAATTTAACATACCAAATTTGAGAAAATTTTACATTTAAGCTATTGTGGTCTTAAACAATTTAACTAAAAACATGTGATTATTATGTTGAAACCATAACTAAAATGTTCAATTAAAATTAAATTACATACATGGTTAACAAAATCAAGCTAAAATGTATAACATTGAAAACCCAACTTTCTCTCGTTATTGTATACCACCAACTAATTCAAGTACATTTTAAAAAAGAGATAAGTTATATAATATTTTCCTATTACCCCACTATCCTCCATCCCACACCTACTTTTACAATTCACAATTTCACATAGTCCTCTTTTCTGTATTTTTCCTGATCCAAGAAACCCACCGGAAAACAAGCAACTTTTTGCATTATAGAGCACTTTAGTTTTTGGCAAGCTTAGAACGACGAGGGCACTCAGATTTTATGAGGGATGGCAATGGATTTTATCCCACAAAATTTACTATTTTTCCTATATATTTTGTGTACCCACAAAAGCTTAGTTGGGGGCATCGCCCCCTACTGCTGCTACAGTGGCTCCGCCCCTGTTTGTTTTGAATACTAATATCAACCAAGAGGTTGTGATCTAGCTAAAGTCTTATCAGAAACGTCCATGAAGTAACGTAATATTTAGATGTATCAATAATTTGTCTTTTAAGAAAACTAATTTGTGTATAGAAACGGAGGCAAAAATTAGTACGAGGAGCCAAAATGTTCTTTCTCAAGCTAACAAAGTACTAAAACCAAAACTTTAAATGATAAGTTCTAATATACGTTGGGTTACAAACTTAAATTTGATAAGAACACATACACTGATAACTAATAAAAAAAAATTAGAAGAAAAACACACTTTATTGTCCATGTAGTAAGCAACTCAAATCGATACCAAAGTATTTCATTATGAAGAAGGAAAGTGATTTCCTCATACTCTTCACCTTGTGGATGACAACAAATTCGTCAAAGCGTGACAACTTTACCTATAACTATGGATTAATAGACACTTTACAACCAGTTATTGTCATTTCATTCATAGTGTGATTACTTATTTAGGTCTCCACACTAAAATTGGAGGTCATTTGTTTTGGAGGTTAGTTGTCTATAGTTAGGCCATAGACTTGAATTTTATAAGATAAATAGCAAAGTGATTAAGCGTGTTGGAAGGAACCGAACAACCTTTGACTCTTCCATTGTCTCCGTCCTTGTTTGCATAGAACGATGTGTACTATTCACCTCAACGTGAAAAACTCACTACTCCAATTTTAGTGTCGAGAAACAAGTAATCATACTATGAATGAAATCACAATAACATAGCTAGTTGTAAAGTTTCTATAATCCATTACTATAGGTAAAATTGTCACTTTTTTACGGATTTGTTGTTATCCACAAAGTGAAGAGTATGGGGAAATCCACAAACAATAAGTTGTTTGTGAGTATTTTATGTGTGTTTATTTATTAAATTATTTTTGTGAGATATGTCCACGGTCGACTTATTACATTAAATTAGTCATGCTGGTTTTTTAAGAGAGAGAAAGTTGAGGTGACGCTGAGGTGGCAAAGGTGATCGTGATCGCATGTGGCCACCGTTACTAGCAGCCTAAGTGAGTTTCTATAAGAGGTAATTCTCTGTGTGCCCCGTTCGCCCAAAGTTTTTACCTTTTCGTAGGAAAAAAAAAATGGCTTCTCAAAATGCCCTAAGAGACTTAGGCGACTTGTCCGCCACCTTTTAAATGTTTAGGGCAATGCTAATGGTGACCGTAAGTATTGTGGTCACCCCCCGCCACATCAGCACCACATCTGCTTTCTCTCTCCAAGACTACACCCAACCACAACTTGCTAATAGTGACCACAATGGCGACCGTAATTTTCTTTTTAATTAAAATTTCATTTATAATTCTAACATAAAACTTATGCTCGTTGTCATACATGGAAAATTTCAAGTGTTTGATGCAACTGAATATTTTGATTTGGCATAAAACTAACTTGGGCTTAAAAGGCAAAATATAAATGTTGGGCTTTTGTGAAACTGTGAAAGTGTCTAAATTATAAATTACTAAAAAATAGGGTTTACTACTATATTACAATTATACACACCACTCTTTCTCTTCAGCCATCTTCTCCATATCTTCAAAGGTAATTTTTAACATAAAATACTTTATAAGTGTCCCATACAAATGCAATAATGTTGACAAGTGTTTCCAAACAACTTGGGCGATTTGAGCGACCTTCTATTTGCATGAAACACTTGTCAATATTTTAAAGAGTGGGGGATCAATCGCTCAAGTCTCTTGAGACATTTTGAGAAGTCATTTTTTTTAAGAAAAGTATATACTTGAACGACCGGCACGACCAGAAGACATAGAGAATTACCTCTTTCTAAAAATATTGCTTTTGACTCGTGTCATAATGAGAGAGCTCGGTATTTTAATAAGCTTTGTGAGTGTGACTTTTAAAGTTTGATTTATTATATAAAATAATAAAATACAAATATTATCCAAACTAGGGTTAGCTGAAACATTAAAATAATTTTGAAAAGTATTTAGACAATTTATAGTTAATGTTTAAAAAGTTAACACAACAATTTGATAATACGTAACGTAAACCGGTATATGATATATAAAAATCGACAGCAACACACAACCTTTTTGTATATTCGTTAAACAACAATAGCTCAACCACACCTTCACCGAGAGAATAGCAAGATATGGTTTAAAAACATGAAATGCTTTACAACGATTGAGCGTGAGAATGATGACAATGAAAATTACAAATACACAGAGAAAAGAAAAACAAGATTATCACCAGGAAACTATCATACAAACACTTAATTAGAAAATGCAAAGTATTATCTTAATTTATCCAACAAATTAAAGTTCATAATCTGTGCAACGACCATTTCAGTTATTTTTCGACCCCCCACCAATATTCGTTGAGGGCAACACCAGGGTGAACTTTCGTGTTTCCACCACGTTGAACACCATCCTTCACCTTTTCACTCTCTTGCATGCTTTTCTCCTTCTTTTGATTTTGTTTTTCCCTAAGACGCTCTTGTTGTGCATTAATGTAAGCAAAATTGAAACCGATGGACGACATTGCTACTAAAGTAGGTATTTTGTATTGTGGTTCTTGTTAAGATGGGATGAAGAGTACGTAGACTTTCTCTCGGTATTTATAGCCAAAACTATGTCTTTTATGGACCCATTAAACCATTGTCTACTACTTAAAAACACTCCATTGTTTGGTGGTATGAGTTCTTTTATGAGGCTTTGGTGGTTCTAATAAGCATTACAGCCATGAATGTGTTTGTTTAGTGCATAATGTGTATCTTATCACCTTAAAATATTAGTCAAAGGTGGTTTTGCACTGTTGGCCAATTGTGGTAACAATTAAACTATTTGAAGGCTAGCCGTTTGGTAGCTTTTTTGAGTTATGTTTGTGCATGTTATCCTTTACATTATTTTATGCTAAAAATTATACTTTGTTAAAAGAATGGGTTGAACACTTAAGTGAGTTATGTCCATGTGTGATAGGATAAGAATAAATAATGTGTTACACGTTGACCCATCAATGAGTTTTAATCTTCAAATCTTACGAGGTCACTTCTAATAATAATACTCATATAAGTGCTTCAACGCGTGTAACTTGAGTCAATTGGGAAATGTAACTAGTTATGAAACTGTAACTATATGCTATAACCAATTTACATGATTTGAAACTTATGCACACACGATTTGGTATTCAAAGGATAGTTACGAATAAAAACTAGGACATCGCGGAAACAATTACAGATGAGGATTAGCACAAATCTGCAACAAAGTACGGCATGTAATAATCTTGTTAGCAAAAATAGTGAAACACCACTACTACAAAAAAAAGCCATAGAGCCCGGTTGAAAAGGTCCATAAAGCCCGGTTTCACATAAGAGCTCAAAACGATAGGGACTATGCATAAACACATAGAGCCCGGTTTTTAAAACGGGCTCTATGTGATTTTATCTATATAAACAAAAAAAAATAATAGAGCCCGGTTATCTATTTAATAACATAGCTCTATTCGTAAAAAAAGTAAATATTTATATGCTATATTTTTAGCCGATACTTCAGACTTTGAGAAGAAAAAGAGCCAAATCAACTTCTTGAGTTTTTGACCTCTCCAACCATTCAACATGTTGCAGCAACAAATGGCATACAAGAATTAACATTTTTGGGTAGATTTAAGATACAAGTCACAAGTAGTTACAGATACCTTTAAAGAGACGATAGCCTTGAGTAGATTTAAATTATAAGTCACAAGTAGCTTGTTAGATATATCTTTAAAGTTGCGGTATTGAGTCATCTTGCATAAGTTTACACCCTGCATGCATGTATTAGAATTGATCAGCAACACTTATAGAAAATGGTCAACCTCTTGCAAATACTATGCAACTATTCTGGTATAATACTATAATCATGTCTAATATGCTAAGATTTCAGAGTATTGCATCATAAAAGTCTTAAATGAAAACTGGATTAGATTAAAGAGGCATTGGTGTTGTTAGTATGCTCCTAGTATGACCACGTAAATCATATGGTTCTAACTGTTTGATTTTAGGTTTTTGACATACCCCAACTAGTGTATATAGTGCAGTTGTTTGGTTTACAATTACTAGCAAACCTAAGAGTTCTTGATATATAATTCATGAGTCACAAGTTAAAAGAGCTTCTTGCCTATTAGCTCTATCATACTACTCAATTACAGTATTTAGTTTCTGATAAGGTTTTAAAATGTACCTTTTTTAGGGGTCGTTTAAGCCCTTATTTGATCACTTTTGTATCCGTTATTACTTAATATCGTTCCTTTTCACTTTTTAGGTATCTTGAAGGCAAAATGTTGGAATGACACTTATTCGGACGAAAAGGTGCGAATATACGAAGAAAATGACCAAAGTCAAGAATCGAGACACTCAGGCTGCTAAAACTAAAGAAGACGGCGTCAGGTGTTATCTGACGGCTCAGTAGCCAAATTGCTTATTTACAAGTGACGGTGTCAGGCTTTAAAAGAGTAGGTCGTCGCAACTCAGACGGCCTAGATTTGATCCAGACGGCGTCAGAGACTGAAGGGGACGGCGTCACAAGCATAAGGTGACGTCGTCGCAAGGCTAACGTGGCCAAGACGAAACCCTAATGACGGCGACCCGACGGCGTCACAAATTAAAGGGTGACGTCGTCGCGAATGTAATCTTATATATAGAATCCGAATTTTTTTGTTTTCAGTGTGTAGTCTTTTGGAGTAAAAACCTAAACCGAACCAAGGTTGTCTTGTACAGTATTTTAGGGTTCCAAACCCTATCTTACATCAAGATAAGTGTTTTACTTCATTAATTTAATTATGTCTTCAATTACTTGTGTGTATGCTTGCATGTTCCCCATGTCCGGCTAATTTACTTGTGTGTTTGCTTAGGGAATATGAAACTTAATTATTGAATATTGATTGGTTTTCTCTTATCTTAATTGTTATTGATCTAGTAATGCGATAGGTCATCCGTTGTGTAGTTAATGCTTGATTAATCTTTGTGAACCTTAGTTTATAATACCTAGAGTTGTTGTAGGCTAAACCATCCGAAGAGTACCTTAGAGTTAAAGTTTATAAATCATAGAGATTTTTTAGGCGACACCCTTTGGTAGTTTCAAAGAGTTAGGGATAAACGCATACCCTACGACCCTAGACACACAACGCGATTAAGAATAAGGACGTGACAATTCAACCATCAATAGGAGATAATTAAAGAGTAATAAAACCTAAGTAAACACATCTTTAAATCATCATACGAGCACACAATAATTAGACATAGACTACATACACCACTAGATTAGACAATTAGATAAGTAGAATAATCGGTAGAGATACCAACCCCCAAATCCAAACCCCGAGATTCGTACCTTTCCATTTCCTAAAAAAACATAAAAAGATAAAAAAAAATAATCTTCCTCAACCCCAACCTTAGCGTAGTAACTTCTCACTAGCATTCCTATTCCCCTAGAGAACGATATCAATTCCCGTGGCTTACCCTAATACTACACTACAACGATTAGGTTCACTGCCTAGGGTGTTGAAAAACTTGCTCGATGAAAAGGAAGTTCCTTTGACCCCGAACGACGCGTGTAGCGTTATCAAGTTTTTGGCGCCGCTGCCTGGGAATAGAATAGCTAGTTAGAATTCCACCTCGTTTAGGTTTCTTTGCTTGATTCCTATCAAGTAAGCTTTTTTCCCAATTTTTAACTTCCTCGTAGTCTATCCCCCTTCTTCGTGACCTTTGTTAGTAACCCCATCAGGGAAGGTGATAACCAACCACCATTCATCAACCTACCACCAAATGACCCGCCAAGAGGCCGTACTCTTGGTGAATACTCGAGACCAAGCCACCTAGGCTATAGGAACACCATTGAGCTTCCCGACCAAGCCCAAACTACGGCCCTGTGATCCGATACCATCCGGTTTGTGCAAAACGGATGTGCATTCCATGGACTTCGTTCCGAAGATCCTAATCAGCATCTTAAGGATTTCCTTAAAATTGTCGATTCCATCGACCTCGATGCTACTACTCGGGAGACCACGCGTCTGCGTCTCTTCCATGTCTCTCTACGGGACCAAGCTAGCAATTGGCTTGAGCGATTTCCCGCCGGCTCCATCTCAAGTTGGGATGATCTCACCTCTCCCTTCTTTGCTCAATTTTTCCCACCAGGGAGAACCACTAAGCTTAGGAAGGATATCTTGATGTTCCAACAACGTCAAGGTGAATCTCTCTACGAAGCATGGACTCGATTCAAGGACTTACTTCATAAAGTCCCTCATCACGGCATTGATCTTTGGCTCCAAGTCCAACTCTTCTATGATCATGTCAACTTCCCCACCAAGCGATCCATTGACCAAGCGGCCGGTGGAAAACTTAGTGATCTCACCGCGGAAGAATCATGGGGTATAATAGAGGACCTTTCTCTCTATGACAACGAAAGTTGGAATGACCCCCGTGAGTTGCCCAAAACCATTAAGGCAATCTCCTTGCCTCCCATTGACTCACAACCTCCCGACCGTAGGATGCTCGAACTTGAAGATCAAGTTAAATTCCTAATGAGCTCTTACGAAAATCCTAAGTCTTCACATCAAGTGAATAAAATAACTCTACCTTGTGAGTTATGTAGTGGTCTCCATGACACTCGTGATTGCACAAGACTCCCCGAACAAGCTTTTGCGGACTATGCGTCCACGCGTACCGACGGAGCGGGAGAGAAGTGGTACACTTTCAAGCCCGAACAAAACAACTTAGGAAACTCTTACAACCCCTCATGGAGAAATCACCCTAACCTTAAGTGGAACCAAAACTCAAGCACACCCCAAAGCTCATCTAGTCCACCTAATAGGTTCAATCCTCCAAGCACCGGGAACCCCACTAATCTTGAGGCAATTGCATCTAGATTCATGTCATCTCAAGAAACTCGATTGACTAAGCTTGAAGCCGATTTTAAGCGAAGGCAAGGCGAGATGACAAACAAGCTTGATGCCCTCTTAAAAGCCTTTAATGACCGGGAAATTGGAGCACTCCCAAGTGATACTATAAAGAACCCAAAAGTGAGTTCGATTTCATCGACTTCATGTTCTTGTTCACCATGGGAGAGTGCACATCCATGCCCCTCACACCCAACGGTTCACTCGGTAAATGCTATCAACAAGGGTTCCAAGCAATCCAAAATGAGGTACCAAGGCCCTACACCATTGGTAGAACCAACTCTTAGGAAACCCGTCAACCAAGAACTCAAACCTAATCTAGAGGAGGAGTACAAGGAACTCCATCAAGAAAAACCGGTTCTTGAAGTCTTAGCTCATGCACCTTATTATAATGCTTTAAAAGAAAAATATGAGTTAGAACTTAAACTTGGAAAGCATGGGTCCACTTTTGTGCGAAATAATCTACCTAAGAAGTTAGACGATCCCAGGCTATTTACTTTTGTGACGGCTCAGTAGCCAAATTTCTCATTTACAAGTGACGGCTTCTGGTTTTAAAAGAGTAGGGCGTCGCAACTCAGACGGCCTAGATTTGATCCAGACGACGTCAGAAGCTGTAGGGGACGGCGTCACAAACATAAGGTGACGCCGCTGCAAGACTAACGTGGCCAAGACGAAACTCTGATGATGGCGACCCGACGGCGTCACAAATCATAAGGTAACGCCGTCGCATGTGTAATCTTATATATAGAATCCGAATTTTTTAGTTTTCAGTGTGTAGTCTTTTGGAGTAAAAACCTAAACCGAACCAAGGCTGTCTTGTACAGTATTTTAGGGTTCCATACCCTATCTTACATCAAGATAAGTGTTTTACTTCATTAATTCAATTATGTCTTCAATTAATTGTGTGTATGCTTGCATGTTTCCCATGTCCGGCTAATTTACTTGTGTGTTTGCTTAGGAGATATGAAACTTAATTATTGAATATCGATTGGTTGTCTCTTATCTTAATTGTTAATGATCTAGTATTGCGATAGATCATCCGTTGTGTAGTTAATGCTTGATTAATCTTTGTTGAACCTTAGCTTATAGTACCTAGAGTCATTGTAGTCTAAACCATCCGAAGAGTACCTTAGTGTTAAGTTTATAAATCCTTGAGATTTTGTAGGCGATAACCTTTGGTAGTTTCAAAGAGTTAGGGATAACCTTTGGTAGTTTCAGCCTGTTCCGGTCGTTTTGACAGGTATTTCGCTGAAAACGGAGTTACGGATCAAAAGTTATGGCCGTTTGAAGTTTTGACGTAAAAAGTCAACTTTCGTCAAACCTCTTCTTCGTAAAAATCAACCAAGTCGCTATAACACTTGAACCAAATCGCTAAGCACCAAGTCGCTAAGCACCAAGTCGCTAAACAGCTAAGTCGCTAAGTAGTAATTCGCTAAGCCTCAAGTCGCTAGCAAAATTTTGGCAGCAATTCGCTACTCAAGTCGCTAAAGATTCAAGTCGCTAAAGAGCAACTCGCTACAGACCAAGTCGCTACCACCAAGTCGCTACCCGTAGTGGAGAGTCCACTACTTGTACTGTTAATCGCTAGGTCTAAGTCGCTAGCTCCAAAACTGTAACTCGCTACAAAATTGTGAAGCAAGTCGCTACGAAGAAAGAGATCCGTATATCAAGTCGCTAGCAAGAAAAACCACATAAACATCACTTTTCAATCCAAAAACAACCCAACCAAGATGATTCAAGCTTACCAAATTAAAACCTAAACACTTGTGATGATTCTAAACATAAAAGTACTAACAAAATCCAAGCTTTAATACAAGAAATCAACCAAATGATGCACAAACCACTAAACTTTTTCAAACTAAAAAACCACCTAAAAACCACTAGAAATCCAAAGATGTGCAAGATATGATCTAACCATGGCTCTCTGATACCAATTGTAACATATTGGATTTCATAAACACATAACAAACAATAATAAGGTCGAATTATTTAAAGGTTTTAGAGAGAGAAAGTGGGAGCCTTTCTAGAGAGAGAAAGTGAAAGAAAACATAGAAGGTTAGATTAAGATGAATGAAAGGTCCAACCCTCTACCTTGGGAGGTAGAGGGTATATATAGTTACAAACTAAACGTCCTCCTTCGGACTGTGGATCAGGCATACAGTGGGTAAAGACCCGTCCTTCCTCCACGGTGTTGCTCTAAACTAACTAATAAAACAGTAAATAACGATATGTCTACGAGCTAACTTATGCTAGATTATATTTGGGGTGACCGACTCTTCACTATGGAATTTCTAATTCCTAACACAAATACAAATATTAAAGAAAAATTTAACATACCAAATTTGAGAAAATTTTACATTTAAGCTATTGTGGTCTTAAACAATTTAACTAAAAACATGTGATTATTATGTTGAAACCATAACTAAAATGTTCAATTAAAATTAAATTACATACATGGTTAACAAAATCAAGCTAAAATGTATAACGTTGAAAACCCAACTTTCTCTCGTTATTGTATACCACCAACTAATTCAAGTACATTTTAAAAAAGAGATAAATTATATAATATTTTCCTATTACCCCACTATCCTCCATCCCACACCTACTTTTACAATTCACAATTTCACATAGTCCTCTTTTCTGTATTTTTCCTGATCCACGAAACCCACCGGAAAACAAGCAACTTTTTGCATTAGAGAGCACTTTAGTTTTTGGCAAGCTTAGAACGACGAGGGCACTCAGATTTTATGAGGGAGGGCACTGGGTTTTATCCCACAAAATTTACTATTTTTCCTATATATTTTATGTACCCACAAGAGCTTGGTTGGGGGCATCGCCCCCCACTGCTGCTACAGTGGCTCCGCCCCTGTTTGTTTTGAATACTAATATCAACCAAGAGGTTGTGATCGAGCTAAAGTCTTATCAGAAACGTCCATGAAGTAACGTAATATTTAGATGTATCAATAATTTATCTTTTAAGAAAACTAATTTGTGTATAGAAACGGAGGCAAAAATTAGTACGAGGAGCCAAAATGTTCTTTCTCAAACTAACAAAGTAATAAAACCAAAACTTTAAATGATAAGTTCTAATATACGTTGGGTTACAAACTTAAATTTGATAAGAACACATACACTGATAACTAATAAAAAAAAATAGAAGAAAAACACACTTTATTGTCCATGTAGTAAGCAACTCAAATCGATACCAAAGTATTTCATTATGAAGAAGGAAAGTGATTTCCTCATACTCTTCACCTTGTGGATGACAACAAATTCGTCAAAGCGTGACAACTTTACCTATAACTATGGATTAATAGACACTTTACAACCAGTTATTGTCATTTCATTCATAGTGTGATTACTTATTTAGGTCTCCACACTAAAATTGGAGGTCATTTGTTTTGGAGGTTAGTTGTCTATAGTTAGGCCATAGACTTGAATTTTATAAGATAAATAGCAAAGTGATTAAGCGTGTTGGAAGGAACCGAACAACCTTTGACTCTTCCATTGTCTCCGTCCTTGGTTGCATAGAACGATGTGTACTATTCACCTCAACGTGAAAAACTCACTACTCCAATTTTAGTGTCGAGAAACAAGTAATCATACTATGAATGAAATCACAATAACATAGCTAGTTGTAAAGTTTCTATAATCCATTATTATAGGTAAAATTGTCACTTTTTGACGGATTTGTTGTTATCCACAAAGTGAAGAGTATGGGGAAATCCACAAACAATAAGTTGTTTGCGAGTATTTTATGTGTGTTTATTTATTAAATTATTTTTGTGAGATATGTCCACGGTCGACTTATTACATTAAATTAGTCATGCTGGTTTTTTAAGAGAGAGAAAGTTGAGTTGACGCTGAGGTGGCAAAGGTGATCGCGATCGCCTTCGCCTGTGGCCACCGTTACTAGCAACCTAAGTGAGTTTCTATAAGAGGTAATTCTCTGTGTGCCCCGTTCGCCCAAAGTTTTTACCTTTTCGTAGGAAAAAAAAATGGCTTCTCAAAATGCCCTAAGAGACTTAGGCGACTTGTCCGCCACCTTTTAAATGTTTAGGCCAATGCTAATGGTGACCGTAAGTATTGTGGTCACCCCCCGCCACATCAGCACCACTTCTGCTTTCTCTCTCCAAGACTACACCCAACCACAACTTGCTAATAGTGACCACAATGGCGACCGTAACTTTTTTTTTTTTTTAATTAAAATTTCATTTATAATTCTAACATAAAACTTATGCTCGTTGTCATACATGGAAAATTTCAAGTGTTTGATGCAACTGAATATTTTGATTTGGCATAAAACTAACTTGGGCTTAAAAGGCAAAATATAAATGTTGGGCCTTTGTGAAACTGTGAAAGTGTCTAAATTATAAATTACTAAAAAATAGGGTTTACTACTATATTACAATTATACACACCACTCTTTCTCTTCAGCCATCTTCTCCATATCTTCAAAGGTAATTTTTAACATAAAATACTTTATAAGTGTCCCATACAAATGTAATAATGTTGACAAGTGTTTCCAAACAACTTGGGCGATTTGAGCGACCTTCTGTTTCCAACACTTGTCAATATTTTAAAGAGCGGGGATCAATCGCTCAAGTCTCTTGAGACATTTTGAAAAGTCATTTTTTTTAAGAAAAGTATATACTTGAACGACCGGCACGACCAGAAGACATAGAGAATTATAATTACCTCTTTCTAAAAATATTGCTTTTGACTCGTGTCATAATGAGAGAGCTCGGTATTTTAATAAGCTTTGTGAGTGTGACTTTTAAAGTTTGATTTATTATATAAAATAATAAAATACAAATATTATCCAAACTAGGGTTTGCTGAAACATTAAAATAATTTTGAAAAGTATTTAGACAATTTATAGGTAATGTTTAAAAAGTTAACACAACAATTTGATAATACGTAACGTAAACCAGTATATGATATATAAAAATCGACAGCAACACACAACCTTTTTGTATATTCGTTAAACAACAATAGATCAACCACACCTTCACCGAGAGAATAGCAAGATATGAAATACTTTACAACGATTGAGCGTGAGAATGATGACAATGAAAATTACAAATACACAGAGAAAAGAAAAACAAGATTATCACCAGGAAACTATCATACAAACACTTAACTAGAAAATGCAAAGTATTATCTTAATTAATTTATCCAACAAATTAAAGTTCATAATCTGTGCAACGACCATTTCAGTTATTTTTCGACCCCCCGGCCACCAATATTCGTTGAGGGCAACACCAGGGTGAACTTTCGTGTTTCCACCACGTTGAACACTATCCTTCACCTTTTCACTCTCTTGCATGCTTTTCTCCTTCTTTTGATTTTGTTTTTCCCTAAGACGCTCTTGTTGTGCATTAATGTAAGCAAAATTGAAACCGATGGACGACATTGCTACTAAAGTAGGTATTTTGTATTGTGGTTCTTGTTATGATGGGATGAAGAGTACGTAGACTTTCTCTCGGTATTTATAGCCAAAACTATGTCTTTTATGGACCCATTAAACCATTGTCTACTACTTAAAAACACTCCATTGTTTGGTGGTATGAGTGCTTTTTTGAGGCTTTGGTGGTTCTAATAAGCATTACAGCTAGCCATGAATGTGTTTGTTTAGTGCATGATGTATATCTTATTACCTTAAAATATTAGTCAAAGATGGTTTTGCACTGTTGGCCAATTGTGGTAACAATTAAACTATTTGAAGGCTAGCCGGTTAGTAGCTTTTTTGAGCAATGTTTGTGCATGTTATCCTTTATATTATTTTGTGCTAAAAATTATACTTTGTTAAAAGAATGGGTTGAACACTTAAGTGAGTTCTGTCCATGTGTGATAGGATAAGAATAAATAATGTGTTACACGTTGACCCATCAATGAGTTTTAATCTTCAAATCTTACGAGGTCACTTCTAATAATAATACTCATATAAGTGCTTCAACGCGTGTAACTTGAGTCAATTGGGAAATGTAACTAGTTATGAAACTGTAACTATATGCTATAACCAATTTACATGATTTGAAACTTATGCACACACGATTTGGTATTCAAAGGATAGTTACGAATAAAAACTAGGACATCGCGGAAACAATTACAGATGAGGATTAGCACAAATCTGCAACAAAGTACGGCATGTAATAATCTTGTTAGCAAAAATAGTGAAACACCACTACTACAAAAAAAAGCCATAGAGCCCGGTTGAAAAGGTCCATAAAGCCCGGTTTCACATAAGAGCTCAAAACGATAGGGACTATGCATAAACACATAGAGCCCGGTTTTTAAAACGGGCTCTATGTGATTTTATCTATATAAACAAAAAAAAATAATAGAGCCCGGTTATCTATTTAATAACATAGCTCTATTCGTAAAAAAAGTAAATATTTATATGCTATATTTTTAGCCGATACTTCAGACTTTGAGAAGAAAAAGAGCCAAATCAACTTCTTGAGTTTTTGACCTCTCCAACCATTCAACATGTTGCAGCAACAAATGGCATACAAGAATTAACATTTTTGGGTAGATTTAAGATACAAGTCACAAGTAGTTACAGATACCTTTAAAGAGACGATAGCCTTGAGTAGATTTAAATTATAAGTCACAAGTAGCTTGTTAGATATATCTTTAAAGTTGCGGTATTGAGTCATCTTGCATAAGTTTACACCCTGCATGCATGTATTAGAATTGATCAGCAACACTTATAGAAAATGGTCAACCTCTTGCAAATACTATGCAACTATTCTGGTATAATACTATAATCATGTCTAATATGCTAAGATTTCAGAGTATTGCATCATAAAAGTCTTAAATGAAAACTGGATTAGATTAAAGAGGCATTGGTGTTGTTAGTATGCTCCTAGTATGACCACGTAAATCATATGGTTCTAACTGTTTGATTTTAGGTTTTTGACATACCCCAACTAGTGTATATAGTGCAGTTGTTTGGTTTACAATTACTAGCAAACCTAAGAGTTCTTGATATATAATTCATGAGTCACAAGTTAAAAGAGCTTCTTGCCTATTAGCTCTATCATACTACTCAATTACAGTATTTAGTTTCTGATAAGGTTTTAAAATGTACATTTTTTAGGGGTCGTTTAAGCCCTTATTTGATCACTTTTGTATCCGTTATTACTTAATATCGTTCCTTTTCACTTTTTAGGTATCTTGAAGGCAAAATGTTGGAATGACACTTATTCGGACGAAAAGGTGCGAATATACGAAGAAAATGACCAAAGTCAAGAATCGAGACACTCAGGCTGCTAAAACTAAAGGGGACGGCGTCAGGTGTTATCTGACGGCTCAGTAGCCAAATTGCTTATTTACAAGTGACGGTGTCAGGCTTTAAAAGAGTAGGTCGTCGCAACTCAGACGGCCTAGATTTGATCCAGACGGCGTCAGAGACTGAAGGGGACGGCGTCACAAGCATAAGGTGACGTCGTCGCAAGGCTAACGTGGCCAAGACGAAACCCTAATGACGGCGACCCGACGGCGTCACAAATTAAAGGGTGACGTCGTCGCGAATGTAATCTTATATATAGAATCCGAATTTTTTTGTTTTCAGTGTGTAGTCTTTTGGAGTAAAAACCTAAACCGAACCAAGGCTGTCTTGTACAGTATTTTAGGGTTCCAAACCCTATCTTACATCAAGATAAGTGTTTTACTTCATTAATTTAATTATGTCTTCAATTACTTGTGTGTATGCTTGCATGTTCCCCATGTCCGGCTAATTTACTTGTGTGTTTGCTTAGGGAATATGAAACTTAATTATTGAATATTGATTGGTTTTCTCTTATCTTAATTGTTATTGATCTAGTAATGCGATAGGTCATCCGTTGTGTAGTTAATGCTTGATTAATCTTTGTGAACCTTAGTTTATAATACCTAGAGTTGTTGTAGGCTAAACCATCCGAAGAGTACCTTAGAGTTAAAGTTTATAAATCCTAGAGATTTTTTAGGCGACACCCTTTGGTAGTTTCAAAGAGTTAGGGATAAACGCATACCCTACGACCTTAGACACACAACGCGATTAAGAATAAGGACGTGACAATTCAACCATCAATAGGAGATAATTAAAGAGTAATAAAACCTAAGTAAACACATCTTTAAATCATCATACGAGCACACAATAATTAGACATAGACTACATACACCACTAGATTAGACAATTAGATAAGTAGAGTAATCGGTAGAGATACCAACCCCCAAATCCAAACCCCGAGATTCGTACCTTTCCATTTCCTAAAAAAACAGAAAAAGATAAAAAAAAATAATCTTCCTCAACCCCAACCTTAGCGTAGTAACTTCTCACTAGCATTCCTATTCCCCTAGAGAACGATATCAATTCCCGTGGCTTACCCTAATACTACACTACAACGATTAGGTTCACTGCCTAGGGTGTTGAAAAACTTGCTCGATGAAAAGGAAGTTCCTTTGACCCCGAACGACGCGTGTAGCGTTATCAAGTTTTTGGCGCCGCTGCCTGGGAATAGAATAGCTAGTTAGAATTCCACCTCGTTTAGGTTTCTTTGCTTGATTCCTATCAAGTAAGCTTTTTTCCCAATTTTTAACTTCCTCGTAGTCTATCCCCCTTCTTCGTGACCTTTGTTAAGGGAAGGTGATAACCAACCACCATTCATCAACCTACCACCAAATGACCCGCCAAGAGGCCGTACTCTTGGTGAATACTCGAGACCAAGCCACCTAGGCTATAGGAACACCATTGAGCTTCCCGACCAAGCCCAAACTACGGCCCTGTGATCCGATACCATCCGGTTTGTGCAAAACGGATGTGCATTCCATGGACTTCGTTCCGAAGATCCTAATCAGCATCTTAAGGATTTCCTTAAAATTGTCGATTCCATCGACCTCGATGCTACTACTCGGGAGACCACGCGTCTGCGTCTCTTCCATGTCTCTCTACGGGACCAAGCTAGCAATTGGCTTGAGCGATTTCCCGCCGGCTCCATCTCAAGTTGGGATGATCTCACCTCTCCCTTATTTGCTCAATTTTTCCCACCAGGGAGAACCACTAAGCTTAGGAAGGATATCTTGATGTTCCAACAACGTCAAGGTGAATCTCTCTACGAAGCATGGACTCGATTCAAGGACTTACTTCATAAAGTCCCTCATCACGGCATTGATCTTTGGCTCCAAGTCCAACTCTTCTATGATCATGTCAACTTCCCCACCAAGCGATCCATTGACCAAGCGGCCGGTGGAAAACTTAGTGATCTCACCGCGGAAGAATCATGGGGTATAATAGAGGACCTTGCTCTCTATGACAACGAAAGTTGGAATGACCCCCGTGAGTTGCCCAAAACCATTAAGGCAATCTCCTTGCCTCCCATTGACTCACAACCTCCCGACCGTAGGATGCTCGAACTTGAAGATCAAGTTAAATTCCTAATGAGCTCTTACGAAAATCCTAAGTCTTCACATCAAGTGAATAAAATAACTCTACCTTGTGAGTTATGTAGTGGTCTCCATGACACTCGTGATTGCACAAGACTCCCCGAACAAGCTTTTGCGGACTATGCGTCCACGCGTACCGACGGAGCGGGAGAGAAGTGGTACACTTTCAAGCCCGAACAAAACAACTTAGGAAACTCTTACAACCCCTCATGGAGAAATCACCCTAACCTTAAGTGGAACCAAAACTCAAGCACACCCCAAAGCTCATCTAGTCCACCTAATAGGTTCAATCCTCCAAGCACCGGGAACCCCACTAATCTTGAGGCAATTGCATCTAGATTCATGTCATCTCAAGAAACTCGATTGACTAAGCTTGAAGCCGATTTTAAGCGAAGGCAAGGCGAGATGACAAACAAGCTTGATGCCCTCTTAAAAGCCTTTAATGACCGGGAAATTGGAGCACTCCCAAGTGATACTATAAAGAACCCAAAAGTGAGTTCGATTTCATCGACTTCATGTTCTTGTTCACCATGGGAGAGTGCACATCCATGCCCCTCACACCCAACGGTTCACTCGGTAAATGCTATCAACAAGGGTTCCAAGCAATCCAAAATGAGGTACCAAGGCCTACACCATTGGTAGAACCAACTCTTGGGAAACCCGTCAACCAAGAACTCAAACCTAATCTAGAGGAGGAGTACAAGGAACTCCATCAAGAAAAACCGGTTCTTGAAGTCTTAGCTCATGCACCTTATTATAATGCTTTAAAAGAAAAATATGAGTTAGAACTTAAACTTGGAAAGCATGGGTCCACTTTTGTGCGAAATAATCTACCTAAGAAGTTAGACGATCCCAGGCTATTTACTTTTGTGAAGGCTCAGTAGCTAAATTTCTCATTTACAAGTGACGGCTTCAGGTTTTAAAAGAGTAGGGCGTCGCAACTCAGACGGCCTAGATTTGATCCAGACGACGTCAGAAGCTGTAGGGGACGGCGTCACAAACATAAGGTGACGCCGCTGCAAGACTAACGTGGCCAAGACGAAACTCTGATGATGGCGACCCGACGGCGTCACAAATCATAAGGTAACGCCGTCGCATGTGTAATCTTATATATAGAATCCGAATTTTTTAGTTTTCACTGTGTAGTCTTTTGGAGTAAAAACCTAAACCGAACCAAGGCTGTCTTGTACAGTATTTTAGGGTTCCATACCCTATCTTACATCAAGATAAGTGTTTTACTTCATTAATTCAATTATGTCTTCAATTAATTGTGTGTATGCTTGCATGTTTCCCATGTCCGGCTAATTTACTTGTGTGTTTGCTTAGGAGATATGAAACTTAATTATTGAATATCGATTGGTTGTCTCTTATCTTAATTGTTAATGATCTAGTATTGCGATAGATCATCCGTTGTGTAGTTAATGCTTGATTAATCTTTGTTGAACCTTAGCTTATAGTACCTAGAGTCATTGTAGTCTAAACCATCCGAAGAGTACCTTAGTGTTAAGTTTATAAATCCTTGAGATTTTGTAGGCGATAACCTTTGGTAGTTTCAAAGAGTTAGGGATAAACGCATACCCTACGACCTTAGACACACAACGCGATTAAGAATAAGGACGTGACAATTCAACCATCAATAGGAGATAATTAAGGAGTAATAAAACCTAAGTAAACACATCTTTAAATCATCATACGAGCACACAATAATTAGACATAGACTACATACACCTTAGATTAGATAATTAGACGAATAGAGTAATCGGTAGAAATACCAACCCCTAAATCCAATACCCCGAGATTCGTACCTTTCCATTTCCTAAAAACATAAAAAGATAAAAAATAATCTTCCTCAACCCCAACCTTAGCGTAGTAACTTCTCACTAGAATTCCTATTCCCCTAGAGAACGATATCAATTCCCGTGGCTTACCCTAATACTACACTACAACGATTAGGTTCACTACCTAGGGTGTTGAAAAACTTGCTCGACGAAAAGGAAGTTCCTTTGACCCCGAACGACGCGTGTAGCGTTATTAGTTTCATCTAACCTTCTAAGCAAAATATATGCATCCTCTTTATGGCTTCTAAAGATGTCCAACAAAAATCAAATATAACTACACTTCTACACATCTTTCAAATAACATAAATCATTTATACTAACTAATATAGTAAGTCAGAAAGAAAGAACGCATTAAATATGAACAGGAACCACATTAGAACCGTAAAGTAATCATTTATGTACCTTTCTTCTATCATCCCAAACAACTTGTACATGCCTCCACGTTGAATAACAAATAATTAGAATAGCATTATAATAAGTTTGGGGTTGCTTGACAGATGTTATAAGGAACCATTAAAATAAAGCACTTAGCATACCATGGTTCATACTTCATACAAGCTTCAAGGCACTAGAGTAGAATCTCATCTTACACATAAATAAAGCACTTAGCAGGGAGACGAAAATAATTAATGCGGATGAAGCTTATTTTGAGAATTGTCAGTATGCTTTTTTTTTTTTTGCATTTTGATATCGCAATTTCTATGCTTATTTCATGGTTAGCTTCATAAATTGCATCGTCCAATTCGTAAATTGGGGCAAATAGGCGATTTTGTTATCATTAAAAATGCTTAATCATACATATAGATGATTGATTATAGGGTAAACGGATGAATACTTCAACTTGAGGTGTCATCGTTCACAGTGAATCAAATTGAATGCAAATTACTGAGAGAGTCGCAGGAATCCCTCGCTCCAAAGCAAATTGTATATGGGCTTTCATGTTCATCTTTTGGAGCAAATGACATGGTTATTAACAATATAAAGGAAGCTAGCAAATAACACATTTGTTGTAGATCCCTCACTTTACATAAACACAAAAGCTAAGTACTTTAATTTTACAGAAGAGCAAACTATCCCACATTGGTCAAGGATGTAACCAATAGTGGGTATATATGTTGAATCATATGACAATAGGTTAGTTTAGATGAAAATGAATTGTGTTGGTTGTAAAGTTGTCCCTTGGTTACTTCTAGCGAAAAAGCTATTAAACCACAGGACGAGTTACGATCATCAAAATACATTCAGTCTATATATATATATTTTAGAAAGTTTCATAACAAACCCTACGACGTCGTTTGGCATATAAAGAAAATCTTTAGTCAACATGCCTTGGTTACTTCTAGCGAAAAAAGCTATGCCCCAATTTATGAATCTAACCATGCAATAAGCATAGAAATAATGATATCAAAATGCAAAAAAAGAAGCAAACTGACCAAAATCAAGCACTATATTTGGGCTCCAACACGATTTAATGGCTGATTAGGGATCCAACACGAATTTCAAAAATTATGTATGCAAATCTGTCCCAATAACTCCAACTTGATAATGAAATTGATGCTAGATGATGTTTACTTACCATAAATGTGGTGGGTTTGGTTAAAACGAGTTCATGAATAAAGAAAAAAAATTGATTTGCGATATGATCTTGTAGGAATCAAATTTCAAACAAGAACTAGTTAACTAATTAGGAATTACAAGAATTAAAATGTAACTCCAAATGTAGTAGAAGGATTGTTATAAGATTGATGAATTGAATAGTTTGTGAGAAAGATTACTAATTGATAAGCTGAAAATGAAAGTGAAAACATAAGGAGTAGTTAAATGTGAAATTGGGCGGAAAAAACGGTTGAGGTGTGTTTGGTCGTTTGTTGACTTTCTTGTTGACTTTTTAAAATGACCCATAACAATCCATCCCTCTTAAAACAATCTTGTCCCAAGATTAAGCCCACACATTGAAAATTGAAAATCGAGCTTGGATATCTTCTATGGACACCCATGTGGCTTTTTCCTTTGAACTGTTGGACCACTAGACTAACACAACTGATGCAGCTTCATTTCTAACCTTTCCTAACTTTCTATCCAATATGGCCACTTGTTCTGCTTGAATAAGTCCCAACTCATCATAGTGCGGTAAAGTTCAAAATTGAACTACTTCTCCCTTGCATTTCATAGTGTGGTAAAGTTCCAATTTGAACTACTACTCCCTTGCATTTTTTAAGCTGGGTTATGTGAAAAACATCATGATGTAAGCTACCTTCCCAACTATAGCTTGTACCTCGAAAGGACCAAAGTACTTATGTGACAGCTTATTATATTTCCCTAGACTCATAAATGCCTACCTATGTGGTTGCAATTTAAGGTACACCCAATCACCCACCATAGACTCCCTATCACCTATGTGCTTGTCTGCTTGTTGCTTCATCCTGTCTTGGGTTTTCAAATGAAATTTTAGCATCTTGATCACTTATTCTCTAGCTGAAAGAGTTTTATCCATAATGTATACCCTTCTTTCATTAGTTACATAAGGAATGTGGATTCGTGGTGTTTGGTCATTAAGAATTTCTTAGGGTGTAGTGTTGAGTGTGGAATAATAATGGGTATCACTCAGCCAAAGGAAGCCATTTGCACAAATATTTGGGACTTTCACCACATGTACACCAAAAAATAGCACTCAAAACTTCTATTCAACACCTTTGTTTGGCCATCAGTTTGAGGATGGTATGAGCTAGACATAAGCAACTTAACTTGTAATAGCTTGAACAGTTCCTTCCAAAAAGTACTTATGAACACCTTATTTGTGTCTAAAATAATGATTTCTAGTAGACCATAGAGTTTGTAAATGTTGTAAAGGAACAATTGAGCCACTTGAATTGCAGTGAAATGGTGTGTCATTGCAATAAAGTGAGCATACTTACTAAGTGTGTCCACCACGACCCATATTACAGTATTCCCATGAGACTTTGGTAACCCTCCATAAAGTCCATAGAAATGCTAGACCACACACTACTTGCAATAGGTAAGAGCTAAAGTAAACTGAATAGGCTGAAAGATCTGGTTTACACCTCTAACACACATCCAGACTCTGACCCATTGTTTGACTTCTTTTCTCAACCCTCTCCAATAAAACAGTGAACACACTTTCTGTCTAGTAGCATGAGTGCCAACATGATCGCTAACAGGACTATTGTGAAAATGGGTCAAAATCCTCTTTCTCTGAATTTTTTCCAACTACTAATCTTCCTTTTCTTCTCAGTTGTTGGTTTACCCAAACATACTTGTTTCCCACATTACTTCCTTGTTTCAAATTAATGATTACTTCCTTCAATTGCATCATTTTCCCAACTTTGTTGTATTCTGTCTAGCAAATCAGTTGTCACTGTGGAAGAAGCAAAAAAGACTAAACATTTTGTACTCTTGAAAGTGCATCAGCAACCTCATTTTCAACCCTTTTTATTGTAGACAATTTCTTAGTCAAACCCCATAAGCCTGGGAAGCCATTTCATTTGTGTAGGAGTAGTAATTCTTTGATCCAATGTATATTTAAGGCTGAAGTGATCTGTTTTGATTTTGAAGTGCTTATCAAGTAAATAACCCCTCCATTTATCTAAAGCAAGTATTACAACTAGAAACCTCTTCTCATAGTTTGACATTAACCGTGTTTGGCTCTATTTGAAAAAAAAAAGTAAATATTTTTATGCTATATTTCTAGCCAATACTTCAGACTGAGAGAAGAAAAGGAGCCAAATAAACTTCTTGAGCTTTTGACCTCTCTAACCATTCAACATGTAGCTGCAACAAATGGCATACCAGAATTAACATTTTTGGGTAGATTTAAGATACAAGTCACAAGTAGTTAGATATACCTTTAAAGTAAGTCGTCTTGCATAAGTTTACAACCTACATGTATTAGAATTGATCAGCAACACTTATAGAAAATGGTCAACCTCTTGCAAATACTATGCAACTATATATGTGTTGTGCTAAGCAAAACCTATAAAGGCTGATGGTGTTTCTTAGAATTATATGGTTACCTTCAATTTATGTCCCCATAGGTGCATCTGCATATGCTATATTTTGAGCCAACTTTGAGGAGAAAATATCCAAATCAACAACTTTTTCAGCTTTTGACTTTTCCAACCATTCCAATGTGCATCTGCAATAAATGGCATATCAAAATTAACATTGAATAACAAATAAGTTCCTTCCCCAGCTGCAACTTTACCTCCAAATAAGTTCCTTCCGGTGAATCTATATATAGTTGTTGCTCATACCATTTGTCAAAGAGATGTCAGATGAATATTTTATGAAGAATTAACTAAACATTGGCAATTGTTACCGTAGAAAAAAGTGGACGCCACTAAATGATAAATTAAGAAGCGGAATGATATTAATGACAACTTAAGCTACATGATGAGAATATCATGTTATAATAGCTCAGTCACCAATGCACATATGAGCTTCGGTAATTAGCTATCAGACACTAAGTTATTAAAGACTACTCTCGTTACATGATTGTAGATGATCAAACTACCGTGTACTCATAATATATGACGGTATAATACTATAATCATGTCTAAAATGCTAAGATTTCAGAGTATTGCATCATCAAAGTCTTAAATGAAAACTGAATTAGTGTTGTTAGTATGCTCCTAGTATGACTATAATTCTACACATCTTTCAAATAACATAAATCATTTATATCAACTAATATAGTAAGTCAGTGTACTCATAAATCATGACGGTATAATACTATAATCATGTCTAAAATGCTAAGATTTTAGAGTATTGCATCATCAAAGTCTTAAATGAAAATTGAATTAGTGTTGTTAGTATGCTCCTAGTATGACTACAATTCTACACATCTTTCAAATAACATAAATCATTTATATCAACTAATATAGTAAGTCAGTAAGAAAAAGCGCATTAAATATGAACAGGAACCACATTAGAACTGTAATAATTTATGTACCTTTCTTCTATTATCCCAAACAACCTGTACATGCCTCCCCATTGAATAACAAATAACTAGAATAGCACCAAAACATTTTAAGCTTATAATAAGCTTGGGGCTGCTTGACAGATGTTATATGGAACCATTAAAATAAAGCTATTAGCAGATCATGGTTCATACAAGCATCAAGGCACTAGACTAGAATCTCATCTTACACTAAAATAAAGCACTTAGCAGAAAGACGAAAACAATTAATGCGGGGCGCAATAAGCTACGTATGAAGTTTATTTGTCAGTTTGCTTCTTTTTTGGAATTTTGATATCATTATTTCTATGTTTATTTCATGGTTAGCTTCATAAATTGCATCCTCCAATTCGTAAACTAGGGCAAATAGGAGATTTTGATATCATTAAAAATGCTTAATCATACAGATAGATGATTGATTATAGGGTAAATGGATGAATACTTCAACTTGAGGTGTCATCGTTCACGGTGAATCAAATTGAATGCATTATCTGGAAATGTCAGCCTTTGAGTTCCAATTACTCAGAGAGTCGCAGGAATACTTCGCTCCAAAGCAAAATGTATTTGGGCTTCATGTTCATCTTTTAGAGCAAATGACATGGTTTTAACAATATAAAGGAAGCTAGCTAGCAAATAACACATTTGTTGTAGATCCATCACTTTACATTAAAAAAAAAGGCTAAGTACTTTAATTTTACACAAGAGCAAACTATCCCACATCTGTCAAGGATGTAACCAAAAGAGGGTATATATGTTGAATTATATGGCAATAGTTTAGTTTAGATGAAAATGAATTCTGTTGGTTGTAAAGTTGTCACTTGGTTACTTCTAGCGAAAAAGCTATTAAGCAAGAGATCAAAGTAATTTGCTAATTATTGATGGGAAAGCTACTCTTGTGGATGATGATGGTCAACCTATTCCGTCTACCTCGTCTACTAAGAGAGTTAACCCTTTCTCTAAAGTGGGAGAGATTGAGGTGTCTGATTCTGAAGATGAGGTTGTTGCTAACCCTTTTGATGAGTCTACTAATATTTTTGGTGGGGGCCATGAATTTGAAGATGAGTATGATGACTATGAATACGATGACTATGCGAAACAGGTTCGTGATCTTCCAGGGAATTTGTACTCTTTTAATGCCATGTATGGCACAACGTTTCAAGGTCCTAGGAAGTAGTTTTATTGTTGTGTCATATGTTATCATTTGAGTAGTGGTTTGTTTTCTTGTTTAGAGAATTGGAAGTAACTTGTTATGTAAGCTTTATGCCTATGTAACAGGCTGAGATATGGGATTTCACTCATATCCATTGTACTTAAACGTTTATTTGGTTAATATATTTACCAGGGTGCAGGATTACTCCCCTTTACCCAAAAAAAAAAAGTAACGATCACCAAAATACATTCAGTCTATATATTTTTTTAGAAAGTTTCATATCAAACCTTACGTCGTCGTTTGGCATATAAAAAAAATATTTACTCAACATCCCTTGGTTACTTCTAGCCAAAAAAGCTATGAACCATGGCTCAAATTTACAATCATCAAAATACATTCAGTCTTTATATTTTTTTTGAAAGTTTCATATCAAACCCAACGACGTCGTTTGGCATATAAAAAAAATCTTTACACAATATCCCCTCAAAGCATGCAACGACAACAACTATCACGCTTATTCCAATTCGTAAAAAAAAATGATATTTGCTCCTATTTTTAGCTTTTACAGATCATTAATGCATCAACATTGGAGGTAATTTGATTCGAATGAGATGATTAGCTATGTAGATCTCTTCCTTTATATTCAAGGTGTAAATTAGGTCTGTATGTACACTGCTATTAGTTTGTATTATGTTTCTGAAAAGCCTTTAAAGCACATGAGAAAACACGTACTATATTTAGTAAATGGATAATGTTGTAAAATTTAGACATGAAATTGATGTGTTCAATTTGGAGTAACTTTCTATACTTCGATATATTTATAGGTTTACTATAAAATTCACCTATATATTCATGTAGTAATAATTGTTCTTTTTTTTTCACGGATCATATCTCCATATAATAGAGTGGTTAAATTTAGATCACACGTGACCAAATATACGGTTCTGTCTATACTTTTTTCTAAGCGTTTTTTTTTTTTTTTTTTTTTTTTTTTTTTTTTTTTTTTTGGTAAAGGGTTACCCCGGTAAAGTATATTAATCACATAAAGTTTAAGTACAATGGAATGTGGCAGAGGTATCCCATTGACCTCAAGCAGAGCTTGAACAACCACTAATCGTTTGTGACTAATCATAGATAGAAATCAAAAAACAGTTATGAATCAACGTACAAAACATAGACCATCTCCCCGCTTTGCCAACCACAAAAAAGAAGTATAATGATACCACATGAGACTGCCTCCTTAAAAACTTTCCCAAGAGGAAGGACAAAAGAGTACATCTCTCAAGTGGAACTCCAATCTTGGACCATAACTCTGACAAGATCTTCCAACAAAACCACGAAAAGCTGATGTAGAGACGTGTCGCATTGGAGCACAAAAAGATCAGCAACCATAAAGCCTAAACGTCTTAGGCATCTTCCAAAGAGTAAGCAAATGATTCACCATGGTAGTGTTCTTGAATGTGAACGTTTGGAGCTTTAAGCGGATAGTAACCATAATAATATCATGAAGGTCCTCCTGAGACCTTCTAGAATTCTTAAAAAGCCGATTGTTCCTCTCAATCCAAACGTGGTATGATGTTGCTGCAAGGAGAAGCCGACCAATAACACTAACTGTCGTACGCTTGTGATCCATAGGATGAAGCCATGCAACAATGTCTTGCAAGCTAGGGGGAACCAGGTCCATACCAGCTAACCCACGAACATAAGCCCAAACCAGAGAAGCAAAGGAGCATTCAAAGAAAAGGTGATCATGAGGTGTTCTTTTTTCTTCGTCTTAATATCAAATCTAGTGGTATTTAATGTATGATAAGAATTTGTGATAACTTTCAGGCCTTGCAACTTCGAAGACCAAAAAGCAAGCCAAGCCTCCAAGTTTACTTAACAAGCGATATATGAAAAAAGGGTTAATGGTTATGGCAGTGATCAGCGAGGTAACCTTTTGAGAGAACATTTCACATTAGAAGTTCGGTATACATACTTAAGTGTTTATCTACTTATATTGTAAAACCTGAAAATCTAAAACATAGATAAAGACTAAAATACCTTTGGAATCGAAAATTATAAAATACGTAAAATACGTTATAATCATTTAACGAAATTAAAACTAACTTGCGAGTAATTAAAACTTGACGAATGTGTGTACGTAATCGATTTTGGTACGACGAAAGATTTAAACGTTTCGCTAATATGTTGGGCCGTTCGTTTGTTTGGATGGGCTCGTTTCTTTTGTGCCAAGCCGAGAGTTCAAGAGCCCAAGGGGCGTTTGTTTTTGTGTCGTGTGGGTCGAGAGCCGAAGCCCACATGGACGTGGGTTTTGTGTGTGCTCGGTTGGACTAGGCCGAACCCAAACCCCCTCCTAAAGCCCTAAACTAAAAATGCTACCACTATAAATATAACTCATAAACACAAAAGTGAAACCCTAGTTTAGTTTTGCCTCTCTTTCTTTTCTTTGCTTCTACTCGGCCGAACACCTACAACCTTTGGTGTCGAGATTTTGCTTCAACCAAGTTAAGGTATAAATGTTTCTCGTCTTCCTTTGTTACACCTTGCGTATATTTATTGTATCACGTTTGTTTTGGTCGACTTGTGGTTTTTTTCCCTTGTGTCGAGCCGTATGAAACAAAAAGGAACCAACCACAAAGATTTAAACCTTATAAGTATTAAAGAGTATGTTACGTAATAAGTATTATTGAATCGGATCATGAATATGTCGAGTATATAAGGACCGAACCATATGTATTCATAACCGAATCATGTGTATGTTTCGGCCAAGGTATAAAACTTGATAACTTGAATATGTAAAGTACGTAGATGAGCTAGGGCTTGCGTAATAACCTATTAGCCGAAACCCTAGATTGAACCGAACCACATAAAGAGTTTTTGAACATGTATTAAATAAGTAAGAGATCATGTAAACCTAAACCCTAGTTTGAAGTGTGAACCGTGTCTCATATGTGTGCGTTATTATAAGTCAAGTGAACTTGTAAATGTGTAAACGTGTAATTAATCCGAGTAATAAGTAGCTTGTATGTCGCATAAAATCATAAAACGTGCATGGTGAAACATAAAAGGAAAGATTGTTTTCATTACGTGTTAGGTTAAGTAACGAGTCATTTATTGACGTAACATATAAAGTAAATGCATATTAATGGGATATTAAAGAATGAGGAAACCCTAGAACATAATGAGAGTCGATTAGGGTTTGAAGCTAAGTATATTAATTCGTTATTTCATGTGTGAGTTATGACGTTTAAACTATTTTCACATTTAACCCTCAACTTTAATAAATGACATAATGAACCTTAATCTACGATATTGTTTATAAAACACTTAAGTCTCATTTAATTATAAAACCCTAAAGTATTAAGATCATTAAATACATTAAGTATGAACACCAAATATTAAAAGATCATTTCGACGATTATGAAATCATAAATAACATGTACGACCGTTAATGTGTATAGGTTCTGTGAAGAAGGAGTAATCCTTTGCTTTCCGTGTTTCTACTTTTCGATCATTTGCTTTGGAATAAGGTACAGATATTCTGACCTTTTCAGTAAAGGTTCCTTATAACGTTTTCTTTTCGTTAGCTTTTATATTAGGATTTCCTAAGCCTTTGCTATGAACCCTATTTTGTTATTTGAGTTGTTGCTTATCTGAACTTGATTTTGAATCATAAAACATTTGATTTTGAACTATATGATATGAAAACTTTGACTTTGAAAACATGATTTAATCTTTGATAAAGTATGATCTATGTCAGTTTTGACATTCTAATTTGACCTAAGATAGTTTGACACCCGAGCCAAATAATAACTAGTCATGGGGGTTCCATGTCCGTGTCAGTGATGCACTTCTGACATGACTCTAGGGCAGTAGAGTGAAGTTCTGCCACGTCCCTTATCTGTTATCTGTTATGAGCTCAAGTTATATTATATTATATTATCAATATATGTTTGTGGGGCGTATGGGTGCATCCTAGATCTGTTATATGTTATATATTATATGTTATATGCTGTATGTTATATGATGATTGATGCTGCGTGCATGCACGTCCTTCATAACTCTGGTAGGTCTCCCCTACAAATGTTGCCTTGTGTGATTATGAATATGAATATGAATATGATTATGATATGGCATATGTGTCTGGGCTCGAGGTAGTTAGCTATAAACTTATTCTATTATTTTGATTTATACTTTGAAATGATTATGATTTTACTATCTTTCTTTCACTTTATTTCGTAATCGTTTTCGTTTCGTATTCGTTTTGCTTGTATATCTGTTCACTGGGCTTTTGAAGCTCAGCCGCATTTCTTTTCTTCCGCGGCAGGTATCTAAGCATTGGAGCTGGGTTTTGCTTTGGGATGAGTGCTGAGTGGACTTACCTTAGAGATATTTAGATTTGATCTTATGATGCCATTTAAGACTTTATATTTCAGATATTTCATTTGGAGTTTATTTTTCCGCTGGACCTATGTATTGAAGTCATTTTGACTTGAATTATTTCAATATTTATGTTAAGACTTCTTTTGGATATTTATGTTTGCTTTGATATGACACCATTACTTGTGATTCCTTTACCCTTGTCGGGTCGGGGCGTTACAATTTATGGCATCAGAGCCCAGGTTTACGACTTGTAGTCAGGACCTGTGACATATGGAGCCTAGGTTTGAGACCCTTAGAGCTTAGGATTTGACCTGTGAGGATTTGGGTAGACTTTAGGATTCCTTCTGCGTACTTCCATTTCGTATCTCACCTTTGTTCATTTTGCTAATCGTTTGAATATCGTTCAGATGGTTCGAACTCGTACTACCGGTAGCGCGGATGGAGACGATGATGCTATTAACATTGATGCTGCGATTGCTAATGCTCTCAACACTCTTTTCCCTGGTCTTACTACACCTGAGATGATGGAACAGGTGATCAACAACATTCGTAATCAGACTGGTGCTTCGGGTAGTGGTGGAGGAAATCAACCCGTCGGCATTCACACTTGGCTCGAGCGTTTCGGTAAGCTCAAGCCTCTTTCGTTTAGCACTGCTGCTACTCCCACTGAGGCCGAGGACTGGATCACTCATATTGAGAAGCTGTTTGAAGTACTGGGTTGTGGAGACGAGTTTAAGACTCGTTTGGCTGCATTCAAATTGGAAGGTGATGCTTTAAATTGGTGGAAGGCACTCAAACAAGCAAGATGAGGAGATGCTTTTGCTGTTACTTGTACCTGGACTGAGTTTCGGACTATCTTCTATAATCGTTACTTCCCTGATGCTGAGCAGCAAAGGTATGAGAGGGATTATCAGGCAATCTACCAGCTTGATCATGAGAATTCCAATGAGTACATGAGTAGGTTTATGAGGCTGGTAAGTTTTGTGGGAGTGATTGCTGGAGATGGTAGGCGTCAAGCTAAGCACTTCAAGTGGGGACTGAAGAAGTGGGTGTTGGACCGACTGCTTAATATTGAGTATGAGAATGTGTCGGCCTGCAATGACGCAGCTCGTAACATTGAGATCTTTCATGAGGTTTCGGGTTCCAACAAGCGTAATCGCGATGGTGATCGGATTCAAGGTAGGACTCAAGGCAATGATTATAAGGGAAATTCTGGTAGGAGTTACGATTCGAGGGGTCAAGTGGATAGGAGTTATGATCAGCGGGGTCAGTCAGGAAGGAATGTTGACTCTGGGCGCCCTGAGACGAGGAGTCAAGATAATAGAAATGCTGGTAGGAATGGAAATGATCGTCAGAACCAAGGTAACAATAACCAGCGTTACAACAAGGATCAGTCAGCTCGAGGATCAAATCAGGGTCGTGCTTCAGGATCTTCTGGTCAGCAAAGGACAGCTGAGGTTTTGCCTCCCCCACCTATCTGTACTACTTGTGGAAAGGCTCATCCGGGACTGTGTTTCAAGGCCACTGGTGGTTGTTTTGCTTGTGGCTCCACTACTCACAAGATCAAGGATTGCCCTAAGAAGAACCCGGCGATTCCTGGAAACTACATCAAGCCGCCGACTACTACTGGACGTGTTTATGCTACTACTCGGAATCAGGCGGAGCGCACTTCAGGTACCATTACGGGCACTCTTTTCATTGATGATTATTCTGTCTTCGTTTTTTTTTATACCGGTGCCACACACTCCATTATATCTGTCACATTTGCTAAGAAATTTAATATGAAGCCCAAACCATTAACAAATCACTTATCGATTTCTACGCCTATGAAAAACCACATGATCATTGATCATAAATACGTTAAGTGTCCTCTTCGTTTTGATGATCGTATTCGCTTTGCAAATCTGTATCCTCTCGATATGGTCGACTTTGATATCATTCTAGGCATGGATTGGTTGGCTTATCATAGAGCTTCAATTGACTGCTATGCTAGAACGGTGATCTTTGGAGACGTAAAACATCCTGAATTCGTTTATCATGGTTCTCAACCTCTCAAATCTGTTAAACTCATTTCTGCTATGAAGGCACGGACCATGATTGCTCATGGATGCCAAGGTTTTCTAGCATCTGTTAAGGACACATCTTTGGAGAGTCCTAACATTGAAAATCCTTCTGTTGTTTGCGAATTCACCGACGTTTTTCCCGATGAACTCCCTGGTCTTCCCCCAGCTAGAGAAGTTGAGTTTAGCATTGAGTTAATTCCTGGTGCTGAACCGATTTCGAAGGCTCCGTATCGTATGGCACCTGTAGAACTGAAGGAGTTGAAGGAACAGCTGCAAGAGATGATAGAAAATGGGTTTATTCGACCCAGTGTTTCTCTATGGGGTGCACCTGTTTTATTTGTGAAGAAGAAGGATGGAAGCATGCGTCTATGTATCGACTACCGTGAACTCAATCGTATTACCATTCGTAACCGTTATCCTCTGCCGCGTATTGATGATTTGTTTGATCAACTGCAAGGAGCTAAGTTCTTTTCGAAGATTGATCTGAGGTCTGGTTATCATCAACTACGTGTGAAGGAGCAAGATGTTCCTAAGACCGCGTTTCGTACCAGATATGGTCATTATGAATTCATCGTTATGCCTTTTGGTTTGACAAATGCGCCTGCTGTGTTTATGGACCTAATGAATCGTGTTTTCCATGAGTTCCTTGATAGATTCGTTATCGTTTTCATCGATGACATTTTGGTTTACTCCAAGTCTGAAGAAGAGCATGAAGAACATCTCCGGATAGTTTTGGAGATTTTGAGGAAGAAGAAGTTGTACGCCAAATTTTCGAAGTGCGAGTTTTGGTTAAGACAAGTCGCTTTCCTTGGTCATATTGTATCAGCTGATGGTATCACCATGGATCCGTCTAAAGTTGAGGCTATCACTAAATGGCCAAGACCTACGACAGTGACTGAGGTCAGGAGTTTTCTAGGACTTGCTGGTTATTACCGACGTTTTGTTGAAGGTTTCTCTCGCTTAGCTCTACCCCTAACCCAACTAATGAGGAAAGGTGAAAAGTTTGTATGGACGGATGAACGAGAAAAGAGTTTTGAAGAGTTGAAACGGAGATTGGTGTCCGCTCCTATTTTGACTCTTCCATCTGGTTCTGGAGGATTTCAAATCTACAGTGATGCATCTAAGAAAGGATTAGGCTGTGTTTTGATGCAACATGGAAAAGTAATAGCTTATGCTTCGAGGCAGCTAAAACCTTATGAGGAGAATTACCCAACTCATGACCTTGAGTTAGCTGCAGTGGTGTTCGCGTTGAAGATCTGGAGACATTACTTGTATGGAGAGGCATGTGATATATTCACTGATCATAAGAGTCTCAAGTATATTTTCACTCAGAAGGAACTTAACATGAGACAAAGAAGATGGTTAGAACTTCTTAAGGATTATGACACCAACATTCAGTACCATCCAGGTAAGGCTAACGTAGTTGCTGACGCACTTAGCCGGAAATCAGGCATTCTTGCAAGTATTAAGATTGAACCTAGGATTATTCGTGACTTAGAGAGTTTGGATGTTGAGCTATGTGTACGAGGTTTTGATGGATACTGGGCTAGTATGAAGGTGGAGTCGAACCTTATACTGCAAATTAAAGAAGCTCAGAAAGATGATGGTGAGCTGTGGGCCGTGGCGCAAAATGTTGAAGAAGGAAAGCAAACGGAGTTTAAGGTTGATAATGACAGTATTGTATGGTATGGAGATAGGCTTTGTGTTCCCAATGATCAGGTACTTCGTGAGAAAGTTATAACTGAAACTCATAGTTCTCCTTTCACTATCCATCCTGGTTCTACCAAGATGTATAGGGATTTGAAGCAGTACTTTTGGTGGAATGGCATGAAGCAAGATGTGGCGACGTTTGTGTCGAGGTGTATGATTTGTCAGCAGGTTAAGATTGAACATCAAAGGGCTAGTGGATTGTTACAGCCATTGGATATTCCAACATGGAAGTGGGATAAGATATCTATGGATTTTGTGACTGGACTACCTCTTACTCGGAAGAAGCATGATGCGATTTGGGTAGTTGTTGATCGACTAACTAAATCTGCTCATTTCTTACCAATCAGAAAGGATTATGGTATTGGGAGATTGGCGGAGATTTTTCAGCAAGAGATCGTTAGACTTCATGGTACTCTGGCATCTATTGTGTCTGACAGAGATCCGCGTTTTACTTCGCATTTCTGGAAAGGTTTGCAAAAAGCTTGGGGTACTCGACTTAATTTTAGTACGGCATTTCATCCTCAAACAGATGGTCAGTCAGAGAGGACTATTCAGACCTTAGAGGATATGCTAAGGGCTTGTGCTTTAGAATGGACTGGCAGTTGGGATGAATATTTATGTTTAGTAGAGTTTGCATACAACAACAGTTGGCATGCTAGCATTAAGGCAGCACCGTTTGAACTTCTTTATGGGAGGAAATGTAGAGCACCTACTTGTTGGGATGAAGTAGGTGAGCGCTTAATTGAAGGTCCAGAAATGATTGAGATTACTAATGAGAAAGTAGCTGTTGCTAGAGAAAAGCTGAAGGAAGCTAGGTCTCGTCAGAAGAGTTATGCCGACAAGCATCGTCGTGATTTAGAATTTCGGGTTGGAGATCGTGTATTTTTGAAAGTTTCGCCGTTTAGAGGTGTGAAACGTTTTGGAATCAAGGGCAAGCTCAGTCCTCGATTCATCGGACCGTTTGAAATTCCGGAACGTATAGGAGAAGTTTCGTATCGATTAGCACTTCCGCCTCAGTTATCGCATGTTCATGACGTTTTCCATGTATCACTCCTAAGGGGATACAACTATCATCCGTTACACGTTGCTTCTTATCCGTTTGATCAAATTCAATCCGATATGTCCTTATCTGAAGAACCGGAAGCTATTTTAGAAAGACAAGAAAGAGTCATGAGAAATAAAGTCATTCCGTTCGTTAAGATTCTTTGGAAAAATCATCCGGAACGTGAGGCTACTTGGGAAACCGAGGAGTCGATGCGAGCTAGTTATCCTCATTTCTTTGAATAGTTTGGTATGTTCTCATTTCGTTTTCGTTTCATTTCATTTCAATTTTCGAGGACGAAAATTTTTCTTTAGAGGAGAAGAATTGTAAAACCTGAAAATCTAAAACATAGATAAAGACTAAAATACCCTTGGAATCGAAAATTATAAAATACGTAAAATACGTTATAATCATTTAACGAAATTAAAACTAACTTGCGAGTAATTAAAACTTGACGAATGTGTGTACGTGATCGATTTTGGTACGACGAAAGATTTAAACGTTTCGCTAATATGTTGGGCCGTTCGTTTGTTTGGATGGGCTCGTTTCTTTTGTGCCAAGCCGAGAGTTCAAGAGCCCAAGGGGCGTTTGTTTTTGTGTCGTGTGGGTCGAGAGCCGAAGCCCACATGGACGTGGGTTTTGTGTGTGCTCGGTTGGACTAGGCCGAACCCAAACCCCCTCCTAAAGCCCTAAACTAAAAATGCTACCACTATAAATATAACTCATAAACACAAAAGTGAAACCCTAGTTTAGTTTTGCCTCTCTTTCTTTTCTTTGCTTCTACTCGGCCGAACACCTACAACCTTTGGTGTCGAGATTTTGCTTCAACCAAGTTAAGGTATAAATGTTTCTCGTCTTCCTTTGTTACACCTTGCGTATATTTATTGTATCACGTTTGTTTTGGTCGACTTGTGGTTTTTTTTCCCTTGTGTCGAGCCGTATGAAACAAAAAGGAACCAACCACAAAGATTTAAACCTTATAAGTATTAAAGAGTATGTTACGTAATAAGTATTATTGAATCGGATCATGAATATGTCGAGTATATAAGGACCGAACCATATGTATTCATAACCGAATCATGTGTATGTTTCGGCCAAGGTATAAAACTTGATAACTTGAATATGTAAAGTACGTAGATGAGCTAGGGCTTGCGTAATAACCTATTAGCCGAAACCCTAGATTGAACCGAACCACATAAAGAGTTTTTGAACATGTATTAAATAAGTAAGAGATCATGTAAACCTAAACCCTAGTTTGAAGTGTGAACCGTGTCTCATATGTGTGCGTTATTATAAGTCAAGTGAACTTGTAAATGTGTAAACGTGTAATTAATCCGAGTAATAAGTAGCTTGTATGTCGCATAAAATCATAAAACGTGCATGGTGAAACATAAAAGGAAAGATTGTTTTCATTACGTGTTAGGTTAAGTAACGAGTCATTTATTGACGTAACATATAAAGTAAATGCATATTAATGGGATATTAAAGAATGAGGAAACCCTAGAACATAATGAGAGTCGATTAGGGTTTGAAGCTAAGTATATTAATTCGTTATTTCATGTGTGAGTTATGACGTTTAAACTATTTTCACATTTAACCCTCAACTTTAATAAATGACATAATGAACCTTAATCTACGATATTGTTTATAAAACACTTAAGTCTCATTTAATTATAAAACCCTAAAGTATTAAGATCATTAAATACATTAAGTATGAACACCAAATATTAAAAGATCATTTCGACGATTATGGAATCATAAATAACATGTACGACCGTTAATGTGTATAGGTTCTGTGAAGAAGGAGTAATCCTTTGCTTTCCGTGTTTCTACTTTTCGATCATTTGCTTTGGAATAAGGTACAGATATTCTGACCTTTTCAGTAAAGGTTCCTTATAACGTTTTCTTTTCGTTAGCTTCTATATTAGGATTTCCTAAGCCTTTGCTATGAACCCTATTTTGTTATTTGAGCTGTTGCTTATCTGAACTTGATTTTGAATCATAAAACATTTGATTTTGAACTATATGATATGAAAACTTTGACTTTGAAAACATGATTTAATCTTTGATAAAGTATGATCTATGTCAGTTTTGACATTCTAATTTGACCTAAGATAGTTTGACACCCGAGCCAAATAATAACTAGTCATGGGGGTTCCATGTCCGTGTCAGTGATGCACTTCTGACATGACTCTAGGGCAGTAGAGTGAAGTTCTGCCACGTCCCTTATCTGTTATCTGTTATGAGCTCAAGTTATATTATATTATATTATCAATATATGTTTGTGGGGCGTATGGGGTGCATCCTAGATCTGTTATATGTTATATATTATATGTTATATGCTGTATGTTATCTGATGATTGATGCTGCGTGCATGCACGTCCTTCATAACTCTGGTAGGTCTCCCCTACAAATGTTGCCTTGTGTGATTATGAATATGAATATGAATATGATTATGATATGGCATATGTGTCTGGGCTCGAGGTAGTTAGCTATAAACTTATTCTATTATTTTGATTTATACTTTGAAATGATTATGATTTTACTATCTTTCTTTCACTTTATTTCGTAATCGTTTTCGTTTCGTATTCGTTTTGCTTGTATATCTGTTCACTGGGCTTTTGAAGCTCAGCCGCATTTCTTTTCTTCCGCGGCAGGTATCTAAGCATTGGAGCTGGGTTTTGCTTTGGGATGAGTGCTGAGTGGACTTACCTTAGAAATATTTAGATTTGATCTTATGATGCCATTTAAGACTTTATATTTCAGATATTTCATTTGGAGTTTATTTTTCCGCTGGGACCTATGTATTGAAGTCATTTTGACTTGAATTATTTCAATATTTATGTTAAGACTTCTTTTGGATATTTATGTTTGCTTTGATATGACACCATTACTTGTGATTCCTTTACCCTTGTCGGGTCGGGGCGTTACATATATTGTATTGTATATTGAAACTACTTATTGGGGGCTGTTTGGGATCCCAAACGACCTTTATTAGAAGCTTCAATAAGCTCTCCCAAACAGTCCTTTTATAACCCGCACTTTTAGTAAATAATTCTAAAACAATACCATTTATACCCATTCCATTAAAGTTATGAATATTTTTTTTACCTTAAACTAGGTTTGGTGCGGTCAAAACTTTTCTTCACATTTTGTAATGATATCAAGCTAAACCAAGCGAGTGGTCAAAACTTGCAAATGAGGAGCAAAACCGACTGTTAAAACTGTAATACACATCCCTTAATAGATTTCACACTTTTAGGTCCAAATCTAAGAGTCTATTGATTCAACATTGTTACTGATATTTATCGCACTTTACTTAAACGGCGTGCTTATTGCACTTTCAATAACTATTAATAGTCTATGAAGCTCTCCCTTCTGTAAACGTTTATGTTGTAATCAAACGCCTGTTTACAAACGACACATATAGAGGTCGTTCTTTATATTATTGACTTTGTTCCATATTACTTTTCCGCTGCGACATTTTAGAGGTGTGATATGACCAAACTCAGGCAACATAAAAACTAAATGCAAAAAACCCGTCACAACGCGTGAGTGCAACACCTCGTTGGATTCATCTAAAAGATCTTTTACATACATATTATTCCTAATCGATCATTGCCATGTTAAATGTTAGTTGATAATACATTGTCGATCGATTTCATAGTTTTAAATTTAATCATGTGACTTTATTTAGTATGTTATTATAAAATTATGAGAATACAATTTTAGCATGCCACATAATGAGCATGTCGTTGGTGCTTGGGTCAAATCGATTTCAATGTTTATGACAATTTCTTCTATACAATGAAAAGTTGAATGTTTCTCTTGATTTTCAGTAATCTTTTTGAACATCTTTTATACCATAATATTGGTGTTTTTTTATTTTTATTTGGCAATGTGTCGATGTAGTGACGTTGACGAGTATCTCACTTTGGTAAAAAGAAGGCCATCTCAGTTTTCAACGAGACAAGATATAAAAACGTTAAAGACTAACAACTTTAGTAATAGCAGGGACGGAGCTAGGGGGTTCCCGCGGGTGTCCGAGAACCCCATGGATTTTGTCGATGTAATGTTAATTTTTGAAAAAAACACCGATTTTTCATAAATGCATCTTAAATGCACCCGGTCCTTCAAAATGTGTTTCCAGTATTACGATTCAAAAGATTTTATTCACCCGATCATATTTGGTCCTGGCTCCGTTCGTGACTAATAGAGAGGATAAATGGTAAGTTGGAGTAAAAAGGTTTCCCATGAATGATTGTTGTACATAGCTATTTCATTATACTGCAAACATTATAACTTAACCATATTTTGGTCTCCACCTAATTTTTAGAATATATGGCAATGGCTATTATTTAGTGAAGGTCAATAACAAGGAATGTATGGTCAGGTGCTCAAACTGATTAAAGTTTGAGTGTTACTCATTAAATCTAGGAAGGAAAGATTAGTCAAAAGTGATAAAAGTAGAGTTGCATATACGGTTGGTTGGAGGGGCTCATTTAAAAGTGATAAAATTAGAGTTGCATGACAACATATAGTCTTATTAAATTTTAATTTTTTTACTCGAGTTTGAGAAGTAATAGAAAAGTGATTGAGAAGAAGATTCTAAGGTGAGTTAGGGGAGCTATAGAAACTAAGATGGATTAAGATTGTTTCAAAAATGGCGGCACTTTATTTTGCTTATCCACAAATTCATGTTTATCAAAGGATAAATCTCTTTCATCCATTTAGTTTCATCAAATGGTGGGGATTAACCTAATATTTAAAAGGTAAATCTAAGCCCATGTGTATTTTTAATAAGAATAAGCATTTGAACTTTTCTCTTCAAAAATGATGTGTGTTTTTATATGGCGGCTTACGGATCTCGATGTGTGTTTTTATATGGCGGCTTACGGATCTCGATGAAATCTCTAACTTGATCATATCATGTTAGCTATTCATTTTTTTTAGAAAGCAACTAGTGGGTTAACCCGCGCGTTGCGACGGGAGTGCGTTGCCCTCGATCATTTTATTCACGGGAATGAATTTGCTAAAGTTTTTTTTTTTTTTTTTTTTTTTTTTTTTTTTTTTTTTTTGCGCGCACTGTTCATGCGCATGTTACTGTTCATGCGCATGTTACTGTTCATGCCCGAATGAGTTTTAGTATATACTAGCGGGTTAACCCGCGCGTTGCGACGGGAGTGCGTTGCCCTCGATCATTTTATTCACGGGAATGAATTTGCTAAAGTTTTTTTTTTTTTTTTTTTTTTTTTTTTTTTGCGCACTGTTCATGCCGCGCACTGTTCATGCGCCAATGACTTTTAGTATATATATATATACTAGCGGGTTAACCCGCGCGTTGCGACGGGAGTGCGTTGCCCTCGATCATTTTATTTACGGGAATGAATTTGCTAGTTTTTTTTTTTTTTTTTTTTTTTTTTTTTTTTTTTTTTTTTTTTTTCGCGCGCACTGTTCATGGCATGTTACTGTTCATGGCATGTTACTGTTCATGGGCCAATGCCTTTTAGTATATATATATAATATGCACTACAAAACAAAATGAAAATGGATAAAACCAAACCGAACTACCCAACAATCGGGTATTTTGGCTTGTGGCCCATTAAACCAAATTTTAAGAGGTAAAGGTGCAAACTACTAAAGGCAAGCTAAACAAGATCATATATAGTATTGTATTAGTTAAAACCCATTATTATATCCACCCGATCTAACATATGTAATTTATTTTTTGTGTATATACCAAGGTTGTAAAAATCGAATCAGATTAGATTTTCTATATATAAAATTTTGAAACTATATGTCCAATTTGGCCGATCTAGCCGATTTATTTTCGATTTGGTTGATTTCTATCCGTAATCGAGTTGGCTGATTTATCTGATTTATGCCCGATTTGACTGATTTTTATCAGATTAATCAGTATGTTTACCGCTTTTTGACCAAACCTATTAATAAGGCCAATTAGTGAAAATCAGGGCGGTTAATCTCTGCCTAGCGATTAATCGGCCGTCTTGGCCGATTTTTGCAACACTGGTATATACCATGACTATGTTCTTTTCGTTCTATTTAGAATCCAACGCTTACATTATTATATCACTCTCATCTAATATATTATTTACTCACATATACTCAACAATTCATCATTGAACTGTTAAATGTCTTTATATAATACACATTTTCCACCAGTTTCACTAGTATGTAAAGGAAAGAAGATAAATTTTAACAAAATATCGGATAATTAATAAACAGTCTTTTATATTAGACTAATTAAGCTTGATCCACGAAACTAGTCATCTAATATTTTAGTACCCTCGTTAAATAATAATAGCTCAACCACAGCACTTTCACCAAGAGACTAGCAATATATGATTTAAAAACTGTTAAAACACTAAATGGTTTACACGATTGAGCACAAGAATGATGACAATTAAAACATGTACACAGAAAAAAGAAAAAACAAGATTATAACCATGAGACTATTTATCATGCAAACACACAACTAAAAAATGCAAAGTATTAACTTAATTTATCCAACAAGTTAAAGATCATAATTTCTTCAATGACCATTTCAGTTATTTTTTGACCCCCCACCAATATTCGTTGAGGGCATAACACCAGGGTGAACTTTCGTGTTTCCGCCACGTTTAACACCATCATTGGCCTTTTCAGTCTGTTGCATGCTTTTCTCCTTCTTTTGATTTTGTTTTTCCCTAAGACGCTCTTGTTGTGCATTAATGTGAGCAAAATTGAAACCCATGGACGACATTGCTACTAATTAAGTAGGTATTTTGTATTGTGGTTCTTGTGAAGATGAGATGGAGAGTACGTAGACTTTCGTTCGGTATTTATAGCCAAAACTGTGTCTTTTATGGACCCATTAAACCATTGTCTATTACTTAAAAACACTCCATTGTTAGGTTATGGTTTGAGTGCTTTTTTTAAGGCTTTGGTGGTTCTTATAAGCATTATAGCCATGAATGTGTATGTTTAGGGCATAATGTGTATCTTATCACCTTAAAAAATTAGTGAAAGATGGTTTTGCATTGTTGGCCAATTGTGGTAACAATTAAACTATTTGAAGGCTAGCCGGTTAGTAGCTTTTTTGAGTTATGTTTGTGCATGTTATCGTATATTATTTTATGCTAAAAATGGTACTTTATTAAAGCATAAAATAATGGGTTGAACACTTAAGTGAGTTCCGTCCATGTGTGATAAGATAAGAATAAATAATGTGTTACACGTTGACCCATCAATGAGTTTTAATTTTTAAATCTTACGAGGTCACTCCAAATAATAATACTCATATAAGTGCTTCAACGCGTGTAACTTGAGTCAACTGGGAAATGTAACTAGCTATGAAACTGAAACAGTGAAACTATCTACTATAACCAATTTACATGATTTGGTATTCAAAGGATTGTTACGAGCAAAAACTAGGACATCGCTGAAACAATTACAGATGAGGATTAGCACAAATCCGCAACAAATTAAAGTACGGCATGTAATAATCTTGTTAGCAAAAATATTGAAACGCCACTACTAAAAATAGAACCATAGAGCCTGGTTGAAAAGGTCCATAAAACCTAGTTTCGCATAAGAGCTCAAAAGGATAGGGACTCTATGCAGAAAACACATAGAGGCCAATTTTAAAAACGGGCTCTATGTGATTTATTTATACTAAAAAAACATAATAGAGTCCCGGTTTTCTGTTTAATAACATGGCTCTATTCAAAAAAATATATTCATATGCTATTCAAGAAAAAGAGCCAAAAGCCAAATCAACTTCTTGGGCTTTTGACCTCTTCAACATTTTTGGGTATATTTAAGATACAAGTCACAAGTAGTTAGATATACCTTTAAAGCGACAGTAGCCTTGAGTCATCTTGCATAAGTTTACATTGTGCATGTATTAGAATTGAGCAGCAACACTTATAGAAAATGGTCAACCTCTTGCAAATACTATGCAACTATTTTGGTTGTGGGGTTATTGTACAAAAAAGTCACTAAAGTTTGCGAGAAATTTGTCCTAAGTCACTATAGTTTAAAAGTTGTCATTCAGGTTACTCAACTTATTGTGACCGGTTATATTTGTTACTCTTGTTTTGGTAACCTAGAATTACCGGTAATAATACTACGTGGCAAATATTTTAGATTTCATTTATATTAAAAAAAAATGAGTTAATATACAAATAAGTTACTAAAGTTTGTCAAAATGTTCATTTAAGTTACTATACGTTTACATTCTTTTACATTTAAGTTAATATACAAATAAGTTGCTAAAATTGTGTATATTTTTATACGCTTTTTTACAACAACTTTTTGGACGTTATTATACGTTTACATTCTTTTACATTTTTTTCTGTTTTTGCACGTTTTTTTACAATTTTGCACACATTTGTATTTTTTATTTTTTTTACATAATTGGACGTTATTAGACTTTTTTGGAAGTAATTTTTTGTTTTGATATGTTTTCATACGTTATTATACATTTTTGGATGTTATTATACGTTTTTGGATGTTGTTATACGTTTTCTTACATTTTATACGTAAAAACGAATAAAACATACAAACGTTTTAAAGAAGATAAAACGTATAGAACATAAAACCATATAAAACATACAAATGTATGAAAATGAACGAAAATGAACAAAACCATACAATAATGTATGAAAACGTAAAAAGGTATAGAGAAAAACATACACACACATATATAAAAACGGATAAATACATACAAAAACGTACGAAAATGGACAAACATATATACAAAAATGTACGAAAACGTAAAAAAAGGTACGACAAGAGAAATGCATACACAAACGTATAAAAACGGATAGAAACGTAAAAAAAACATACGGAAATATACAAAAACGTACGAAAATGGAAAAAAACTTAAAAAAAGATCGACAACAAATAAAACGTACACAACGTATAAATACGTATAAAAACGTACGAAAATGGAGAAAAACGTAAAAAATACGAAAACAGATAAAACATACATAAATGTATAAAAACGGATAGTAACTTTTTTTTAAAGTTCAGTAACCTATTTAATAAACCCCGTGAACTATAGTAACTTGCATGTAACATCTCAAACTATAGTGATGACGTGGACAAGAGAACTGGTAAATCATCCGGTTGCCCACCCTCGTAGTAACAAGAATGTCACTTTTTTAAACGTCGAGTAACCCATATAATAAGCCCGTTAACTTGAGTAACCTGAATGACAACTTTTAAACTATAGTGACTTAGGACAAATTTCCCGCAACTTTTAAACTATAATTGGTTGAACACTTAAGTGAGTTCCGTCCATGTGTGATAAGATAAGAATAAATAATGTGTTACACGTTGACCCATCAATGAGTTTTAATTTTTAAATCTTACGAGGTCACTCCAAATAATAATACTCATATAAGTGCTTCAACGCGTGTAACTTGAGTCAACTGGGAAATGTAACTAGCTATGAAACTGAAACAGTGAAACTATCTACTATAACCAATTTACATGATTTGGTATTCAAAGGATTGTTACGAGCAAAAACTAGGACATCGCTGAAACAATTACAGATGAGGATTAGCACAAATCCGCAACAAATTAAAGTGCGGCATGTAATAATCTTGTTAGCAAAAATATTGAAACGCCACTACTAAAAATAGAACCATAGAGCCTGGTTGAAAAGGTCCATAAAACCTAGTTTCGCATAAGAGCTCAAAAGGATAGGGACTCTATGCAGAAAACACATAGAAGCCAATTTTAAAAACGGGCTCTATGTGATTTATTTATACTAAAAAAACATAATAGAGTCCCGGTTTTCTGTTTAATAACATGGCTCTATTCAAAAAAATATATTCATATGCTATTCAAGAAAAAGAGCCAAAAGCCAAATCAACTTCTTGGGCTTTTGACCTCTTCAACATTTTTGGGTATATTTAAGATACAAGTCACAAGTAGTTAGATATACCTTTAAAGCGACAGTAGCCTTGAGTCATCTTGCATAAGTTTACATTGTGCATGTATTAGAATTGAGCAGCAACACTTATAGAAAATGGTCAACCTCTTGCAAATACTATGCAACTATTTTGGTTGTGCTAAGCAAAACCTATAAATGCTGATGGTGTTTCTTAGAATGATATGGTTGCCTTCGATTATGTCCCTATAGGTGCATCTGCGTATGTTTGAGCCAACTTTGAGGAGAAAAATAGCCAAATCAACAACTTCTTCAGCTTTGGACTTTTCCAACCATTCCAATGTGCATCTGGAATAAATGGCATATCAAAATTAACATTGAATAAGTGAATAACAAATAAGTTCCTTCCCTAGCTGCAACTTTGCCTCCAAATAAGTTCCTTCCGGTGACTCTATATATTGTTGTTGCTCATACCATTTGTCAGAGATATCATATGGAGATTTTGCGAAGAATTAACTAAACACGGCAATTGTTACCGCAGAAAAAAGTGGATGCCACTAAATGAGAAATTAAGAAGCGGAATGATATTAATGACAACTTAAGCTACATGATGAGAATATCATGTTATAATAGCTCGGTCACCAATGCACATATGAGCTTCTTCAATTAGCTACTACTCTCATTACATGATTGTAGATGATCATATTACCTTGTACTCATAATTTATGACAGTATAATACTATATATAATCATGTCTAAAATGCTAAGACTTGAGAGTATTGCATCATCAAAGTCTTAATTGAAAACTGAATTTGATTAAAGAGTCATTGGTGTTATTAGTATGCTCCGAGTATGACCATGTAAATCATATGGTTCTAACTGTTTGATTTTAGGTTTTTAACATACCCCAACTACTCAACTAGTGTATAAAGTGCAATTGTTTGGTTTACAATTACTAGCAAACATAAGAGTATGTTCTAGAATATAACTCAGGAGTCACAAGTTAAAAGAGCATCTAGCTCTATCAAACTAATCAATTCTTTACTTTCATCTAAGTATCTAACCTTCTGAGCAAAATGTATGCATCCTCTGTATGGCTTCTAAAGATGTTCAACAAAACATTTTAAGCTTATAATAAGTTTGGGGCTGCTTGACAGATGTTATATGGAACCATTAAAATAAAGCACTTAGCAAACCATGGTTCATATAAGCTTCAAGGCACTAGAGTAGAATTTCATTTTACACTAAAATAAAGCACTTAGCAGAAGACGAAAACAATTAATGCGGATGAAGCTTATTTTGAATTGTCAGTTTACTTTCTGTTTTTATTTTTATTTTTTCATTTTGATATCATTATTTTTATGCTTATTTCATGGTTAGCTTCATAAATTTCATCGTCCAATTCGTAAACTGGGGTAAATAGGAGATTTTGATAACATTAAAAATGCTTAATCATACATAGATGATTGATTATAGGGTAAATGCATGAATACTTCAACTTGAGGTGTCATCGTTCACGGTGACTCGAATTGAATGCATTATCTAGAAATGTCAGCCTTTGAGTTCCAATTACTAAGAGAGTCGTAAGAATCCCTCGCTCATAAGCAAACTGTATATGGGCTTCATGTTCATCTTTTGGAGCAAATGACATGGTTATAACAATATAAAGGAAGCTAGCTAATAACATATTTGTTGTAGATCCCTCACTTTACATAAAAACAAACGCTAAGTACTTTAATTTTACACAAGAGCAAACTATCCCACATTGGTCAAGGATGTAACCAAAAGTGAGTATATATTTTGAATCATATGACAATAGGTTAGTTTAGATGAAAATAAATTGTGTTGGTTGTAAAGTTGTCCCTTGGTTACTTCTAGCGAAAAAGCTATTAAGCAAGAGATCAAAGTAACAATCACCAAAATACATTCAGTCTATATATTTTTTTAGAGAAAGTTTCATATCAAACCCTACGACGTCGTTTGGCATATAAAAAAATCTTTACACAATATCCCCTCAAAGCATGCAAGGGACAATTACTATCACGCTTATTCCAATTCGTAAAAAAAATGATAATTGCTCCTATTTTTAGCTTTTACAGATCAATAATGCATCAACATTGGAGGTAATTTGATTCGAATGAGATGATTAGCTATGTAGATCTCTTCCTTTATATTCAAGGTGTAAATTTGGTCTGTATGTACACTGCTATTAGTTTGTATTATGTTTCTGAACAGCCTTTAAAACGATATGACAAAACACTGTATTTAGTTATAAATGGATATTGTTGTAAAATTTGGACATGAAATTGATGTGTCCAATTTGGAGTAACATTCTATACTTCGATATAATTATAGGTTTACTATAAATTCACCTATTCATGTAGTAATAATTGCAGGGATCATATCTCCATATAAAAGAGTGGTTAACGGAGTTGGAAAATTTAGATCACACGTGACCAAATATACGATTCTGTTCTACATTTTTTCTTCGTCTTAATATCAAATCTAGTGGTATTTAATGTATGATAAGAATTTGTGATAACTTTCACGCCTTGTAACTTCGAAGACCAAAAAGCAAGCCAAGCCTCCAAGTTTACTTAACAAGCGAGATGTGAAAAAAAGGTTAATGGCTATGGCAGTGATCAACGAGGTAACCTTTTGAGAAAACATTTCACATTAGAAGTTCGGCATACATACTTAAGTATTTATCTACTTATATTGTATTGTTTATTGAAACTACTTATCGGAGGCTGACGATGTCTATAAGAAGCTTCAATAAGCTCTCCCAAACATTTATGAATATTTTTATACCCATTCCAAAACAATACCATTTATACCCATTCCAACAAAGTTATGAATATATATTTTTGGGTGAAGCTAAAGATACGAAACGTGGTTTTTCAGAATAGACGATGTACGCAACGAACTTTAAAAATTACCATTGTACGCAATATACTTTCAAATTTGGAACAATGTACGCAATATGACCGGTAACTAACAAGTTACCAGGTCACAAAGTTTCAAAAATGACAGAAATGGTCCCTGTGACATGCGTTGACTTTCACTGGTCATCCCTTGACTTTATTTTCGGTTAAAAAAGTTTCAGTAATGGTCCTTATGGTCATTAACTTTCAGATTTAGTCCGTTTTCATCCGTTTTTGTCAGTTTTTCTTACGTTTTGTCCGTTTTTCTTACGTTTTTATCGGTTTTCATCCGTTTTTGGCCGTTTTTCTTACATTTTTGTCCGTTTTTATCCGTTTTTCTTACGCTTTGTCTGTTTTCTTTCGTTTTTGCCTGTTTTCATCCATTGTTTTTACGTTTTGTTCGTTTTTCGTACGTTTTTATCGGTTTTATTTCGTTTTTGTCCGTTTTTCTTACATTTTGTCCGTTTTTCTTACGTTTTTGTTCGTTTTTGTACTATTTCAACATATTGAAAAAATTTCCAAAAAGAAAATAAATTTGGAAAAAAAAATTATTTTTCGGAAAATTTTTTTTACATTTTTTTTTCAATATGTCCAAATTTCGAAAAATATTGAAAAAAAAAGTTTTGAAACAAAAAAAGTATTTCGACATATTGAAAATTTTGAAAATAAAAAATTTCAAAATTTTTTTTTAAGATTTAAAAATATATATATATTTGAAAAATATATATATTTTTTTAAATATTTGAAAACTATTTTTTTTATTCAAAATTTTTTTTTTGAAATTTTTTATTCATATTTTTTAATTTTTTTTCAAATTTTTTTTTGGAAATATTTTTTTTCCTATTTATTTTTTCAAATATTTTTTGGATTTTTTTTTCAAATTTGCGAAAAAATTCCAATTCTTTTTTTTGGAAATTTTTTTTCCAAATTTATTTTCATTTTGGAAAAAAATTTCAATATGTTGAAATAGTACAAAAACGAACAAAAACGTAAGAAAAACGGACAAAATGTAAGAAAAACGGACAAAAACGAATTAATACCGATAAAAACGCACGAAAAACGAACAAAACGTAAAAACAACGGATGAAAACAGGCAAAAAGCGAAAGAAAACAGACAAAACGTAAGAAAAACGGATAAAAACGGACAAAAATGTAAGAAAAACGGCCAAAAACGGATGAAAACCGATAAAAACGTAAGAAAAACGGACAAAACGTAAGAAAAACTGACAAAAACAGATGAAAACGGAAAAAACGGACTAAATCTGAAAGTTAATGACCATAAGGACCATTACTGAAACTTTTTTAACCGAAAATAAAGTCAAGGGATGACCTGTGAAAATCAACGCAAGTCACAGGGACCATTTCTGTCATTTTTTGAAACTTTGTGACCTGGTAACTTGTTAGTTACCGGTCATATTGCGTACATTGTTCCAAATTTGAAAGTATATTGCGTACAATGGTAATTTTCAAAGTTCGTTGCGTACATCGTCTGTTCTGAAAAACCACGTTGTGTATCTTTAGCTTTCACCCTATATTTTTTTACCTTAAACTAGGTTTGATGCAGTCAAAACTTTTCTTCACATTTTGTAATGATATCAAGCTAAACCAACCGAGTGGTCAAAACTTACAAATGAGGAGCAAGACCGACTGTGGTTTTCAAAATTCAAACATAAAACAATAATACACATCCCTTAATAGATTTTCACACTTTTAGGTCCAAATCTAAGAGTCTATTGATTCAACATTGTTACTGATATTTATCGCACTTTACTTAAACGACGTGCTTACTGCACTATTTTCAATAACTATTGATAGTTTATGAAGTTCTCCCTTTTGTAAATGTTTATGTTGTAATCAAACGCCTGTTTACAAATGACACATATAGAGGTCGTTCTTTATATTATTGACTTTGTTCCATAAAGGTCACGCCCCGGTCACTTTTCCGCTGCGACATTTTGGGAGTGTGATATGACCAAACACACGCAGCATAAAAACTAAATGCAAAAAACCCGCCGCAACGCGTGGATGCAACACCTCATTGGATTCATCTAAAAAATCTTTCACATACATATTATTCCTAATCAATCATTGCCATGTTAAATGTTAGTTGATAATACATTGTCGATCGATTTCATAGTTTTAAATTTAATCATGTGACTTTGTTTAGTATGTTATAAAATTATGAGAATACAATTTTAGCATGCCACCTAATGAGCATGTCGTTGGTGCTTGGTTCAAATCGATTTCAAAGTTTATGTGATAATTTCTTCTATACAATGAAAAGTTGATGTTTCTTTTGATTTTCAGTAATCTTTTTGAACATCTTTTATACCATAATATTGGTATTTTGTTATTTTTCTTTGGCAATGTGTCAATGTAGTGACGTTGACGAGTATCTCACTTTGGTAAAAAGAAGGCCAACTCAGCTTTCAACGAGACAAGATTTGAAAACGTTAAGACTAACAACTTTAGTAATAGAGAGGATTAATGGTAAGTTGGAGTAAAAAGGTGTCCCATGAATGATTGTTGTACATAGCTATTTCATTATATTGTAGTGCAAACATTATAACTCAACCATATTTTGGTCTCCACCTAATTTTTAGAATAGATGGAAATGGCTATTATTTAGTGGAGGTCAATAACAAGGAATGAAGGAATGTATGGTCAGGTGCTCAAATTGATAAAAGTTTGAGTGTTACTCATTAAATCTTGGAAGGAAAGGTTAGTCAAAAGTGATAAAAGTAGAGTTGCATGACAACATAAAGTCTTATCAAAAATGTTGCTAGAACATTTGGTTAAAGAGTGACACTAAATTAGAGTTTTTTTATAATTTCATTATATATTGATTTAAGTTCTGAATTTGTTAAAATCTTATGAAGCATTTTATTAACAAATCTTGAGATGAGAACTTAAAATGTATTTTGTGGTTCTGCATAAAGAACAAATTATTATTGCTTAAATACTTAGTATTTATAGAATTGTCTCTACTTACAAAATTAAGTGGGAGTATATACAAATCTCAAAGTTTTTGAGAACAAAATACTTAACCTTCTAAAATCCACTTATTAATGTCATACTAAGGTTAAACATGAAAATGTCGACCGAAGTATAATGATTACTCTCATTCATAAATTCTAAAGGATGCCTCATCACTTGAGTGATATTTTATATCAATGCTGAGGGATATAAGCTAGAAGATTGTTGTAAATCAGCTAACTACTAAAATATATTATCACATCTTGAATCTGATAAATGTTTCAGAACTATGAATGATAAGATGCAGTCCTTAAAAGGCAAATCGAGTTTTGAGCTTGATTGTTATCTCGCCTAACTGTTAACCTATGAGGTTGGAATGAGGTTCTTTTGAAGAAAGACTCACAAGGACAAAATTGTATACATATTAATGTTTGGCATTTTATAAGAAGTTTTTAATCATACTTAAGCAATTGACTGTGATTAAATTTTCTTATATAATACATGCATTAATTATATAAAGATATTTAATTGTCATACATGTGATTTGTATGTTGAAGATGACAATTAGATTTTATAACTCTTTCTTTATGATTGCCTTTTGTGAGGACGATGTGTAATCAAAAGGGTTATGAATCTATATAATCTTTATGTAGTATACAAAATTTATGCAATCCAAGTTTTGGATTAAATATTGCATCTAAAAGCTGAGATCTTGAATTTAATTACAATATGATTCTAATTGAATTAAAATAACCCTTGAGTACATCTAACATTAAGTGGGAGCATTGTGTTTATCTTTAAAATTTACATGTTGAAGGTATCATTCTATTTAAGCTAGATATTGATCTTTAAGCTTGGAATGAAACTTCACCTGGAATTTAGGGAATAAAACAACAACCTTGGAATAAATGTTTATCTGGAATAAACAAATGCGGGAAAATTAAGTCCAACACAAATGCAATATTGTTGGAATCACTCCTAAACTATATTTCAAGTGTTAGTGATTCATATGTAATAGTTAGCTTAATATGGCTTTTATGTTAGTAATCAAGGCTAGGCTTATGTAGAAAGCCCATAAGCCTAGGCCAAGCCCAATAAGTAAAAGGATGGGAACTTGGAGTGTTGCCCTAGTTCCCTCCTATAAATACTCTTGTATAACCCTCACTTGAGGGTTGGTTGTTCAAAATTCACATTTACATTTACGCATAACTCTTCTATAGTATCATATCGTGTGTGTGTGTTATTGTTCATCCGATCTCTTCTTCTCTATTTCTTCTATTGATGCTTGTGTTACTAATATGGGAACCTAACAGTGGTATCATTCGCCAAATAGTTGGGTGAACATATTTTGTTTTTGAAGTTTTGGTCTTACGCGTAATAACGTTTCATACTTTGTCACGCTTAAAAACTCAATTTTTACACTTTTCAATCCAAGATTCTTGTACTTTCAACGTTTTTAGGTGTTAAAATATATGTTTTTGGCAAAAAGTTTCAAACTTTACGTGTGGATCATTGTTTTTAAGTTTGGTTTTATACGTGGGATACTTTCTACGCATAAGGTGTTTAGAAGTTTTGGATCATCAAGTTTCACACTTTTGTGTTATTTTGGTGATATTGAAGCTATTTCATCACAAAAATCTGGTTTAGAAACATCATTTGGCAGAAATCAGTTTTGGCTAATTTCTACGCGTAAGAAAACCCTATTCTTACGCGTAACTCATCCTTGGATCGATCTTCAGTTTTCGTGGTTTACTCAGTGTTTTCTTGCTTGGATAAGCCTGAAAACACTTCGACTTTGGATATCCTTTGCACTGTGATAGTGTAAAAGATCTTTTGGGCAAAACCCTAATCTTACGCATAAGCTCAAACTTATGCGTAGAACTCATTACGCATAAGATTTATCTTACGCCTAAGCTCTGTCTTACGCATAAGCTAATCCTACGCCTAAGTTTTCTACGCTTAACTTTCAGTTTACGCCTAACTTTAGTGTTTCTCAACTCTTACGCGTAAGCTAATCCTACGCGTAACTATTTCTGTTACGCGTAAGTTTGGTGTTTTTACGCCTAAGTGTTACCTTGCCTTTACGTGATTTCTACGCCTAAGGATACTTCATCAACATCGTTTCATTCGACTACAAAGATCCATTTAACAACACAAGTTTTCAACATGTCACAACCACCATACTCTAACTATTTTCCTTACACTTATCATCAACAACAACAACAACAACTAAGTCCACAACATCAACAATTTAATCATCAACAACAAATTTATCAACAACAATTTAATCAACAACATACTCCACAACTTGGAGCAATTCCACAACCACAAATGGTTCAACCACCACCTAGTCTTCAAGTACAACCTTACACAAACTTCTACAATCAACATCCATCCAGGAGTACTATGAAGGAACCAACATGGTTTGGCAAGATGTGTGAAGCCTTAAGTAGCCAATAATCAATTCATGAAGCTGGCTCACTTGATAGACCTCCAATGCTCACTCCCGGAAATTATGATCAATGGGTGATAAGGTTCTTTAGGTTTTGTGATCTAAAGAAGCCACATGGAAAGTTCTTAAAGAAGGTCATTATGGAAGGTCCATTTCAGATGCCTACTGTTGTCACACCCGCAGATCCAGATGCCAATCCACCAAGAGATGATGTCACCAACATTGCAACTATCTCAGACCTCACTGCTGATGAACTTTTAAACTTTGAAGCCGATGAACTAGCAATGCAATACATCCTTTTAGGATTACCAAATCCAATCCTTCGAAGTGTTGATGCTCAAAAGACTGCAAAAGCAATGTGGGAACACATTCATCTTCTTATGGAAGGCACATCACTCAATCAGGAAGACATGGAATCCAAAATCTACTTGGCTTATGAACACTTCATGATTGAACCAGGAGAGACATTAGAGTCATATCATCATCGTTTTTCAGATATCATTAATGATTTGGACAAACACAACATCATCATGCCACGAATTGCTGTCAACACTAAGTTCCTAAGTAGTCTTGGTCCGGAATGGGAGAAGTATGTCATTTTTCTCCGTCCAGCTAAGAATCTTCATCATGCTACATACGGATTGTTGTACGACTATTTGAAGCCTCACCAAAAAGAAGTTGACAAAGAAAGGACTATCCGTGGACTCCCGGCTTCACAGTCAATTCCTGATAATCAACAACTTGCTTTGTGGGCTCAAACTAGTCTTCCTCCTCAAACAGCTCCTCAACCCGCTCCTCAACCAACTGCAACCATCACACCATATGATCAGTCACAGCAACAACCTCAACAAACTCAATTGGTTCCATACAACAACAACAACAATGCTCAAGCACTTTACAGTGAAGCTGATGAGGACTCTGCTGCTTTCGATGAATTGCAACAAGGATTTGTTATGATTGCTAAAGCCTTCTGTCGGTATACAAACAAATCCAACAATCGCATTCGTTCCTCATCCAACACAAGGAATCAAGCTGTTGTGAACAATGGACGCGTTGAAGTTCAGAACCGTGGTTATGGTCGTCAGATAGGAGGTGGTCAAGGGTTTAATGCTATTGGAAGGAATAACATGGGTGCTCCGCAACAACAAAGGGGTCAAGTGGTTGAACAGGGGAATGCTCATAATGGGGTTAATGGTCTTCGTTGTTATAACTGCAATGAGAAGGGCCACCTAGCTAATGCATGTCCTAAGCCGAGGACAAGAGGCAGTGCTTATCACAAAGAGGCGTTGCTCTTGGCTCTTAAGGATGAATCTGGTGGAACTCTTACCAACAAGGAACAGAGCTTTATGGCAGATGCAGATTCTGATGATATGGAGGACTTGCAGGCTAATGCAGCAGTGATGTTGATGGCACAAATTCAAGCTCTACACATGAGTGACACAGGCCCAGTGTATGGCACTGATGGCTTGTCTCAGGTACCGGAACAAAATATACTCATCCCTGATCTGATATCTCCGCCAATTTCTCCATCCGACAAGGATCAGAGTGTTCAACATGAGCCATCCACATCTCATTCCGATGATTATCAAATAGATCCCGTAGTTATATTTGACGATCAAGATAACCTTTTGGTTAATATTGATAATTAAGTTGACTTCGTGGTTATATTTGAGGATCTAAATAATGATCATGATGAGACTCACGTTGAACAAGATGAGCTTCTGTCTAATAGAGAAATTGAGCTCCTGACCTTAATTAAAGACCAACACTCTCGTTTGGAAATTTGCACGAAATTAAAAGAGAAAAATGCACTGTTAATTAGGGATAATGAATGCTTAATTCGACAAATCAATTTTTTTAAAACTCAAGAAAAACGTGAAGAAGGTTTTGAAGTCGCTTTTGCTAAATCTCATCAAAACGAAAAATCATTAGAACGAAAGATACGTGATCTAGCCGCTTCCAAGAATACTTTGTTGTCTCAAATAGAACAACTGAAAGATGAACATAAACAACAACTTAACGCTCTTACTTTGGAAACTCAAAAAGCCAAGGCTGAGTTGTTAACTTGTCAAAAACAGTTCTCTGAGTACAAACAGCATTCCACGAAACGAATAGATAACTATCTTGATGAAATTTTCGACTTACAACACAAAATCAAAGAGTTTCGAAATGTTGTTTATAAACATGGTGAGTCAATCACAACTATTCAAAAGTTTACTTTTAAACCAAATCCAAATGGATATGGACCAATTCTTGCTGACTACAAACCTAAGTTTTCAAACAGAGCATTCAAACCAAATCCTGAAGTTTACAGTGCAAAACATAGAATTGATGATTCAATTATGACTGTTGTTGAATATAATCGTCTGGAGGAATTAGATGCAGATGACGAGAGTCGGTCAAAAATGGAAAATGTCGTTTATAACAAACCATTTAACTATTCAAAAGCCGTAACTTTTGTCACACAACAAGATACTTCTAAAAAACCTTTTGTTATCACACCAGTTTCTGAAGTTAGTCCCAAACACAATGGTGCACAAATTAATGGTCCTTTACCTTCACTTAGTGAAGTTAAAACAAAAGCCGAAAGTTGTCGCGTTATAAAATACTTTGACACTTTCTTATCTGACCTCAAAATTTTGGAACGTGAGATTGAATTTCATTCTTAAATAAAAGTTGAACATTTTCAATCGCCAATGGCGCGAGAACAAAGAGACATTCTTCAGAAAAGACTTTTACCCCATGTCAAAAATTTGAAAACTTGTGCACTATATTGGGAAAGGGATTTTCACAAGGAACTCGGTCTCATGAAAACAGTTTTCGAGAAAACAGAAACATCGATTTCAAATACTAAACGTAAAAACAAATTGTTGAGAAAAGATGTTGATCGGCTCTTGGAAGATGTTATCTGTGCTGATATCAATAATCTTGTTTTATTACAATCTGTTGCATATGCATCTGATCATATCTCTGCTGATTCTGTTGATTCTGTTGATACTGTTGAGAATACTAATAATGTGCATCAGATCGAATCTTTAAAAGTTGAAAATGAACGATTGTTAAATGAACTTTCAAATTCAAAACGTCGTCTTCAATGGTGTCAAAAAGATTGTCAAAATCGTGAACTTGCTTTGCAAAACAAAATCCACCAGTTGAAATCAAAAACGTTTAATCCTAAAATTGAGCAACTGGATGATCAAAACGTGTCTTTGAAATGTCAAATCTCAAAATATGAACAAGAACTTGCAAAAGTTAAAAAAGAATATGGTGTCATATTTGATTTACTCAAACAGACTCGAAATGAAGCATCAAACGAACTTGATCATTATCTTGCACACACTAAAGAAGTCATGAATTTTTCTGGAAATCTTCGTTCTGAAAATCAAGATTTGGTGCACACTATCATTAAGTTAAGGGAAATGTTAGGAAAGTATGAACAAGTTCAGCCTAGCATCATTAAGAAAATTGCACCTGTAACACTTAGCAAACGTGAACCCAGATTGCCTACTGACAAAACACAAGATACTAATGTGCTTCCCTCTACTGAAACAGGAATAGTTGCCTCTTTTCCAAACGTCTGCACTTCACAGCCTAGGAGCAATACAAGGAAGAATAGGAAGTTGCGACCTAAGAAAAGATCAATAAAGAATGCTGAAGTAGAAGAACACCCTAGGACTTTGAATAAGACTCAAGTTGCACCCACTTTAGATATTGCGTCTGACAAATGTAATGGAAAAAGTGTTGTAACGAATGCTAAACCTTTAAGTACTTTTGATATTCAGTCTGATGCTTCTTGTGTTATTTGTCGTAAAAGTATGCTTTCTGATTGTTATGAAAAATGTGTTGCTAGAGCTATCTTGTCTCGTTTAAGGAATCCTAAGAATCGGAATACCTCTAGGCCCACTAATGCTTCTAAGTTTGTGCTTGGTAAACCGCCCTCCTTAGATTCTAAGAAACGCATTGATGTCCCTGTAGTTCCAGTATCACCTCCAAGGAATGTAGTACCACCTAGTCCATTCACTAAGACTAAAGCTAAGACTAGTTGGAGATGGTAGAAATGGATACATAATACACTAGGATTTAAATGGATGCCTAAAGTCATTCATGTGTGTATTTCTACTATAACTGCTTTGGAACCCTCTAACACTTCGGGTTCCACATCTACTTCTATTCCATCTGTGTGTAATGCAGGTGATACAGATCATCCTTTGGATTGTTGATAGCGGATGTTCCCGACACATGACAGGCAATCTTCAACTGTTATCAAACTTTATTGCAAAGTTCATTGGCACTGTCAGATTCGGGAATGATCACTTCGCATCTATCATGGGCTACGGAGATTATATCAATGGCAATATCGAAATTAGCAGGGTTTATTATGTGGAAGGCCTCGGTCACAATCCTTTTTCAGTCGGTCAATTCTGTGATGGAGATTTGGAAGTTGCTTTTCGGGAGAAAACTTGTTTCATTCGTGATCTACAAGGAAACGATCTAATGTCTGGCTCTCGCAATTCTAGTCTATACACAATCTCAATGCAAGACATGGTTGCTTCATCTCCCATCTGTCTACTTTCAAAGGCAACATCAACAAAATCCTGGCTATGGCACCGTCGTCTCTCACATTTAAACTTTCAAACCATCACCAACCTTGCTCGACACAAACTTGTTGAAGGTCTCCCGAGATTCCGATATTCCAAAGATCACCTATGCTCAGCTTGTGAACAAGGGAAAAGCACTCGTGCTCATTTTCCTTCAAAGGTGGAACACAGCTCTCAACATGTGCTTCATCTTCTTCACATGGATTTGTGTGGCCCGATGCGCGTGCAAACGATTAATGGCAAACGCTACATCTTGGTAATTGTCGATGACTACTCATGATGGACTTGGGTCTACTTTCTTCGAAGTAAAGATCAAGCTCTACAGATGATCATCACCTTTCTCACAAAAATTCAAGTTCAGCTCCGGAACACCGTCCGTCAAATCAGAACAGACAAAGGAACTGAATTTGTAAACCAAACTCTTCGAGAATTTTATAAGAAAGTAGGAATTGAGCATCAGACATCTATTGTACGTACACCAGAACAAAACGGAGTTGTTGAAAGACGAAACCGTACGTTAGTGGAAGCTGCAAGAACAATGTTAATCAATGTTAAACTTCCAGATTACTTGTAGGAAGAAGTTGTATCAACTGCATGCTATACTCATAATCGTTCAATGATTACTAAACGCCACAACAAAACACCTTTTGAGCTTATCCACAACCATAAACCGAATCTCAAATACTTTCATGTATTTGGATCCTTTTGCTACCCAAATAATGATCATGATGACTTTGGAAAGCTCAAAGCCAAAGCTGACATTGGAGTCTTTATAGGATATTGTGAAAATTCTAAGGGTTTCCAGATCTGGAATCGTCGTACAAAGCAGGTTATGGAAACGATTCATGCTAATTTTGATGAACTTACAGAAATGGCTTCTGAGCATTACAGCTTAGAACCCGGTCACAACCGTTTAAACTTCCCTCAAACCCCATCATCAGCTGAACTAATCCCCCAGCTTACTCGTCAACAAATGGAAAAGCTATTTGCTCCGCTGTTTAGTAGTGATGACATTGATGAACGTGCTCCAGGTGTATCCGTTGTTTCCGTTGCTCAACCTGATCATACTCTTATACCTTATACACCTGCTACAACAATTATTGTTGAAGAAGCACCACCAGTTGACTCTACAACAACAGTTGAACAAACTGCTTCCAACGACGCTGAACCAGCTGTTGATGTTCTTAATGAAGTACCCCCACCTGCAGATTTTGATCCAAATGCGTTCTTTAACCCATTTGCCAATGAAACTGCTGCACCTGATGTCGCGGAATCATCAACAAACCATTTGAATCCTCAAAATCTACACAATGTATACCAACATCAACCCTCTATACATCGTTGGACAAAAGACCATCCTCTAGAGAATATTATTGGTAACCCGAATCAACCAGTCGTTACAAGACAACGTCTTCACACAGATGGTGAACATTGCATTTATGCACTCACTGTCTGCCAATCTGAGCCTAAAAACATTAAAGACGCAATGACAAAAGACAACTGGATTGAATCCATGCAAGAAGAACTCAACCAATTCAAACGTCTTGAAGTATGGGAACTGGTTGAAAGACTAACAGGGGTCTACGTCATTGGTCTCAAATGGATTTGGAAGAACAAATTGGATGCTGAAGGGAACGTAATCAGAAATAAATCACGTTTGGTGGCTAAGGGTTATAGACAGGAAGAGGGTATTGACTTTGAAAAATCATTCGCTCTGGTTGCTCGTCTTGAAGCTGTTCGGATCTTTCTCGCGTTCGCGGCTCATATGAATATAACGGTCTTTTAGGGGGACGTCAAAACTGCTTTTCTGAATGGTCAACTGAAAGAAACAGTCTATGTCAGCCAGCCAGAAGGATTCGTTGATCCAGAGTTCCCGAACCATATCTACAAACTGAAAAAAGCTCTGTATGGTCTCAAACAAGCTCCTCGGGCGTGGTACGCTAAGTTATCATCCTTTCTCATTGCTAATAAATTCACCAAAGGTTCGGTCCATCCTACACTTTTCATACGGGACTCACATCTTAATCGTTCAAATCTATGTGGATGACATCATTTTTGGGTCAACACTTTTAAAATACTCAAATGCTTTTGCAAAATTAATGACAAAACATTTTGAAATGTCAATGATGGGTGAACTCACATTCTTTCTAGGAATACAAGTTCATCAATCATCCCGTGGTATATTCTTGAGTCAGTCCAAATATGTCCTTGAATTGTTAAACAAATTTGGAATGCAAAACTGTGACACCTATGCCACACCAATGGCTCATACCAAGAAGCTAAACGCTGATTTACATGGGAAATTGGTGGACCCTACCAAATACCATAGTATTATTGGGTCTCTCATGTATCTAACAGCTAGCAGGCCTGATATTGTGTTTGTCGTATATCTTTGCTCCCATTATCAGTCAAGACCAACTGAAACCCACCTCTCAGAGGTTAAAAGAATCCTCCGATACATCAAGGGAACCATTAATTTCGGGATCTGGTATCCGAAGGATTCTGGTTTTGAACTAATAGCCTTTTCAGACGCTGATCATGCAGGATGCTTAGATTCACGGAAAAGTACTTCAGGAGAACTACAATTTTTTGGTGATAAACTGGTGTCATGGCAATCGAAGAAGCAGGATTGTACATCGCTCTCCTCAACAGAAGCAGAATATGTAGCCATGTCGGCGTGTTGTGCTCAAGTCATTTGGATGAGAACACAACTCAAAGACTATGGTTACGTGTTTGACAAAATCCCGATGTACTGCGACAATCGGAGTGCTATTGCGATCTCGTGCAACTCAGTACAACATTCAAAAACAAAGCACATCGATCTTCGATATCATTTCATCAAGGACCACGTGGAACAGGGTACAGTTGAATTATACTTTGTGGGTACAGAATACCAATTGACATATCTCCTCACCAAAGCCTTAGCTCCTGCTAGGTTTAATGAGTTGGTCCACCGGATTGGTATGCGGTGTTTGACTCAAGAGGAACTGGATGAACTCTTAAAACATTCTTAAAACCAGTCAAACACCAAAACCTCTTTTGTAAATATTTTTCAAAAACAAAATACAAAATTATAAAATCTGATAAAACAACAAAAATATTCCTCTATCTATACTTCTTTTAACGTGGCAAGTATAAATCTTCCGTCAACACTCAAATCTTTCAAAATTCAGTATTTTTTCCGATCAAGTGTTGAGGGGGAGAAAGCAAATATTTTTCAGTTTCATAAAACCTTGTACTTGCATGTTACTTTATCCCGGTTGTTTCTTTAAATGGTGGTCACTTTTCTGGTTTACTGACACTCCTCGGACTACAATTTATAAAACTTCATTATTTCTTAAGTCGAGGGGGAGTGTCGTCAAAATTTCTTTCCAAATATCCTTCGTTTGGTAACCAAAATGGAAGTTATGGACAATGGATGTAAATAGAAAAGGTGGAGGGGCTAAAACTATCAAAAGCTCAAAGTTATTTTTCATAAAACTTCCACCAAACTCATTAAATTCACTACATTTAATATCTCACCAAACTCATCCTACGCATAAAAATCATTCATCAAATCCGGTTACTTGATCATCAATTTGTAAGTAATTCTGTGTTTGTAACAAGATTTTAAACAAAGGTTTTGATTTATGGTAAAAACTAACGGATAAATCTTCACTTATGATTGATTTGGTGTTCTACGCATAAGCGTATGAACACCTAATCAAGTGTGTGTGTTTATGGTTAAAATGATTGTGTCAAAACGTTTTTCTTACTTCAATGATCTCATTTTTTCTATTAAACATCACCCAGATACACGAATTGATTGATTTTGAAAACTAGGGTTTATGCGTGAAATTGGGTACTTCCTTGTGTGAACGTTTCTGGTTAATTAGTTACTTGTTTGATGTTGTTCTTATAATGAATTGATGATATCTAGGCACAGAACCAACCCAGAAACACTAATTGATCTTGAATTAGAAATTAGGGTTTATGTTCCTGAAATTTGGGTATTTTTTGATTAGCTATGATTTTGATGTTAAAACTTGGACAGAATAACTCACTTGACTTCTTAGTATTACCAAAACAAGTTTTGTGCATTTCCTATGGCTAGAATTCTTAGTCGTAATTCCTAGGGTTTAGGTCTATGCATAAGTCTTCTTACGCGTAACTGTTCTATGAGTATTCATGATTTGATCTGAAAAATAACTGAATGTATGTGTTAATATTGGTGCTATGATGAAATATTTCAGGTTTAATACGCGTGAAAATTCAAAATCAAGGGTATTTGCCATCTACGCATAAGGATCACCTTACGCGTAGCATGTTATGCGTAAGAGAAATCTTACGCGTAAGGTTCTACATAAGGGACTACGCGTATCCTATGAAGGATATGCGTAAACAGTGACCTCTACGCATAAGGTTGACTCTTACGAGTAAGCCTTACGCGTAAGGTTCCATATACGCTTACGCGTAAGCTTTACGCATAAGGCCCTCTTTTCCTACGTGTAATATTTCTTACGCGTAAGTCAAGAACCTACGCATAAGCTTATGCTTACGCGTATAACACTCCTGTTTACGCATAAGCTTTCCATTTCTACGCCTAAGCCTAGTTTTTAACCTTAATTATGAATTGTTACGCGTGCAAACTTGTAAATAAATAAATCATAACGCCACGAAACCAATAATGTCACCAATAAACTTAATCGTGTAATATGTTGTGAAAAATCAGTGAAAACATGGACTTTAAAACTTAAAGTTAATCAACTCACGAAACTTATCACGACGTCATTGGTCTATTGGACAAACAAGTGACATTGGACTCGTAACAATCATCGACATATCTCATTCAATAATTAGACAATAAAACCATCTGTTGACTAACATAATGTCTTTCGATATGTTGGTTCTTTTGGCTAAATATCTTTCAGATCACGACATGGATGCTCAGTTACAAAACGTGGAAGCACCAAATGTTTTCACCATTGCTGATATATTCCCTAATGGCTATCCAATGAAGATAGGAAAGAACAACCTTCGTGTTGATTTTGATACTCTCACCTGCTCGGAATCCTCTTGTTTATTTGTTGTGGATATTCTGAAGAATCATCCCTATCAGAACATGCTCACCAATTCTGATACAGTGCCTGAGATCTATATTCACCAGTTCTGGAATACAATGCAAAAGATCAAAGGACAAAATGTTGTGACAGTGACGCTCAATAACAAACAAGTCACCATCACACCTGCAGACTTAAGGGCTATTCTTCTCATCCCTGTCATCAAACCAATTGAATACAATGCCGCACCAACTGAAGAGACTGTTCTACAATTCATGATCGACATTGGTTATGACGAAGCTACAGAAGTAATCACTAAGCATTCATACGTGGATCTTAAGAATATTCCTCAGCCATGGAGAACTCTCTACATCATAATCACCAAATCTGTTTCTGGACGTGACAATGGCTATGAGCATCCCAAGCTCATGGAACTACAGATCTTTTAACTAAGTGATATATTATTCAAGCAAGTCTTAAATGATATATTTCACTTGGAGTAATTTATTACATGGATAGAAGCCTTATGTTGTTTTAACTAAGGATTCATCATGTATATATTATATTGTGTATAAGACTAGTTGTTGCATTTGTACAAGAACAAAATGAGCTGACAACAACAATATCTAATTGAGAGTGTTTAGATTATTGATTTTATAAATGTTTACGAATTATAAAGCATAGTGTTGTATAAGTACAAATGATGCTAGAGGATTATTTATACTAGTTGTAGTAGAATTTTGTCATCTATGATAAGTCTGCTAACTAGCTATGCTCAACATAGAGCATTGTTGCATTACACATTAAGGAATGAGAATACTTTACACTTTTAGAAACTGTAAAGATGACTGTCGGTATGTCGTTGATTTCTAATACCTCATGCAAGGTAAGACGACATCTCCATACTATAACTCTTGCAATAGTATAAGCATATGAGATAAGACACTCGTCTTATATTTCAAATCACTCACTATATGTGAAATTTGAAACAAGTATTCGGAAAGTTTACTCAGATGACTATTTAGTTTTTCTTTTAAAGAAAGGTTGAGAATGTTGGAAACATTAGGGTTCAACTTACTAAATGAGTTTCATGCATATCTGTTTTAGTATTTGGATAATTGGGATTGATAGACAATTTTTACTTTATGATGAATAAAGATACGTGGTATTTGTTATTCATTCATATAATAATTGTTATCCTATATTTGCATGTTTAATCCTTGAATAATTTTATTATTCTAAATATGTCCATTGTCGGTTAACAATATGGGAATATTGTTATGATAAGACAAATGTGAGTATTGGTTATAATTCTAACGAGAATTTGGATTGTTCCCTCCAAACTCATATGTATTCACTAGAGATGCATATTGGATTCCCCAACTTTCAAACATTTACTTTTGGATCCTTGTCATAAGTAAAATATTGAAAATGGTTTGTTATCTTCGTCCTTAGACTTGAGATGCAAGCAAGTTATGTTATGTGTGGATATCACTTTTTGTAAGTATATGCAAAACGCTATCTGAACAAGGTAGTTATAAAGGCTATATTTCGGAGTGATGTGAAGCAGCATCCACAACACTTGTAGTCAATAAAGGATTTGTTACTCCACTTGATATGTGCAGAAAGATACCATGGAGCCTCTCTAGATTTAATCAGATAATTGTTTGGCCAAACCCAAAGGGTAATGCAAGATGATTCTTGATTACATTTGGTATATCTGAATTAAAATCTATAACGAGATTCTAAATGGTTAAACTATATGGAATGATTTGAGATCCATTATCCATGGTTTAACGGTATCTATAACAAAGGATGATTAGAGCAAGATATTGAATGACCATGCTACTGAGAAACTTTTACGAAACTATTCTCTCAGACACTTTTAGTTAAAAAGCGAGTGAGAGCGTTTGCTAGGCGTTTCCGTCGTTAGTTTTATGTGCCATTCAACACACCAACTCCCAAGTGGGAGCTTTTGGTTTGTGGGAGTTGTAAACATGACAAAACGACTAAAGGTGTGTGAGCCGATGGGGGCACACACGATAATTACGAGTACACGTGACGAACGTAAATAATACTTGAATAATAATCATACCCGATATGCATAACTTGACCCGATCAACTGTTTTGACCCATGGGCTTATTTAAGTTCCTAGTTGGATCGAAATAAGGATGCCTTGGGCCTTGAAAATCTGATGATCGGTTAAGAGGAAAAAGGAGGAAAAGTTTGGCTTGGGTTTCAAGTTTGTCGACCAAGAAATCAACCTTTCTTAGGGTCAGTTTCCTTGGGTACATAAACACACCCATCCCTTTTCTATTGTACGCATATTATACCTAAGCTATTCCCTACAACCGATCCAACTCTCCTGTGAATTCCAGTCGACATATTCCTCAAGTCGGTTGAAGTTTTCATCTTGGTTTCTTGTTCCTAAGCTTGTATTGATTCAAGTGCTTTTGGTTTTTAATTGATTGGTGAATTCTTGTTGGTTCCTGGTTCACGAACAACAGCAAGAAGAAGGTTTTGGTTTACTGTTTATGGTCTTTGATTACTTCTCGGACAAAGAAGCAAGGTGGATATCAGATGGGTTTCATCCGATATCGGGTAGAGTGGAATAACAGTTTAGGCTGTTAATTTGGTACACGAGCAGATTGCAAGCAGGTTCTTGAGTTTTATATGTTAGTGTATTATTCAAGTGTCAAGTTGTTGATTGGGTTTTATATTACGTTCTCGACTAGCCTTATATCGAACGTATACGTTATCGGGTTTGTGTGTGATACTCATTGAGGCATCTATTTTAGATGCTTAGTTTCGTATTGGTTTTATTGTCCGTTACACTTGCGTTCAAATAACCACGAAAGGTTAGGTTTTCTTTTATCCCTTTTATTAATTAATTGTTTATTAATTAAGGGTAGGGTTAAAATGAAAAGTTTCTTATAATGAAAAGAATGAGAAGGCATGTGGAGGTGACATGTGTCACCTTTGCCACATCACCATGCCATGTGTCACCCCCACCCCCCCCCCCCCCCGCAAAAAAATTTTTTTTCCCGCCAAAAAAAATTTTTTTTTTGGGCAAAAAAAAAAAAATCCCGCCAAAATTTATTACTGCATCACAGTTATAAAAATACTGCATCACAATCATAATTGTGATGCAGTAATTTATAACCTTAATGCACTAAAATCATGATTATGATGCAGTTAATTTATAACCGTGATGCAGTAACTTATAACCTTAATGCACTAATAAGTTTTGGTGCATCTTATTATAAGTTACTGCATCATTTTACAAAAGGTGTAGATTGGCGGGAACACCCTGACCCCGGGTGCCTTTTGGAACCAACCATTGTCCACCCCACAAGGAATAGCTCCGGAAACTCTCCTGGCCTAGTGGGGCACCAACTGGAGTGAGCACGAGCCAAGACTCGGACCCCTAAGCTCTTATTCCACAAAGTCTCTCCAGTGTGCCCACAGGTTTTGCGGAGGTGGGTACCTATATGAAGCAAATGCCAAGGATGGGACTTGAACTTGGGTCAATTGACTCAAGCACAAGTGCTTCAACCATTGGACTAATGCTCCATTGGTAAGTTACTGCATCATTGTTAATAGTTCAGTGCATCAACTATGATGCACTAAAATCAAGGTTATAACCTTAAATGCACTAAAATCATGATTGTGATGCAGTAACTTTATAACTGTAATGCAGTAATTTATAACCTTAATACACTAAAATCATAATTGTGACGCAGTAACTTATAACCTTAATGCACTAATAAGTTTTGGTGCATCTTTTTTATAAGTTACTGCATCATAGTTAATAGTGCATCAACTATGATGCACTAAAATCAAGGTTATAACATTAATGCACTAAAATTATGATTGTGATGCAGTAACTATATAACTGTGATGCAGTAATTTATAACCTTGATGCACTAAATTCATAATTGTGATGCAGTAAAAAATTTTGGCGGGAAATTTTTGGCGGGAAAAAAAAATTTTGCCCAAAAAAAAAAATTTTTTGGCGGGAAAATTTTTTTTTCGGGGGGGGGGGGGGGGCGGGCGGGGGGGGGGGTGGGGTATGGTGATGTGGCATGATGATGTGGCAAAGGTGACACATGTCACCTCCACATGTCTTCTCATTCTTTTCATTATAAGAAACTTTTCATAATAACACAAACCTATTAATTAATGTCTATTAATTACGTGTTTAACCTAATTGCAATTACTAGATCCTTATCTGCTGTGTACTCGTAGAGGTTAATTGGTTAACTTATTCTAAAATTCCAACAGTGGCATCACGAGTCATCTCGTTTTTGCGATTATGGGTTACACGTTTCTTATTAATAAACATGTTTAAAAGGCTGCATGAAACCTAATTTAGTTATTCGTTTTATTTTGTTTTGATTACTATATGCAATACTTGTCAATTTTTAATAAAAAATAACTAGTCACATACAAATTAAATTATATTGATAATTAGAATTAATTTGTTAATTTAAATTACATGTTAATTAGAATTACTTTGCTAATTGGAATTAACTTGTTAATTAGAATTACTTTGTTAATTGAAATTAAATTGTTAATTAGAATTACATGTTAATTAGAATTACTTGCTGATTAAAATTAAATGTTAAGTATAATTAATTAATTGTTAATTAGAATTATAAGTATAATTAGAATTACATATTGTTTATTAAAATACATAAAATTACGTAATTACTTGTTAATTGAGATTGCCATGCGTTTTTATGTGTTTTCCGCCACAAGACCCACTCAATTGCCTTTGCGATGTATGGGGCGATCTAGGTATTGTATCCTAGTGACGGTCTTATGGTTCTCCGTTTGGGGAAGACTCGCAAGAGAACTCGGAACAATATGTGGTTATATATTGATGTTTATGTTTATATGTTTGTGATTCCTATATGTGCATTATTACTTGCTTTGACACCTAATTGTATGCAATATGGAATAATACATATCGTAACCATAACATTAATATTGGTCTTTATTTACACTCCAAAATAACATGCTCATTATGACCTGTTATTTGATTCGTATAAAATCGTTTTTGTAAAATAAAGTGACCTAATATATGAAACATGTTTTCAACAATTTAAAAACTAGACGCTATGGACACTTGGGATGTACGGCTCACCCACTAGAACAAACTCAAAAGGGGGTTCAAAGAGGTGCGCATAGTCACACCGAAAGGATGTCTAGGTTATTTCTTCAGCGCTTACCTGGTCCTCTGCCTCCCTGTGCGTTCGATTGGAGCTACCGTGAACCATGATGATCACTACAGTGTCATTACCAAAAGTTTTTAAAATTAGTGTTACAAAGTTGTTTTGCATGCTTCTTTGTACACGACTTTTATCACATTTATATGTGCATACTTATTTTTAATTTTAAGTCTATGCCATCCAACTATAAACACGTGCATTTGGATTGACTTCTCTGGTCAGACCTAAGGGCCTTTCCAACCCATGGTAATTATTACTCACTGGTCAGACCTATGGTTATTTTAACACGTTCATACTTGGTCGACTTATCTCGAGTTAGCTTGGTCAGACCTTGAACCCGAGGCATAAGATGAGAACTAAACATGCTTTTGACATTATTACTTGATACTAATGCCTTAAACAGTCTCATATATCTAAGAGTTGCATTTTGAAATTAACGCTCGTCGCTTACCTCTTGTTCTATTTTTTTTATGCACTGGTCAGACCTATGGTAATTAAGTGGGGTTGCAAGATGAATCTTAGTCTTATTAGTAATTAATTGGGTAGTTAATTCTTTTAAGAATATAATTATCAAAAATACTAGAATTGAACTTTTTATGTTCTGATTAATTGTGTTATTGCAACATAATTCGTAAAAAAAGTTGTTTTTCTTTGAAAGACAAACTTAGTCTCTTTTCCTAGTAAGAAGAGTGAGACTTATACCTATCTTTTCTCCTTAGTTGTCAACTAAGATAAGATTACAAATCAATTAACTCATAACCGCCAAACCATAACCGTTTTTCGGTTATTAAGTTCCTAGTTGACGTGTTTGGTCCTTCGTCTAATAATAATTACATAAGAAGCATAAGAGTAAGATTATTGGTTCACATTCTCCTCCTTAATCTTGATCGTTGCTTCATCCTAAGTCTTGAACTCCGAGCATTTGTCGCATAGCCACGAACTTCAATCTTGGTAGAGCCTTTGTTAGAATATATGCTCTTTGTAGTTCTCAGCTGACATGTTCCATATTGATGCGCCCATTCTCTACACTTTCACGAATGAAATGGTAGCGAATATCGATGTGCTTGCTTCTTCCATGAAAAACCGGGTTCTTGACGAGTGCTATTGCTGAAATGTTGTCGACCTTCAGCGTTATCCTTTTCTCTTCCCATCCAGTTAATTCACTAAGTAATCGCTTTAACCATAAGGCTTGACATGCTGCTGCAGTAGCCGCCATGAATTCTGATTCGCATGATGATAGCGCCACTGTTGGTTGTTTCTGAGTACACCAGGTAAAAGGTGACTCTCCGAAATAAAATATTATCCCAGTAGTTCCTTTTCCTTGATCAGTGTTGATTCCATAACTACTGTCGCTGTAACTTGTAATCTTGCAGCCGCCTTCTTGCTTGTATATTATGCCATGCTCCTTTGTTCCTTTGATGTATCGGATTACTTGATTTACCGCCTTCAGGTGATGATCCTTCGGGTCTTGCATGAATCTGCTGAGTAGTCCGACTGAGTAACTAAGATTTGGTCTTGCATGCAGTAAGTACCTGAGACTTCCGATTAAGCTTCTGTAATAAGTTGCGTCAACTGAGTTTCCATCTTCCGCCTTGACCAACTTAGTACCGGTATCCATAGGTATCTTTGTGTCATTGTTGTCTGCCATACTTGTTTCCTTCAAGATCTTGTTTATATATCATGTCTGCTTGATTGTAATCTCTCCTCCTGTCTGTGTAACTTCTATCCCAAGATAATAAGCTAACAATCCTAAGTCGCTCATTTCAAATATATCCTTCATCTGGGATTTGAATTCTTCGATTTCTTTCCTTGGAGTGCCTGTGATTATCAGATCATCTACGTAGACTCCAACTATAAGTGTAGAATTCTTGTTCCGCTTTGTATAAACTGCTTGTTCGAGATTACACTTCTTAAAGTCTAAAGACTTTAATGTTTGATCAAGCTTCACATTCCAAGCTCTTGGTGCTTGCCTTAAGCCATATAAAGCTTTGGTAAACTTATAGACTTTTCCTGAGTTTCCTTGTTGTATAAATCCTTCAGGTTGTGTAACGTAGACTTCTTCCTTCAAATCTCCATGTAAAAATGCCGATTTTACATCTAAGTGATGTACTTGCCATCCGTGATATGCCGCTAATGCTAATATCAACTGAACTGTCTCTATCCGAGCAACCGGTGCAAATACTTCATCGAAGTCTATTCCTTGTTCTTGTACATAACCTTTTGCTACTAACCGTGCTTTATATTTGATGATATTTCCTTTTGCATTCCTCTTGGTCTTGTAAACCCATTTGAGTCCTATTGCCTTTTGATTTTCTGGCAATGTAGTAAGAGTCCATGTATTATTTTTGTTGATTGAATCCAATTCAATCTCCATGGCCTCAATCCATTTCTTATCTGTTGATGCTTACTTGTAATTACGGGGTTCTTCTTCCGTAAATAACAAACTTTGTGGTTCAACTCTACGTGCATACTTGTATATTTCCGTCATATCTCTATATTCACGTACGGGTGTATCATCAAATCTATCTCTTGAGTTCTCTACAGAACTAGTAGTAGCTTCTTCTTCCTCTTCTGAGTGTGGGTCGTAATTGTATGTCGGTGGTGTGATTAGTGAAACTGGATCAGGAGTCTGATCTTGTTCATGATACGTGTTGTTCTCGTTTTCTGTGTTGACTTGTGTAAGGTTTTCATTGTCAACTCCTTCTACCAAAAAACTAGCCCAAAATGTGTCTTGTGTGCTCGTATCCTCTTCATCTTTGTTCCAATCCCACGGTTTTGTTTCCATAAACTTTACGTCCCTACTAACATGTTTCTTCTTGGCTATTGGATCATATAACCTACATGCTTTTGATCCTTCCTCTAATCCTAAGTAAATCAATGGTATGCTTATGTCATCCAGCTTTTTTAAGTAAGGTATCGTTATCTTTGCATAAGCTGTGCATCCGAATATTCTTAGGTTTTCCAAATTTGGTTTTCTGTTGTAGAGTGCCTCATATGGAGTTTTATCTATCAGGGCCCTCGTAGGTACCCTATTGAGTATGTAAATAGCATGTTTAATTGCTTCCGCCCAAACCGTTAAGGGTAAGTTCATTGCTTTCATCATACTCCTTGTAGTTGATAACACTGTCCTATTCCTTCTTTCCACTACTCCATTCTGTTGTGGGGAGTACGGTGCTGTCAACTGTCGTACTATTTCATTTTCCTTACAGTACCTTGTGAATTCATTTGATGTGAATTTACCACCTCTATCCGTTCTTAGCATCCTTATTTTCAATTTCATCTCTATTTCTATCTTCTGTCTAAATTCCTTGAATGTACTAAATGCCTCATCTTTCGATGTCAGAAAGTAGGCCCACATAAAACGTGTACAATCGTCCACTAACAAGAAAATGAGTTTCTTGCCTGAGTGCGTTGTTGGACTTATAGGACCGCAAAGGTCTCCATATACTAAGTCCAACGGGTTCTTTGATCTGAATTTAGCTTGGTTTGGAAATGGTGTTCTACTGTGTTTTCCTAATAAACATGCGTCACAAATCTGTCCGACATGATTTATCCTTGGAATTCCTTCTACTAGACCTTTCCTAGTCATCTTGTTAATATCGTCAAAGTTCAGATGACCTAATCTAGCATGCCATAACCATGTTTGGTTATCTATATTTTCTAAGAGACATATAGGTGCTTCTATCCGTAACTGAATTTTGTAGAGTCGATTCTTTGATCTTTCTACTTTCATCAACAACTTCTTGTTCTTATCATACAAAGTCAACTTGTTTCCGTCCATAATGACCTTACAACCTATTTCCGTAAGTTGTCCTAGACTAAGTATGTTGCTCTTGAGGTTTGGTATGTAGTATACTTCCGATACTACTTTCTGTTCCTAGTTCTTACAACCTAATAGTATAGACCCTCTACCCATTATCTGTACATACGATCTATCTCCAAAACATACTCGTCCTATTACGCTTTCATCAATATCCCTAAAATGATTCTTTATTTCCGTCATATGGTTACTTGCACCATTATCTAAATACCATATGATTGCGTCCTCTGTAGCATATTTCTTTGGTTGAATTTGTTCTTCATTCAACAACACTTCCTTGTGTTCAGTTTCATGCATAGTCATTAGTAGTGATGGTTCATCGTCTTCTAAGATAAGGTTTGATTGTTCCTGAGTTGTTGGTGTTCCTCTACAATTCCTTTTAAGATGTCCGATTTTATAACACATGTAGCATTTTACCTTGCTTACATCCCACTCATTCTTATTCTTGTCTGAACTCTCTTTATAACTAGAGTTCCCTCCTTGTGAGTTGTTTCTATTTTTATTTTGCCAGTTTCCTCGTGAGAAATTTGATTTCCTCCACGTTTGTAAAAACGTTTCCTATTTCCTGAGTGTTCGCCATGTGCGAATAATAGGTTTTCGCCATGTGCGAATAATAGGTTTTCCTGGCTTTCTACTTGTCCTCCTTTCCGGAGTTTTATCCTTTCCTCAAATGCCTTGAGTCTTCCAATGATCTCATCTAAAGTGATGTCGTCGAGATCAGTTGTTTGTTCTATGGATGCTACTATTTGAATGAACCTATCTGGTGTGGAGTCTAATAGTTTTTGAACTAAAAGTGATTCATCCAAAGTTTTCCCTAATTCTTTTGCCTTCGTGGCATAGCCGTTTAATTTAGCCGCAAATGCATCCACCGTCTCATCTTCCTTCATCTGAAGTGAGTTAAACCCAATCATCAATGATTGTAACCGTGCTTTCTGCACTCTATCTTCTCCAACGTGTCTTTTCTTTAGCGAATCCCAAAAATCCTTTGCCGTCTCACAACCCGCTACTTGTAAGATCACATCTTCTGTCAACGCTTGATATACGAAGGCAGTCGTTGCCTTATCCTTTTTATCATCAACTTGTGTATCTATCTTTGGTTCTATTGCTTCCCATAAGCCATGTGCCTCTAGTATAACCTTAATTTGTATAGCCCAAACTGTGTAGTTTGTGGTTTTCAACTTAGGGCATTGATATTGTGCAATAGGTGTTACGGGTTTTGTTGGAGTTGATGTACTTGCTATATCATCGACAGTAATCTTGAAAGTGCTTAGTATCTTCACTTTCTAATTTAATAGGATTTATCCTTCCTAGTGTGGTTTTTCTAAAAAAATATGGGAATATCTAATCTTCCGGGAATCCTAATAATACGGGATCAATAAATAGTTCTCGGGATTTCCTAATAGTATGAAATAAATATTATATACTATTCTAAATAAAATGAAATCCAGAAAAAGTTTAACTTGTGACCTCGTCGATGCGATGAATACAAGTGTATTCCCTTTGTCTTGCGTTAGTAAATATCGTTAACCAACGTTTGATGCTATTCCCAAGTTTGGTTCCTTTCGATTTCTTTGCCTCGTACCCTTGATGTTCTTTTTCTTTGCCTTGTTTTTTTTACCCTTCGAGCACAAAACACCAAATTTCTTCTTTTGTCGAATTCTCTTGTCCACCTAGTACTCGAAATAAAACTTCACGTATTGTTTTTTTTCATGTTTGCCCCAAGAAGTCTCGGACTTCTTTTCTCGAACCTTTTGAGAATCTAAACTTCGAATGAACCTTTATGTCTAATTGATTTCTTTCCAACAAGCCCGAAAACAAGTTTTTCTTTTCTTGTTCCTCCACACTACACACCTCTCCTTTTCCCTTGTACATTATTTGATGTCTATATTCCGAAATCAAACTTCCCACGTACAAAAATTGGTACCGAGATGGTAACCAAAACACCGAAACAAATACGAATTTTGCTTCTGATTTTTTTCACGTCGTTGCTTTCTTTGTGTCGTCCGACACTACTCCACACAAACTTGAGTACTCCTTCTTCTTTGTCTTATCACGTACGTATTTCCTTCCACAACAACGTTTTCCCCGCGTGTTTCCCGCGTATTCTTCTACTTTGAGTTTGAATGTAACCGGTTTTCTCAAAGTATTTTCCCACTCGCTCTCTATCCCGAGCAAAGTGTATGAATTTACTTCCTTCCCTATGTTGTCGCCAACAAGGTTTCCCCACCAATCCGTTTGGTGTAAACGTTTGCAATCCCCTACGTAAACGATCGTGCACTATCTTCTACGTATGCTTATTCACGTTTGTTTCTCTTGGAAGTAGAGAGAAAACAAAAAAAAATTCTTGTTGAAAAACAAAATTCCTTTCGTATGGAAAAATGTTTCCTTCGTATGAAAAATATAAATTTTCCTGCGTAATCCCTTGGGTTTCTTTCTATGCGTATAGTATCTTGGTAACCAAAAACGAAGTGTTAACCCTATGCTCTTGATGCCAATTGTTGTCCCAAACTCTAGATCAATATATGTAGATTGCAAAGTAAAAATACTATGAATAAGCAAATTGTCTATTAACCTCTAAAAACATGCGATACATGTACATATATATATATATCTAATCGGTATGAACAAACCATTGCGATGGTTCGGTTTGTAACCACCTATAACCACCAAACCATAACCATTTTTCGGTTATTAAGTTCCTAGTTGATGTGTTTGGTCCTTCGTCTAATAATAATTACATAAGAAGCATAAGAGTAAGATTATTGGTTCACAAGCAACACTTATAGAAAATGGTCAACCTCTTGTAAATACTATGCAACTATTCTTGTATAATACTATAATCATGTCTAAAATGCTAAGATTTCAGAGTATTGCATCATCAAAGTCTTAAATGAAAACTGGATTTGATTAAAGGGGCATTGGTGTTGTTAGTATGCTCTTAGTGTGACCACGTAAATCATATGGTTCTAACTGTTTGATTTTAGGTTTTTAACATACCCCAACTAGTGTATATAGCGCAGTTGTTTGGTTTACAATTACTAGCAAACATAAGAGTTCTTGATATATAATTCATGAGTCACAAGTTAAAAGATGTAGGATCGATATATTTATTGTGTTGATGATTCGGGTGGTCTTGGATGATCAAAATACATGTTTTCCATTTTAGAGAGAGAAATTAGAGAGAGAGGGTGTTCTTGCTAGAGGTTTACACAAAGGAAATTTTAGATTGAATGAGAAGCACCACCCCTTCCATGGATGGAAGGGGTATTTATAGTCTTACAAGAATACGTCCTCCTATCGGACTGTGGATCAGGCATACAATAGGTAAAGACCCGTCCTTCCTCCACGGTGTTGCGCTAAACTAAACTATGCTAATAATTAACTAACTAACTACATAATAACGTAAATAACGACAAGTCTACGAGCTAACTTATGCTAGATAATATTTGGAGTGACCGACTCTTCACTATGGAATTTTCTAATTCCTAACAATCTCCCCCTAAGGGAGGTCACCCCATGTTTTACATTTCGAATCCTAGCATTCTATTCTTGACTTTGTTCTTGAGCTCGTAGACTTCAATTCTTCAATTCTGCAATCTTTGTGCTTAAGCAGTGACACTTCATAGTCCGCATATTTTGTACTTTTAGTGGAGGCCTTTAACTGATCCACATCTTTGATGATCTTCGAGCTTTCTTTGAGATCATCAGCCACAGTAAATCTCTGGATCACCCTTTATTGTGTTGCCATCATGTGAAGTTGTGACTTTCGGACCGACATGCTCACACATTCTGGATCATGACATCTTTCCATCAGAGTAGCGGAAGCTTTACTGGTTCATGATATTTGCAGCAGCGTAGCAGAAGCATAGTATAGAAATATCAGAACCAGGTTATGTAGATTATGCACCAGTCATGATTTCTTCAATTAAGTGTGGATGCTGTGAGCATGCGGCTTTGGATTGACTCCTCAATTCTGATCAGCTGCAACCGTCCAAATGTACCTGCAAACAACAGTTAGCAATAAACACACGAAAGTGTCTTTGATCACTTTCGTTGAATTTAGGTACACGGCCCACGGTTCCCCGTTGATCAGTACAAGTACTGCCTGTGATCAGGTAGGATTCCTAAGAATCTCCTTGACAGGGTTTCGTAGCTGCTCTAGCTGTTCTCAAACCAGAACGTCTCAAAGAAGACAACACGGAGTGAGTGAACCAGCGAATTGAGATTCACTGATTGATGAAAAATGATTTGAAAAACAATCGCGTATTGCTTGAAAGAAAGAGTTTTGCAATACGACGAAGGTTTTATGAGAAAGATCAATTTTCAATCATAAATACTTTTTATATTTGAAAGAGTACACATTCGACGTGCTAGTAAGAAGAAGATTCGCACATCGAACGGTTTTTCCAAAAGTATTTTTTTTTTCAATCAGAGATACTTTTTGTGTTTGAAAACATAAGTACACATTCGACGTGCTAGAGAAAAGAAGGTTTGCACATCGAACGGTTTTTCCAAAAGTATTCGTCAATTCCATTCCTGGACCAAGGTTGATTCAAGATTGAATCTCCCCATTGTTTCTATCCAGTTGTCACAAGCTTGATCTTACGAGAAGATCTCACATGTTACCCACCAAGAGCTTGTTTGATGTTGGCTCTAGAAGGATTTCCATCTTCATTGTGAATATTTTCATATCACTCGGATGTTCTGGCAATACCACAAGGATAATGCGTAGGACTCTCAATATATACTTACTTTCCACATTGTGTGAAACAGCAAGTCATCATTAATTTTGTGTCCTAACGAGATATTGTGGATGATCTCTTGGCTCTAGACTCAATAGTGCTCATTTGGTTCCTGTGCCGGAGACTAGGGAGAGGGTCTCCTTCTTCAATATCAACAATCTCTAAGAGAAAGTCGATAGATTATGTAGGTTCCCCGTGAGAATGAAACAAGCCCTTTTAAGAGGAACTTGAGTGGTTTGGGAAGTTGTAGTGCAGTGCGTCACTGGGTCCATGACGTCTTGTCTTCAATACCGATGTTACCTTAGTAAACACCAGTAGCATATGTATTGAACCCGGTTACTGCCCTAAGGTTGAATTATTGGAGGGCTATTTCTTTTCACCCTTTTCATATTCATTTCTTTTTCATTCTTCAACCCCTTTAGTGCTTACCGAGACTTCATAACTAGAACCTTGTTGGGTTTATTCCAGTACTAGCTCTGTCTCAGTCTGCACTCTTCCCATATCTCACTTTTCTCCTTTTTTCATCATACCTAAGGATTCTACACTATCTAGTGCATTGTCCCTGGGTAGATCCCTCCGGCTCTGGCGGGATCGTGGGAACGAATACCTAACCTAACCATCCTTATAACACCATGCATAAAATAAATTGGTCGGTCTTTTGGTATTGTTCTTTCCTTCTCGAAACCAATTGAAAAGTCATTTGGAAAATCAATCAAGATACTTGTGATATAAAATCAAAACATTTTGTACCTTAATTGTTTTGATCAATTTAGAAATGCTCCCCCTCAACATGTGCATATGATATTAAAATTGTTTAGCACATGGAGGCAAGAGTTCTTTGAAATAATTTCTTTGAAATAATTTCTTGATCACAATTTCTTTAGAAAAAGCCTTTTGATTTTTCTTTGGTAAATTCTCCCCCTCAATATGTGCATAGGATATTTGAAATCATTTTATCACATAGAGGCAATAGTTCATTTGAAGCACATCCACGATCACAAAAACCATTAAGAAAACCATTTGAAAATTCAATCAAGGTACTTTATGTTAAAAACATAAACGCTTTTGTACCTCGATAGTTTATTTTCTTTTAAAATGCTCCCCCTCAATATGTGCTTCAAGATTCGAAAGCGTTTAGCACATATGAGAGATCAGCCTGCACAATTGAATCAAAATGATCACCTTTTATCAAATTTCATTATTAAATCACAAATTCTCCCCCGATCAAAAATATCAAATCCTTTGAGATTTTGGATCTCAAGTGATTTAATTAGGTTTAGAAAAACATGGGAGAATATGTGCCTGGTTTAAATACTCATCTTGTTTTTGGATAAATGCTCCCCCTCAACATGTGCATTATGTATATTGAAATCGTTTGGCACATGGAGGCAGGAGTGCCTTTGAAGGACTAAAACTGATTCTATTAAAACAGATTTGAGATTTAAATCACGATCTCTCCCCCGATCAAACCATTTGAGATTTGTGATCCCATCTGATTTAAATCGTTTAGAAAGTTTGGGGAAAGACGTGGCAAGATTTAATTTTTGAAAAATGACAGATAAGGAACAATTTTTCGACATTAAAGATTGTTAGTGTCAGGTATGATAGTTTTAAGAGACCTTTTAAGTAAAATAAAATAATTTCACAATCAAAAAAGAACAGAAAAAAATTTATTTTGACAGATCTTTGAGTTTTTAAAGAAAACCATACCATGACATAACATTAAATCTTTAGATCACCACTTATTTTGTACAATCCGGACTTTTATGAAGCAATATTGTTTTAAAATAATTTATTTTAAATCACTCTCCCCCTCAATCGATGACCGTAGTCGTTGATTGAGTGACTTAGGTTTTGATAAAAACGAAGTCCGGTGATTTTCAAAATTAAGTCCAATCTATTTTCAAAACAGATATTTTTCCATTTTTCAAAAACAATATTAGTTAAAAATTGTTTAAAGAAAATGGTATAATCACAATTATCCTGCACAAAGATACGTTGGGTGGTTGAGCTGCTTCTGTTGATGTTGCTGCTGTAGGGCTTGGAAGAAAAACCATCTGCTGATGCAGTGAGACTTCTTCTTACGTTGCATTTTGAATGCCAACTGAGGTCAAATTAAGCTTCGTTTCTTCATTCACTTAGAAGAAAACCATCTGCAGATGCAGTGAGACCTCTTACGTTGCATTTATGCCAACTCTCCATAGAAGTCCAATTAAGCTCCGTTTCTTCATTTGTCAACCCAAGATATAGTTACCCTTTCCTTGCGGCATCCAATCATCTTCAATTGTGGGATCTGGATTGGGAACATTCTTATATACCAATATACCTGCATACGTTAGTGAACACACATACAGATATATGGTGGTCGACATCACCCAAACAGCAATCGACTAATTCAAGTCAATTCAACATATCAATCAGTTCATATAAGGTATGGAAATAATGTTTGCATCAAACTATAATCATCTAAACCTAACAATCACATCCTAGAAACCTAGTCCTTCAACATAGGCAATTATATATTATAATTAAGCACGTAGGATAATTAAGAAAGTCCGTTATATGATGTAAATTTGAATAACATTATCCCCTCAATCAATGACTCATTTTCTAAAAAGTTTTAAAAGCGCTGAAATCATTGATTGAGTTTTTGCAATTTTATGAAAACTTAATTCTGATTTATTTTCAAGCAATTCATTTACCACCATTTTTGAAAACAACAAATATTTTTCTGAAGAATTTTAGACGGAAAAACATTTGTGTAGGAACAGCAGTCCTTCGACATACTTTCCTCAAATTGTTTTAGGATAAGTGCACGAAATATTTGAAAAATTGTTTAGCGCAACACTTTCCTTCCTTTAAAGAGCGGGTTGCTATCTGAAATAATAGCAAACCATTGTTAAAGCACGGGTTACAGTCTGAGATAACTGCAAGCCATTATATGAAGCCCGGGTTACAGTCTGAAATAACTGTAAGCCATGGTTTTGAGACATGTTTAGAAAAAAATATTTACACCTCCTGCTCGAACTTCATCTATGGTCCCGTGCCATTATTTAATGACATTTCTAAGACCGTAGATGTTATCGATACCAGAAGACATGTCTTGAGAAAACATATTTTTGGTATTTTTGAAATTTTCTGATTTTTATGGGTTTTTGAAGGTTTTATATTTTTCTATTTTCTTTTTGTTGGTTTTATATTTTTCTATTTTGTTTTGCTGGTTTTATATTTTTGTATTTTGTTTTTCTGATAAATATTTACAAAGATAGAGAAGATGATATAGTAAAAGAAGATGATGATACGAGTACCGAGATAAGGATATCAAGCAGCCTCGTTGTAGAAGATAGAAGTCATCATCTCTTAAACATTCACCACCAAAGCAAAACGAGGCTCCAGAATAGAAGACAGAACATGAGCCTTTGAGAAAGAGAGACTTTGGCAACTTCCCCCCAAACTGAGAATCCATTAGATGAGCAGATTCGAAGCTCTATTTCAAGCTTGCCTTAGCCAGGTGCACAGAGAAGCACACCATTATCATAAATCCCGCTGCTCCTTTTAAGAACGATAATCAAGATTCTCCATTCGGGGTTATATCATCAAGAAGAACAGCAACGTATCATCCCACTCATAAATAATCTTCTCAAATTTCATAACCACTGAAGTCTGACGCAATCCATTCCAAAAAGGTGTCAAGAGAACAATTCCCCCAAGTAGTTGAATTGATGCAGTCAGTCTCTTTGTATAACGCTCAAGAACTCTCCCAAATACACATCATGAAGGTAATGAAGAACACCTCCCCTATGTTCACATCTTTCGTCCCTGATGAATGTGTATGAAGCCCAAGAACCCGAAGTACACCAATATCCAAGAACTCTCTCGAATACACATCATGAGGGTAATGAAGAACACCTCCCCTATGTTCACATCTTTCATCCCTGATGAATGTGTATGAAGCTCAAGATTCCGAAGTACACACATTTCCAACGAGAGAATAACATATAACACCTCCCTCATGTTACACATTTATCTCCCCTGAATATGTCGTACTTGTGTACCTCTTTTATCTTCAGAAACTTTCTCTAACATCTCTTCCCCCACATAGTTGGAATAAGAACACTAAACGCCTTGATGAGTAAAACCTTGAGTTTCTCTGCGGTCATGACATTTGTTTTCCCGGGATATCTTCAATCACTTAGAAGAGTTAAGTTCATCAAGTTTACTCGCCATGAGTCAAACATTGAGTTTCTCTGCGGTAATAACATTTGTCTTCCCGAGATATCTTCAATTACTTAGAAGTATTAAGTTCATCAAGTTTACTCGCGTTTAGATGCTTGTCTCCTTCCCCTTGCTGGTTTTGACACTTCAGAATCAACAATATATTATCAGTCCAAATACTTGAAATTTGTTGAGAAGATCACTTGAAGTCTTTGTGAGAATCAACTTGCTGAAGACTCTCTCTGACTATTTTTATCAACCCTTATGTAGACAATTTGAAGTGACCACTGAAGAAGAAAACCCGATATACCATACTTGAAACTGAAGTCAACTTCCCCACATTTGTATCTTAATCTTGCACCTAATGATGGAAGAACGGTGTAGAGAATCAATGCTTCAAGCAAATCTCTAAGTACTCACTACCCAAACAAAGTATGAGACATTAACACCTCTTGCGATTATCCACACCGTCATATGCGTGTGACACTGAGTAAAACAAAGTAACTCCTAATAGTGATAGTTAACCAGGTCTTCAACCATCCACCTCGACTGCTGGTAACTAGATAAACCAAGTCTTCAACTCAAATTCTTAAGCCCGAGCAAGTTATCAAATAAGAACACGCCTTTGTGAAAGTCAACTTCAATCTTAAATAAGTGATAAATGATTAACTCCGAAGTAATCAACTTGTGTCAAATGTCCAATACGTGAAATAGTCAATAACAACGTCTCGAGGAGTCACTGCTAAAGAATATGAGCAAGTCTAATTGGGGATTGAATTTGACTTATAACACTCTCCCAATTAGTGCTCTCCCCTAAACCGACAATCTGTTTGATAGATGCCCATATTAAGAAGAAGTCTTTAGATCGTTAAATGCAACTCGTCTTTAGTCTTCTAACATGTAGCAGAAAAAGTAGAACAAACTGTAGACTCGACATTCTTCAAGATTGTGCAGTTGGGGAATAGATAGTTAACATCTTCAACTCACACCAAAAAGCATCCCACCAAAAAGCATCCCAATTAACTTACATCCTGCAAATCCCCTTAACTAAAATCCCTCCCAATCAAACAAGAACAGAAAGATGTTCATCAAGAAAATCAGCAATCAGGCCACAACGAACACACAAGATGGTAACACCAAACTACCAATCACATCAAACAAGAACAGAGAGATTGTTCGGAATCATCATGTTGATGTATACGTGAAGCATTAACCGGAAGAACTTTGTCGATAAACTCATCAATCCGAGTGAAGATGTCAACCAACGGCTCTTAGAAGAGAAAAACTCCATGTGAAGATGACCCGATAAGAAGAAGCTCGGTTCTTACATGAGTTTAGAGCCGTATGACCATTTATATTCTCAAATATCAATCAACAATGCAAAAAATTCACACTTCTTCTCCCCCTCAAGAATTGCATACGGAGATGCCATTCTTGATTAAACAAGTGAACATTATCCAAATGTAGTCTATTCACACTTCTCCCCCGCAAAATTAGCACAGGATGTCGCCATCGTCATTATAGTTGAGAAAGTGGAATCAGAAAACAATCAACAGTAGCCCGGTTCACTTGATGACTGAAGCGCATGGAAAAAGTATGAAGCATGTTGATGAGAATGGTCATAATAGAGAAGATTTCTCTTCTTCAGAAGATAAAGCGCACTGACACGTACACTTTTCTTTTCTTTAGAGAACGAGGCTTGAACTGTTGTGTTCAAACGTCATAAAGTTGAAGTACGAGGCCTGAACTGATGTGAACAGACGTCATAAATCTCTCTCTTTTCAATCTCTTGGCAAAACACGTAATCAACCCCATTATCATTCAGTAGGCCCTTTGTCGTGACAGCTGATGGAGAAAACCCAATATGATGAATTTGACCCTGAAGTAAACTAACCCGAACTCGTGACTTAAACTTGCACATATGTAACAAAGAGCGGTGCCGATACTTCATGCCCATTTGAATCTCTAAGTACTCTATACTCTTCAACCAACCAACCATCAAGTATAAGACGTACATCATCTCTTGAAAATCCACAATTAAATGTGACACTGAGCACTACAACGTAACTCCGTAAAGTGATAGTTATTTTTGTGGCAAAAAGAGCCCAATTTCCCCTCGTGGTAAAAGAAAAAAAAAACTCTCAAGAATAACTAGATTTCCAAGTCTTTGTTTTTGATAATAAGCTTGAACAAGGATCATGAAGAATCTTCATCCAACCATCCCCGATACCTTCAGATACTAAGTACACTCGCCCGTGATATTTCACTTCAACCTCAAATAAATAATACTGAATTAACGCCGTTGTCACATCTTCTGAATAAAAGCTCAAATCTAGCCTCCTTGACTTTTTAAGTGAACTATGATAATGGTTTCATCCCGACCATGGTTAAATGCACATAACCCCGTAAAACCTTGTAATAACCAAACTGCCATGACAAATATCCAAACACACATCCAATTCATTAAGTACACCCGTTTATCCCATCTTCGAAACAGAAAACGTAGCACCAGCATCAAATGAGATCCCGAAATACACTTTCCTTTCTCCAAGATGGTTCCATCAATACGGGATTTTACAATTCTATGGTTTAAACCGAGAAATATGTTCTTTCCCGGGATTTTACAAAACCAAGAATAAACCGTAAGATAGATCCGGAAATGCACTTTACTTTTACCAGGATTTTTCCATTGTTACGGGATTTTACAAGTCTATGATTTAAACCGAGAAATAGTTTCTTTCGCGGGATTTTACAAAATCAAGACAAAACCGTAAACAATGTCAGCTTGAATGAATTATAACAATTTTGGTTTCGGTGAATATCTGTTTTAGGGGAACATGCAACGGTTCATCAACGGTTCAAACACCAACATCAATAACATCATCAACCATCCAATAAACACTTTGGTAAACACATCATTCACGCTTCTGTCGGCTGTTGCTGTGACCACATGGAGAAGTAAACCCGATATACCAAACTTGAACATGACGAAAAATTCCCCAGATTTGTTACTTAAGCTTGTACTAATCCTTGTGAACAAGAAACGGTGTACCCAATGTACAAAACCTCTTGACATTCTCAACTGATTAAGATACCGAAGTTATAGCTACGTTGTGAGTTAAGTGAGAAAGAATCACAAACTCAATTAATTAGCCAAGTCTTTATCACACTCTGTAAATGCCCAACCAAGTCATCTTCGCGGAAGGGTAGAAAGAAAGAAGACGAAATAAGTAAACGTGCCCGGAAAACCTCACTTCAAATCCAAATAAGAAATACCGTATCGCCAACAACCCCGTGGTCAACCAAGTACCCATAACAATTCAAGTCGTGACAGAATATCCTTCGTGAAAATGCATAAACCAAAGTATCAAGCCTCATAGCACATCAAATCTCATCATCACTCCAAATCATATCAATAAATCCCATCAGCCAATATCATCATTAAATCACATAAATCCGATCTCATATTGAGAAACCCATCTGACCGTCATTCAAATCCAAGTGATATATTATTCGACCCATAATGAATCAACAATCTTAAATCCAATTCCACGGTTTATATCATACTTGGGTCCAAAACAACTATTGTGCTTGACCAATCCATCATTAATCGTTGGCCCATTTAAGTAACTTACTTATCAAAACTACAATAAACCCGAAAAAACAAATCCGATCCAATTCAAATAACAAGGCATCCTTAAACATGTATACTTGTGAAAAAAAAAAAAAAAAAAAAAAATACCACTCGATCTCAAAATTACACAATTTTATCCAAAGTATTAGGCGTATATATTACCATATCTTAGTCCATGAATGGCCCAACTTTGAATAATCATGCCCCGGTCCATTCCATTTGTGATACTCACTTCTCATGCGGCCCAAGTAAAAAGACAGTAACCATCAATATGGCCCGATCCAGCATCTCACAATCACAATATACGTCAGTACCTTAATAATTTGGGTATAAAAACGCCTCTCACACTTAGTATACCCTAATCTTTAGCCACCAATACCCTAAAAACTCTACAATTTTGTCCTCCTCTTTCACATACCAGAAAAATACCAACCCTAATCTCACTTCATTCAGCCCCCATGTTAGCTTATCATCAACACGCTTCACAGATAAACGAGACCCCTTCAATTGTTTCCTTTCAAACGCATCAAACAAACACCTTCATACGAATACACAACCAAATAATCCCGCGAAATCATTAGTACATTCATGATATCCTCGCCACAGTGATGGCATGAGGTAGTCATCAAAGCCACAGGGATGGCAAGAAGCTGAGACCTATTCGACATAACCACAAGGATGGTCGAAACAATCAGGTAGGTATTTTTTATGTCTTTGTTTCCACCGAATGAAAGACAAGATAAAACAATCTTGTTTTACTCTTGCTTTGATTTTTCGAACAACACACAAAAATTGTATAAAGTGAGATCTGTGATGTGAATACTTTTGCTTGTTTAGACTCTCGAGGTCTTGATGATATCTTTGAGTATCACGAAACAACAAGGAAACTGAGATCTATTAACATTTGTTTGTAATGAGTCTTGTGTAGTCTTAGAGTTTATTAATGTTTCGGAACTGTAGAGATGATAATGTTGCTACACGTTATTTTTGTTTTGATAATCATGGATCAATGATGTTGATTGAAACTGAGGTCGTGGTGTTATTTGGTATTTGGTGATGTGTTTGTGGTCATTTTCTTTTACATTTTCTTCTTATAACCAAGTCGCTACAAATCAATACTAGTCACCGGTCTTAAGCAAGTCGCTAGGTATTTTCTTAAGCAAGTCGCTAGGTAATTGAGTCAAGTTGCTAAGTCATAAATCGCTACTTGTTAAATAACAAGTCGCTATGGTCAACTCGCTAGCACAACTCGCTACCCATATTATTATTATTTTTTTTTCAAAGCAAGTCGCTGCCCACTTTTTCCAAAGTAAGTCGCTACGACTTGTTAAATAACAAGTCGCTAGGTCAAAGATTTTTCCAAGTCGCTAGCAAAGTGTTTGAGTTAAGTCGCTAGCATGTTTGTGTCAAGTAGCTATGACTTGTAAAGACAAGTCGCTACACAGAAAACATACTTAACTCGCTACCAAGTGGATACATAGAACCTGGACAAAAATGCAACCCAACTCGCTATGATGAACCCTGAAAAAGTGACAAGAAAAAAAACTTCATTTTTAACCCGTTTTGACCACAGTTTGACCACGTATAAACTGACTTATGACCACATAGCATCACGGTTTGATAGCATAACAAAAAGTCATTGATTGGACCAAAAACAATGGACACAAAAGCAGATACAGTTTCAAAAGTGAAAAGACCATGACTTTTTGAGACCAATGATAGGGTATAAGACAGAAAACATGTAAATACTGCTTATTACAATGATATGAAAAAAATATTTTCAGACCAAAAAAGATATCAAAACAGTTTGCTACATGATCCAAAAACAACAATAAATCAACACAACACCATAACCATGGTACGAAAAACCACACAAATCAAAGAAACACAACAACCTTGGCTCTGGTACCAATTGAAAGATCGATATATTTATTGTGTTGATGATTCGGGTGGTCTTGGATGATCAAAATACATGTTTTCCATTTTAGAGAGAGAAAGTAGAGAGAGAGGGTGTTCTTGCTAGAGGTTTACACAAAGGAAATGTTAGATTGAATGAGAAACACCACCCCTTCCATGGATGGAAGGGGTATTTATAGTCTTACAAGAATACGTCCTCCTATCGGACTGTGGATCAGGCATACAATGGGTAAAGACCCGTCCTTCCTCCACGGTGTTACGTTAAACTAAACTATGCTAATAATTAACTAACTAACTACATAATAACGTAAATAACGACAAGTCTACGAGCTAACTTATGCTAGATAATATTTGGGGTGACCGACTCTTCACTATGGAATTTTCTAATTCCTAACAAAAGAGCTTCTTGCCTATTAGCTCTATCAAACTAATCAATTACAGTATTTAGTTTCATCTAACCTTCTAAGCAAAATATATGCATCCTCTTTATGGCTTCTAAAGATGTCCAACAAAAATAAAATATAACTACAATTCTACACATCTTTCAAATAACATAAATCATTTATACTAACTAATATAGTAAGTCAAAAAGAAAGAACGCATTAAATATGAACAGGAACCACATTAGAACTGTAAAGTAATCATTTATGTACCTTTCTTCTATCATCCCAAACAACTTGTACATGCCTCCGCGTTGAATAACAAATAATTAGAATAGCATTATAATAAGTTTGGGGTTGCTTGACAGATGTTATAAGGAACCATTAAAATAAAGCACTTAGCAGACCATGGTTCATACAAGGTTCAAGGCACTATAGTAGAATCTCATCTTACACATAAATAAAGCACTTAGCAGGAAGACGAAAACAATTAATGCGGATGAAGCTTATTTTGAGAATTGTCAGTATGTTTTTTTTTTTTTTTTTTTTTTTTTTTTTGCATTTTGATATCGCAATTTCTATGCTTATTTCATAGTTAGCTTCATAAATTGCTTATTTCATTGAGCCACTTAAAGTGCAGTGAAATGGTGTGTCAATGCAATAAAGTGAGCATACTTACTAAATATGTCTACCACTACCCATATTACAGTATTCCCATTTGGTAATCCTTTATAAAGTTCATAGAAATGGTATACCAAAAACTACTTGGAATAGGTAAGAGCTGAAGTAAACCTGATAGGCTGAAAGATCTGGTTTACACCTTGAACACACATCCAGAGTGTGGAAAACTAGAGGGGGGTTGAATAGTTTTACCAATTAAAACTTCCTTTTAAACTATTTAGATCGACTTATGTCAATCTATTTGGTTGTGTGTGTTGGATGTTGATAAACAAGCATATAAAGATATGTAATGAAAAGATAAGAGTAAGAAGCACAAAACCACAACGCGAGTATTTATAGTGGTTCGGCTACAAGGACACCTTCCTTGCCCTACTCCACTCCCCGAGTCACCTACTCGAGAGTTCGTAAACACTACACCAATCTCCTTATGGCGGAGAAGCCTTCACAACGTCGCCTACCCTTTTTCCGGTGCTAGGCTAACCACCGGGTTCTTTCACTCCAAGGTGAACCAAACCTACACAACGTCGCCTACCCTTTATAAGGTACTAGGCTAAGTACCTAGTTCTTTCACTCCAAGGTGAACTACACCTTCACAACGTCGCCTACCCTTTATTAGATACTAGGCTAAGCACCTAGTTCCATTGCAATGGAGGAACTACTACCACACTACACCAACGACTAATCCCAAAGGAGATCTACTCCTTTACAACATCATCAAGGATATCAATATCCTTGGATCTAATACTAGTCTATCTTGTACATCGAAACACACCATATCGAATGTACATCTAAGGCACCTTTCACTAATACCTTTGACTAGATCTACAAGACACCTTTCACTAATGTCTTGTGTCTTTACTTCTAAGCACCTTTCACTAATGCTTCTTTGTCTTGACTTCTAAGCACCTTTCACTAATGCTTCTTTGTCTTAACTTCTAAGCACCTACCACAAGTGCTTATCCTATAGACGATAGATACCCTTCACTGATATCTTCGTCTTGACACTTGAGACATCTTTCACTAATGTCTTCAACACTACACTTCTTTCAAGAAATAAAGGAATCATCAACAAGAAGACTTCAGTAGCCTTGATGATGAGGAAGCATGGCAACTCATGGACTTGAGCTTGCTCGACTTCAAAGGTGGTGATCTTGCCTTTAAGAGGAACCTAAAAGATCACACAAAAACAAAACTACAAACATAGATCTCTTGGATCTAAGGTTAGTGAGATTTAACTCAGGGGAGAAAGTGTGTTGGAAAGGGGTTAGAAATAATGAAGAAATGGCTCACTATTTATAGAGGAAAAATCCTACTGTTCCCCGGATCCCACGGATCCCTACCACAAGGGATCCGGCTAGCACAAAGCTAGGGATCCGTGGAACGCTCCTCTTTGCCCATAGGTATTTTGGTTATGGGTCATGGGTCATGGGTTGAACCATGGATCTTTGGCTAGATACAATGTATCTTTGAGTGCAATGCACTTAGTCACTTGGGTATGGGTTGATCCATGGGTTATGGATATTATCCATGTATGATATAAGCATGATGTCATGCAATGGGTTATGGGTCAAGATCCATGGGTTATGGGCTTTGGGTTGTACCCAACTACATTCAATGTATTTTCCCAATGGGTTGTGATACTTAAGTTTCTACCCATTTATATTACACAATATACTACATACTAGTTATGTGTATATTTTATCCAAATATGTAAACACTAGTTGTTGTACATATGTATTACTTAAATCATAAAATCACTTATACTTGTTTTAGTGTTTTATGTGAAAATGTGAATATGTTAGAAACTATTAGTTCAAACCATTTACGTATTTTATTTGTTTCGTTAATATGATTTTACGTTTGTTATCGACAAAACATTAGAAGATCGTAAAATATAAATAAACGTTTTTACGGCTTATTTGTATTAATACAAACTTTGACCCATTGTTTGACTTCTTTTCTCAACCCTCTCTAATAAAACAGTGAACACACTTTCTGTTTAGTAGCATGAATGCCAACATGCCATAACAATACTATTGTGGAAATGGGTCAAACTCCCCTTTCTTTGCATTTTTTCCAACTACTAATCTTCCTTTTCTTCTCAGCAGTTGGTTCAACCAAACATACTTGTTTCCTACATTACTTCCTTTTCCAATTTAATGGCTCATCCCGTAATGATGCCCCATGATTTAATTAAAAAATAAATAGTGAAAGTGTTCCAGTTTTGTATGTGAGATTTCAAATGGTTAAAACTCAAAAATTTTGTATAGAACCAACTATTAGTGTAAAAAGAAGAAAATGTAGATGATACTTTAACTTAAATGTGGCTTTATGAACCGAGTAAAACGGGGTTGTAGATCAAAAGATAGATCCGTTTTCGTGGGACTATTTTACACAGAAAATAATCAGCTTTGACACTTAGGGATATTTTAGTAATTTCACTCAGGTTATGTAAAATTTGTAATTGTAGGGCCCACAAATCTAAATAATAGACTAAAATACCTTTCTATGGACGTAAAAACCGAGTCTTGACCATTTACGGTTTAGGAGTAATGAATTATCTAAAATCGGATAACTATATAAAACCAATGAGCAATTAACTTCGGGCTTGTAAAACTTTATAAACTTGTCAAAACTAGTCCTTGGTGTTATAAAAACCTTATAAACACTAAGTACAATGGTATAGTCGATATACAAACTTTATAAACTCCTTTGCATATTTACATTACCATTATAAAACCTAAGACGCAACATATTATTTTAGGTTGCTCCTAGGGTTTTTCCTTGGCTTTCCGACATCTTATTGCACTGTTGATACCAATTTTCTTAAGGGGAGTTCATAGACCCACATTTACTCGTTTAACTGTTTTATAAACTTCTTGGGGGAGATACATGCTATATTTTTACTATGGACACAAGTGACTGAAAGTGTATGCTTGACTAAAATTATTATTGCCTAAGTAGTAAGTACCACTATTGCCAGAAAGTCCCTAACATCATGAACCATTAATTACCTTGTTTAAATGCGAATACTGTGAATAGATTTATGGGATTGACGAATCCCGTCTGGTTGATTGGATAGACAACCAACCACACTTTGTTTGAGACGCTAGTAAATGGCAAATTACCTACTACGGAAATTATTATATCAAATTATTGATACTTTTGTTAACGTATTCAGTGTCATGAGCTTAGTGCAATAATAAATGCTTTACGACTTTATATGTGTTACAATTGTCGCCAAAACTTGAAATCTTGTGGTCCATTTAAATTTAAACTTATGAATTTCACTCAACAATTTTGTTGACATTTTTAGCATGTTTATCTCAGGTCCGTAATGCGATAGCTTGAGTTTAGAGCTTTTAAGTCTCATGGCATATTTTGAAGTGGACGTTCAAGCTACCCTATATAGGTTAGTAGCCAGTTTTCCAACTCATAACGTTCAAACCATTGACAAGAGACGATAAACAAGAAATAGATAACTAGGTTTCATGCAACCATAAGTAAATACTAATTAGTTTAGCCTAACATAATAATATAAAGACAGGCAAATAAGCAAATCACACAATTACGCATAAATATGATTGAATGATTGAATAAATAACTTATATCAATAATACATAAGGTCTTCAAGGGCAAAAAAGACGTACGAACGCTAAAAAAGCCACTAGGGTTCTGTGGTATATGTTCCTCCAAAGTTGCACACACAATAATGAAAACAAAGCGTTTATATTTATAGATTTTAGGTTGTGACAACGTCACGTTATGGTTGTGACACCGTCAACTCGTCGCCAATTAGGATTTCTTTTTTTGCACCGACTTAATTGTGATGGCGTCACGTTGTAGTTGTGATGCTGTCAGCTTCTTATAACGCCGTCATCACAAGCCGTCTCTACACACTGACCCGTCACCTCTAGTGATGGTTCACACATGCTGGTCACGTTGCTGGAGTTGTCGTTTTCTTTTTTTTTTGTCCAATTGAGCCCAAAACTTGTACTTTTTCGAGCATTGTGCTCCAAGTACCTACAACTTGACAAGAAGAAATTTAGGGTAGTATTTTTATCAAATATGCACGAGTTTAAGGGCTAACTGACCCCAAAAAGCGTATGAAACCTCATCAAATATTCCTACACTTAGTATTTGCTTGTCCTCAAGCAAATGTGCTTTTCTACCTAATAAGTAATACAAATCGGGGGCATTTAGCTTACTAAATAAAGATAATTTATAGCACAACCCGTTTGATAATACACTTTTACCAATTTCAACAAGCACATAAATATATACCAGTACCTCACATAAATGTTTCGATAATGCACATAGAAATTGAAATACTAGTTAATATAAAAGTAAATCACACAAAATGTTTAGTGATACACTTTAAGTTAATTTAGCTTCATCTTATAACTTGGTTTTCTTAAAATATAAAAGGTATCAAAATAAATTTTGTGTCCAAGGTAATGGTTTCCTTTTTATTTAATTTTTTCTTTTCACTTTTGTATGAAAAGAAAAAAAAAAATATTAGTGAGATCCATGTAAATTATATTTTTATTATAAAGATCAAAAGATAAAATTTTCACATCTTATTTCACTTTTATTCAATGACTTCCAATAAATTTGATTGTATTTTTAAGGCAATTTCGTCACATATAAAAGTAAAAAATCCCCGACCCGTTTCAATCTCTCCAAAAAAAAAGTAGGTTTTTGACTTTCACAAATACACAATCATAATCAATCATAAAAAATCGACTTAAAAAACATACAATAATTGTCGATTTCATCATAAATCTTCACGACGATCATAATTTTTGAAAAATAGGGATCGGTTTTAGTTTTTTCTGGCTTGATATTAGGTTCAAAATTTTTTCAATTAACAAATGATTAGTTAAATATGGATGATAATCGTATTGTGGTGAAGGAAGATCAAATTATGGATGATGAAAGTCATGTTGTTACTGATGAAACTCGGGTTATGAATGAATAAATCTAGGTGATGAAACTCGGGTTATGAATGAATAAATCTAGGTCATGGCTGAAAGTGATTCACATCATGATTTAGAATAAGACAAAGATGTTGTTATAGATAAAATCACATATAATTTGTTTCGATGGTAACATTATATTATGATTATATTAAAAATCTTGTGTAATTATAACCGAAAGTATTGAAAATAGGAAGTGATTGACACACTTCAAATTTTTATTGAGACACTCTATAATATGCATTAAACAGTTGTACTTTAAGTATAAACTGTTTTAACTGCTTGTACAATAGAGTGTCCAAATAAAAATTAGGAGTGTGTCAATCACTTCCCTTTGAAAATTACTTGAATGCACGTGAATTTGGTGAATCACGTGAATAGACAATATTTCCCATCCGTTAATAATTATTTTAGTATAATTAATTTGAATCAGACAATAGTTTTAATCTACACTATTAGATCACACAAATCCATGCGCCCTAGGTTTTATACATCGTCGCTTTTAGAGTCGGATATTCAGAATAACTAATTTAAATTACTAAAGAGAATATGATTTACACACTTCATGTTTTGATCGACACACATAAATGTACAAGTACATTATAACTTGGAGCCATATATATTTCGGGTGTTGATTTGCAAAAAATCAGCACCCGAAATATTTATTCTAGTTTGAAAGAAAGAAAATCTCAAAGGACCTGTAGTGAAAAGACAAACTTTAGGTTTCAAAAACAACAAAAACACCACTCTCATCATCACACACTAGTTCAAACTCCAAACCAGAAATGACGACGACAGTTAAACGAGATCTAGAACAACAAAACAGATCAATGACGTCATCATCACCACCACAACCACTTCCACTAATCATAACCCTCAACTGCATCGAAGACACCTCTCTCGAATCCCAATACCTCTCCTCCATGGCGCGTGTCGAACACGTCCCTTTGCACCTACTCGCAGACTCCAACATTGAACACGCTTCCGCGGTCCTACTCCACTCGCTCGCGTTCCTCCCACGCGCCGCCCAACGCCGCCTCCGCCCCTACCAGCTCATCCTCTGTCTCGGCTCGGCTGACCGCGCCGTGGATTCTGCTATCGCGTCTGACTTAGGGCTGGCGAGGTTGGTCCACGTGGATGTGTCACGCGCTGAGGAAGTGGCGGATACTGTTATGGCGTTGTTTCTAGGGTTGTTGAGACGCACGCATTTGTTGTCGAGGCACGCGCTTTCGGCTTCGGGATGGCTTGGTTCGGTCCAGCCGTTGTGCCGGGGGATGAGGAGGTGTAGGGGGTTGGTTTTGGGGATTGTGGGGAGGAGTGGGAGTGCGAAAAGCTTGGCGACGAGGAGTTTGGCGTTTAAGATTAGTGTTCTTTATTATGATGTTAATAGTAATAGTAACGAGGTATATAATTGATACTCCGTTTATATATTTGTTTCCGTAATTGGAATATATGCTTGCTTAGTTGATTGGTTTAAGATATTATTAAGTTATTAGGTTACTAATTAAGATTTAGCATACCTCATTATTGGATTGCGTAGTGGTTAGGCGCTATGATGTCCCCACAAGAGGTCTCATTTCTAAACCTCACTAGGTACACATTTGGAAAGTGTCGGAAATGGTACGCATACATCTGAGTCAAATACTCAACCTCACCGGGTAACATGAATAGGGAAAAACCTCATCTGATTACCTGTTTATTATTGGATTGGAGCTGTAGCTGCTTTTTACAATTATAGATGCTGAACTGGTTGTGAATTAATGCGATATCAGATATGTTAGAATTAGTTAGGAGTTCTTACTGATTACATTAGGAACTTGAGAAATGTAGACTAACTATTGACAGATTTGAATTGGGGTTGGATTACAAGGCTGAGTAATTGGCTATTACTCGCTACAAGGTGAGTGACCAAGGCGAGTTGAGCCGAATCGGCAAAAAAAGGTCGGTTTGGTCAAAATTCGGTTAAAACTTGATAAACACTTGGGGAGAAGTATTTGAACTATTGAGTTAATGTTTCTAAACATAATGCTAGGGTCCTATGAACAACTCTAAGGTCCCTATTAACATGTCATACATATAATTTCAAATTTTATGTAAAAAATTACAATCCGAGTACTCCCCAAGTACTCCTCGCCTCGTCCGATTACTCGCTACAAGTTAGGCGCTCCCCTCGAGTACCGTCTAGCTAGTTTTACAACCATGGGGTTGTATACTTCGCTGTGAACGTGTCTGTAAACTGTCTTTACAGTTACTGGTAGTCAGTTGACATTTATCATATTCTTAAGTTGGTGTTGTGCTCAAAGTCACACGGAACGCGGTTCGCTTCGGTACGGGAACGCGAAACGGGAACGCGGTTCGCTAGGTCCTTAAAATTTGGTACGAGGGAGGGTAGGCTCATTTCGGAACGCTATGGTTCGCTTTGGTACACTGTACTATAAAATTTGGTACGATGTACCCGATTTGGTACAATGTACCATATTAATAATAATATAGTATACATATAAGCCAAATATCCATGTGATATATCAAGACTCAAAAAGATTGTTTAAGGGAGATTTGTGAATGTTTGAATTCTGAAACACATTCTCAAAAGATCAGATTATCAGATCATCATAAACAATACATACTACATTAGATACTAAAATGGTTTAAGTTTAATATGACTGGCTAATTAAATAATTGTACCTTGGGAGTAAATGTTACCACCAGGAATTTAGATCTTTATGCAGGATGTTTATCTTGTTTTGATTTGTTTTATTTAGGATAAGGTCCAAGTCTTTAGGGATTATCAAGTAGCTATTTGTTAGGATTTGTTAGGGTTTTCTTTCCTTTAAATGTAACATGCTTTTCATTCAATAGAGAGTCATAAAATAGAAGTCAATTGAGTTTATCTCAGAGATCGTTGGGTTCTCTCTATCGAGCCCTTAACCCCATAACTTGATCACATACCCGGGACCGTAACAAATAGCTACTTGATAATCCCTAAAGACTTAGACCGTACAATGAGTGGATGTAATTAATTTAGTTGAAGTAATGGTTTAAGTTGAATATGAATGGGTAATTAACTATACCGGTTCACTTTGGTACGCCGTACCGTTTCACTTTGGTACGCTGTACCGATCCATTTTGGTACGTCGAACCAATAGACTTGGGTACGCTGATTGATGTTGTTTGGGAACGCCGAATATAGCGATCCAGATCGCGATCCCGAGCGATCCGAGTCGCGATCGTACCGCGTTTGGGTACGAACGATCTGAAACGCGAAACGCGGCCGAGTCAGCGTTTCCTGTGACTCTGGTTGTGCTTGTTACAGTTAGGTAGTCATGTTTACCTGGATTCAGAGTTCTAGCATTAGGACTATGCAACAGTTCGGGACTTCGGTCATCTAGTTTAAACATAATGTTGTGCTTGTTAAATCCCCGTCCTTCATCCAGTTTTACTAAATTGCCACACATGATAATCTGCATAAGTTAATCTTTAACATAAGTCGATTAGTGGGGTTAAAAGTTGTTCAGTCACCAAACACTTGAGCCAGGTCTAAAATTTGTCTAGCTTGCTTGAGAAGTAAGTTGAGAATTAGGAGACCCCATTGTTGAATGGAAACTTTAGCAGGTTCATTGTAGATTTGTTACTGCTTTCAATTAAAGATAATATACTTCCTCAAGCTAATGTTGTGTTTGGTACAACTAGTAGAGTTATTAGCTAGATTTGGAACTTTAGAAGTAGAAATGGCTGCTGCCTGGTCATCAGAGCTAACTATCATTGAATCATGTGTTAGTTTTTTCTAAACTTTGTCTAATAGCCAATCAACCATAGGATTCCCATACTATTGTACTATTTTCTATCATCTATGTTATATGTATTTATTAGTATACGTAAAAGTATTTGGTTGGTCACCCATTTTCAAAGGGAGGGATTATCTTTTTCTCCCTCAAAAACTAGCTTTTCCAACTTTCTAGGTTATAATACCTACATATGTTCCCATTTCATATATATAGTTTATTCTTAATTTTTAATTTTGTTATATTTTCAGGAAAAAGGAAAAAGAATAAGCAGGTTTCCTCCTGCTGCCAGGAGGATGGACACATTAAACGATCTACTCGCTGCAAGTGACCTCATCTCACTCCATTGTGCTCTAACAAATGATACAATTCAGATTATAAATGCTGAATGCCTGCAGCATGTCAAGCCAGGTAATTTTCATTTGGTTTGTAATGATATTGTATATATTGCGGAAATGGTTTCAAGATTGCCTTTTTATTTGCACTAACTATACAGGTTTTGCTTATTTATACAGGGGCATTTCTGGTAAATACTGGTAGCAGCCAGTTATTGGATGATTGTGCAGTAAAACAGCTTTTGATTGATGGAACACTTGCAGGATGTGCCTTGGATGGTGCTGAAGGGCCTCAATGGATGGAAGCATGGGTAAGATGAATAACCATAGGGTATGAGAAATCGTAGGACATGCAATTACATGTGTTGGTACATATAATAGATCAGTATAATTATAAATATTTGCAGTACTTTAAACTTTGCATACAATTAATATACATAAAAAATATTGTGGTAATATGAAATACTGGCTATATTTTGTTCGATTTCAACGCATATTTCTTGATTTGCCTGGGAAGGTCCTGATAGCATTTTCCAAATTAAGATATATTCATATTTCCTTGAAAGCTCTTAGAGAGCAAGTGAAAAATAGTTAACATAAACATATTTTCATTATTTTCTTCTGTACGGCTCTAAGCACAGTTCTTGTGATATGCAGTGAATAACTAAACATAGAATTCTACTGTTTTTTTTATTAATTCTGATTTTCTGTGCATCCACTTACTTCAGATCCGTGAGATGCCCAATGTTTTGATACTTCCCCGTAGCGCAGACTATAGTGAAGAAGTATGGACAGAAATTCGGGAAAAAGCTGTCTCCATATTGCAGACATTCTTCTTGGATGATGTCGTCCCAAGTGACGCCGTTTCTGACGACGATGAAGAGGAAGATGAAAGACTTTTTGAAGATGAACAGAGTGACAAACAGCAGAAACACAGTGCATTAACAGACGATATTCATGTCTCATACGAATCCTCCATGAAAAAGAGTATCACACAATCTATTGCATCTCCAAGCCAACCTCAAGAATCAATATTATCACAAAACAGTTCCCCTCAATCTGATATGAAACGCAGTAGATCAAGTAAAAAAGCTAAAAAGAGACACGCTCGTCAAAAATCCATGAATAAAGAAAAAGAAAGTACAATAGTTAAAGAAGACGATACTGCTATGAGTGGCACTGATCAAGTTTTGAGTTCAAGCTCACATTTTGCTTCACCTGACGATTTAAGAAGTAAAAGAACATCCATTGGAATTGGTAAAAAGTCTCTTGAGCTGTTAAAGGACGGTTGTGTAATTTCACTGCAAGCAAGAGACCGTGCTGCGTTTCATGTTTCTAGACAAAGAGCTCAAGGTGGTGGATGGTTTCTTGATACGATGTCGAATGTGACCAAAAGAGATCCGGCTGCACAATTTCTTGTTGTTTTCAGAAGCAAGGTATGTGAAACCCATTCCGCTGCTGTAACTCGATTGTTCTGTAGGTTTGGCCGCATTTCAACTGATTCTGTTGTTTTATTGTGATCTGCGCAGGACACAATTGGTTTAAGATCTTTCACTGCTGGTGGCAAATTGTTGCAGGTGTGTTTTCACTTTAAGCTATAATTCAATTGACATATTTTTCTAGGAGTAAGTAGTTGGGAAAGGAAATATAAAAGAAATATGTATATTTCCTTTACTAATTGAAAAGAGTAATAATGTCCTCTTGGTGTTTTTCTCTGTCTTGCTTTCGGTTGGGGAATGAGTGCATATGATTAAGGCGTCTGATGTGGAATTGTTTATAAATGTTTCATGACAAAATCATAGCACAAACATAATGGCAATGTATAAAGATTCATTGCTTTTCTTTTCTTTCAACTATGCAGATAAATAGAAGAATGGAATTTGTATTTGCTAGTCATAGCTTTGACGTCTGGGAGAGTTGGACTTTTGAAGGCTCTCTGGAGGAATGTAGACTGGTCAATTGTAGAAACCCATCTGTAAGTACTTCTCCCTTTTCCAATCTATGTTTTGCTTCATATCAGTTTGTAATTAAACACTTATCTATAGAACATACATAGTGTATATCTTACTTGATAAAGGATTCAAACCAAACCAAACACACTTTTATCATTTTCTTCAAGTTTCATCGTATATGACTTGTCAATTATGATGAAAGCATTGTAAACATTACAATAACTTAAAACAGAAAAGCTCAAAACCTGTTTACTTTCTGCTCTGTTTATGCATTTTCTTGTAACAGAATTTCAACCTATGCAACTTGCAGGCTGTTTTAGATGTACGCGTGGAGATTCTAGCAACCGTAGGAGAAGAGGATGGGATAACTCGTTGGCTTGATTAATCCTACTAACTCGAGAAAGCTAAGCAACTGTGTGCACATGACTTGATTCATGCATTCTTTGTCTTGAGGTTTGTAGTTTAGTTATCTATATGCTTTCAGTTTCACAACATATATGTTCTCTGAGGTCGTAAGTGTTCCACTCGTGATCCGACCCAGCTGTGTATGATTTCATTCTGGGATTCATTGTCCCGAGATTTTTACCACCATTCATCTAAATGTTTTTATTCAGGCATTCTTTGCCTTGAGGTTTGTATCACCTCTTTTAAGTTAGTTGTAAAGTGTTCAGTATCATGTAACAGAAATTCTCAAGTTTGTTTTTTTGAGTTGTGTGGTGCGATCCAACCCAAGTTGGGTGTTGGGATTATATTTTGTGCATTGTTGTTGCTTAGTTCTTGGCACCGCCCGAATGATTTCTTCCTGTTTACATGCTTTATCTACACACATTGGCCACAAGCATTGTTGCATAATATGTTAACCTGGTAGCACATAGAAATTATGTACCTTGATTCTTTATGTAATAGAATTCAGCAAAGAAAAAAAAAGGTTAAGCCATGTCATAGTACTCAAATCATCAATGTCATAGAAAAAAAAGGGTCAATTGCATATATACCCACTAAAACTTGCATATTTGCATATATACCCAAAATATGCTTAACTTGTATTGTACATCATGCATTGAAAACTTGTATTTTATGCAATTCTCAAAAAAAAGGGAGATGATTTGTACACTTTCAATAATAATTGGGACACTCAAATTGTGAGTGTTTGGACATTTATACCCTTTCAGCATAAACATAACTAAAAATAATGCGAGGGTATAATTGTCCAAACACTCATAATTTGAGTGTCCTAATCATTTTTGAGAGTGTACAAATCAACTCCCCAAAAAAAAAGGTAAAGCCTTAAAGGGTCATACAGAATACAATTTAGGGGTGAGCATCGGGCAAAGATGAAGGTGGCCTTGGTTTTAGAGATCTCAAAGCTTTCAACCTTGCTCTTTTTGCTAAGCAAGTTTGGCGTCTAATTGTTAAAGCCACATTCTTTTTGAGGTCATGTGTTAAAAGGCATATACTTTCCTTGAACGGAAGTTAATGCTCGAAAAAGGTCTCACCCATCATGGTTATGGCATAGCTTACTACAAGGACGCGATCTTTTACTGGAGGGTGTTCGATGGCAAGTGGGCAATGGTTCAAATATATTCTTTTGGACTCAAAAGTGGGTCCCTTACCCAAAAGATTTCTATATTCGACCCTCTTGGACTTTTTGTTAACTCAGCGTGTGTTTCAGATTTTAATTAAAGATGGTTGCTGGTATGTACCAAAGCTAAAGGCGCATCTATCAGATCATGAAGCCGTTTTTTTTCTCAAAAATTGTCATTTCTAGCACAAATATCGTTGATAGAATTATATGGCACTATGAGTCAAAAGAAAATTACACCGTCAAATCTGGATAGTGACTTGCAACGAAGTGGCTGAATTTATCGACCCATGAAACGAAATCATCATCTTCATTTCCAAGGTATGAATTTTGGATGCAGGTTTGGAATATTAAAGGGATGCCTAAAATCAAAACATTTTGGTGGAGGGTATGCTCTTGGTATGCTCTAATGCTCTAGCTACTCGAGAGAATTTATTTAAGCGAAATTGCTCAACATCTCCTTTATGCCAAATTTGCAATTCTCAAGTAGAGACTGTTGAGCACTTACTTTTCGAGTGTCCTTGGACAAAACCAGTGTGGTTTGGATCAAACTATGGGCTCCGGGTTGAGGCTTATTCAGGTACTATCACTACTCGTATTTCTGATATTTTAAACATCGCTAATCAAAGTCGGAATCTAAGAGGTTACTCGGGCATTGCCATTATCTCATGGAACATTTGGAAGTCCAGGAACAAGTTCATATTCGAACACATTCAGCCTTGCCCTACTCAAGTAATTTCGGCCGCTAATGTTATGATACATGAAGCGGACAAAAGTCTTTCACACAACTCAGATTCTAATCTGTCAGCTCGAAACGACTCCTCTCAAGAGAGTTCACCAAAGTGGGCCCCTACTTTAAACGTAATGAAGCTTAATGTGATGGAGCATTTAAACTGAACCGAGGATCTGTTGGTGTTGATGCTCGAAATAATGAAGGGTCCCTGCTTTTATGTCTTGGAGAAAGATGGCACGCTTCTTCAACATTAGCCACCGAACTTATAGCTCTACGCAGAGCCTGTAATCTTGCAATGACAAAAGGGTGGTATGGCACTATTATAGAGTCTGATTCACAACTCACTATCCCTCTTGCTTCAACATAATGTGATCCTCCATGGTCTATTGTTGGTGACATTAAAGCTTGGGCACTCAATCTGAATTTGCATTTCTCTTAGATACCTCGTACATGTAATCGTGTTGCTCATCACGTGGCACATCTTGCTTTCAACTCGGTTGCAAATTTTATTTGGAATGCAAATTTCCCTGTAGAAATTACCTCCTTAGTGAGGAGTGATATTGTATAATTTTGTGGCTTTGACCGTTATAGTTAAAAAAAATAATAAAATAAAAAAGTGTGATTCAAGTGCAGTATTTATCAAACCTAAATTTTCATCCCAAAGGAGATCATTCTATGGTGAAGATTCTATGCTTTCATCGATAATCACATCTCAGAATCTCATATGCCGTTGTGGTTTTAGGATCGACGTAATCTCGATAGCATGTGCCCTAGCTGGCAACTCCTCTTGGAAAGACATAATGGTAGGGGAGACAAGAATCACAAAGGACATCCCCTATAGTTAATATTTATAATGTTTTATAAGTGTTTCATGTCATCACATATCAATAAATTATAAACCTTTGGAATTTATAAACTTTTTTTTTACTATGATGAAAATGTGTTGCAATTCTATAACTGTTTCACATAATGCATTAATTGTGTTGAGTTTATAAAAAGGTCCAAAAATTAGGACTTTATATGCCACCTAAATTTCTCACTATAATGGAACAAGATATAAATCTTTTCAATTTTCTTGAACCTATTTATAAGCATCTTATAACGGATGCTCTAAGAAGGGTTGGCATGGAACTCCGAGGTTGATGACTTTCGAGATGAGGCACTCGACCCCTCTTCCTGGTTAATGCGTCTATAAAAATTGTGCATGTATGCCCGATTTTTGTTTTAAATTAAAAATTGTGTTAATACATATTGGTTAAACTTATTAATCATCTTAGTTAATTATTTCATAAAGTATAAATCAGACACACCAATGACGCGAGCTCAAGGCTACATACACTCAACCCAGTCTCATTTACACCCGAGCAAATGAGTCTAAGAGCATCAGCTATCGTCGGCATTATCCGACGTAGCAAAAAGTTTTGCCAGCTCAGTTTTTTCCCCTATAACTCAGAACATATAACTTAACTTAAAAACACATTCACTCATCATTCAAGTTACATAACACCATCGGGCTCACAATTTTTAAAATAAAACACACACAAAAAAGTAAAAGCGCATTGAGCCTTACAACTTGGGGTCAGGGATAGACCGTGTCACAGGCAATAGCGCTCCCTATAAGTTACCATAGCGAGTGCTCTAAGCAAATGATGAATTGGCAATAGTTGAAGGACCAAAACACAATCTTTTCACCACAACATAATCACTCTATCCAAACACACACACACTAGAAAAACACACAGACACAGAATGGCGCTACTCCAATCCTCAGCTTCATCCTTCATCTCACAATTCCCAGCAATCTCCTCCATCAACACCGTACGCTTATCACCCTGCAACCGTCAACCCGGCTTATCAGTACGGGCAGAAGCAGCGGCTGGAATAGTACTGGTTGAGAAATCAGAAGCGGATAAGGTTAACCGTTTGAAGACGTCTTATCTTGAGAAGATTATTCCCTTGCTTAAAGAAGAGTTTAATTACACCAACATTCATCAGGTATATTTATATTTTTATACTTTATGTTTATATAATTGTTACTGTATTTAATTAGGTTAAATGCTAGTTAGTTATAGAATTTGTTTGTTTGTTAGTTGTCGATAATGTGTTAAATTTAACTTGTGAAATTGCTTGTGGATGAATATTAGGTAAAATGCTAAAACTTATGGGGTGTTTGTTTCGGCTTATATAGCCGGCTTATGCCTTATGTGGTCTTCGGCTTATGTTTCATAAGCTCACTTTTTGCGGCTTATTTTGAAACTTATGAGATTATGTAAACTTATCATGACATGATAAGCTTATATAAGACAGAAAATCTCAAAATAAGCCACAAAATGTGAGCTTATGAAACATAAGCCGAAGACCACATAAGCCATAAGCCCGCTATATAAGCCCAAACAAACACCCCCGGAGAAGTATTGAAATTATGTTACTTGGCTATATGAGATTACGAGGAGGATTCATTGGCGTTAGATGTAGAAGAAAGTTATTGGACTGTTTTTGAGTTGAAAGTGATTAGTAATTTATTATGAACAAGTGATTATTCTGTTAATAGATGGTGTTTGGATGAATTTGTGAGTTTGTTATCTCGTTCATGTCAAAGTAGGACATTTTGAGTTTTTGACATTGGGAGGCAAATAAACTATATATTTTGTGAATGCTTATATTATTAGTATGTGTAGCAAGATTACCTATAGAAAGATGCTGGATAAAGCATTGTGGAAAACTCGCATCAAAATGTTAAAATTTGACCTTGACTATCGTAGTTTACCTCTTTATTTTTGCACAGAGCAAGTAACATATTTTTTGTGAAGAATGTAGTATTGTTGTACATCTTTTTAGGCTGCACTGGGTTGAGAGAATATGGGTCTTTTGATGGTGTGTCAATGGATGGGTCTTTTGTAATCGCATATTTGAGCATATGCAGGATAGACACTCATTTGCAGCTCTAGTTATTTTACCTTAAGTTTGTCAAATTGATCTTCTATCCTCATGTTACCTTATCCTGAGTATGCATATGTCGTTAACAAGTGATTACCATATCGAGTTATTGAACTTGGCACTAGACAAACACATTTATCCAAAGGCAATAAAGAACACTCAATGTGGAATAATTTGGCAAATAGAACACTCTAGTCGACAAAAAATAGACTCTTCTTTCTTCTATTTTTGGGTAAACGTGGAGTCTTTGGGAAGAAAAATATAAGGTGGTTGATATGGAGTGGGTTATATTGTTCATTACTTTATCTTCTGCCAGTTACAGTACTCTTTCTGTATGTTCACAAGTATGCTACCTTTCAAGAAAGATATGTCAAGTGTCGATTTTGTCATTGCTTTTGAGTAAACAAGGTTTTAATGCAGATACACCCATGTAAGTCTATTGGCCTTAGATCAGCTTTCATTCCAAATCATTGATAACGATATAATGCCATGCTACTACTTTTGGAAGTTACTGTTTTCTGTGTTTATTTGTGAATCTTGTAGTTAATCTTATTGCCCGAATTCATCTGTTATTGCGTTTTGTAAATATCTAATGTATTTGGATTTGATTAACTAAAAAATTGAAGTTTATAATTTGTTTTGGTTTTTCATGTGAAATATGGTAGGTGCCGAAGGTTGACAAGATTGTTGTGAACTGTGGTATTGGAGAGGCTGCTCAGAACAGCAAAGGTCTTGATGCGGCTATAAATGACATGGCACTGATCACAGGACAAAGGCCTGTGAAAACAAAAGCAAGGAATGCTATCGCCCAATTTAAGATCAGAGAAAATCAGACACTTGGAATCGCTGTCACCCTTAGGGGAAATGTAAGTGTCCTCCTTTTTGCTGAAACATTTATCTCAATATAAGTAAACCGTGCATAGATATTAATGATTCAAATGAACAGAAGTCCTATGGTAGACACTGTCTGTCATACATAATTAGTCCTTTATCCCATAAAATTGCAACATTTATCTTGTGAATTTATAATATGGAACTATTCACTTGCCGGCTATTGTTATAAAGGACTTCTGATGTTGATTATGGGTGTTTAAGTTTATGAAAATTTTTGCTCTTATTAATGTTACACATCATTTTTCTAATAAATCAATAATAATAGCTATCAAAACATACATGATACATCAAAGAAATACTCACTCCATTTAAGTTAAAAAAAACTTGATAGCGAAGTATGCCTATTTCCGACAGTGACAAAATAGAACAAGTCAAACTGTATTCAAGTAAAAATGGGTAATGTATAGTACATGTTTGAACGGCTCGGACTGTGTTCGTTTTACCTAAAAACACTTTTTTTTTCCATCTTGATAATATAGTTAACGTGTTAAATATAACTAGGAGGTTGAATGCGTAAAAAATATATGCTGGCAACATTCAACCCGTTTGTCAGGTTCCCTTTTAGCTTTATTTTTTGATTTAATCCCGTTGACCCGTTAGAGTTATTTTTACACAAATCAACCAGTTTTTGATAATAATAAGTAAATCGGCTGAATTTGGCACATAAGCTCTTATTGATGTTTTTAGCTTGTGTGAACAGGTAATGTACGCATTTCTTGACCGATTCATAAACTTGGGTCTTCCTAGAACTCGTGATTTTCAAGGTGTGAGCCCAAACAGCTTTGATGGACATGGTAACTACAGTGTTGGACTTAAGGAACAAAGTGTGTTCCCTGAGCTTAGTTATGATGCTCTCGGTAAACCAAGGGGAATGGATGTTTGCATTACAACAACAGCTCAAACTGATAAAGAAGCGTATAAACTTCTAGCTTTAATGGGAATGCCATTCCGTGAGGGTGCAGGACCCGTAGGGGTTGTCAAGAAGAAGAAGTTGAAATCTCACCATTTCAACACCAAGACCAAGGCAAAGTCAAGGAGATGATCTGCTCATGTGGTTGTAAACTTAGTTTGTTGTGATTTTTGTTAATTGTTGTAATGAATGATGATCCAGTGCATTTTTTTGATTAATATTCATGCTGTCGGGATCTCGGCTTATATTATGTGTAGTTGTGCCATAATGCTAGAAGCACATACAATCGCAATGTTTATTAGTAATGCAAGTCTTATGTGACTGAAATGTAAAAATTTGAAACCAGCGTGTGTTTTTATAATTAATATAGTGTGTATTTTTGAAAATTCGTTAAGTTTAAAATTGATCAGGTTTAAGGGTACCTGTGGATAATTTAAGTAAACTTTATTAATTTAAGTTTCAAATTTCAAGATTTAAAAAATACACATACTCTTTATTACTAGTATAAGCAGTAGAGATATATAATTATCAAACATTAAATTAATTTGTTTAGATAGAGAATAAAAATATGCTTTAACTCCGCTGTCAGGAATTTAGCATCATATTTGTAACCAATGTCGTAAAAATCGCTAGGCGCTAGTGAGGCGGTCGGGTAGGGCCTAGCCATTAATCGGTTAGGCGGGGATTAATTGGAGATTAATCGGATTAGAATTTTTATGCACAAAATTGTAATTTTAGATATTGTATTATATTATATGTATGAGATAAATATAGTGCATCAAAGTTCAAATATTTCAAGTATTCAAATATAAACATAATACATAATTATTCAAAGTTCAAAGTCAAACATAGATATTACTCGGTTTGTTGACCATTTTTTAGAGAGCTTTGACTAATTTTGTTCGATTAATCGGTTTGTTGACCGATTTTTAAGCGGTTTTGTCTGATTTTTAATCGGTTTTGTTGACCGATTTTTAAGCGATTTTGTTCGATTACACCGATTTTGTTCGATTTTGACCGATTATCGGTTTGTTGACCGATTTTTAGGCGATCTTTGACCAAACCGATTAAATAGGCCGATTATGATAAATCAAAGCGCTTACTGAGCGATCAACGATTATGCGGAGATTAATCGGCCGCCTGGACCGATTTTTACGACAGAGTTTGCAACACCTACTCATTTTGTAGTTATATAAGTTTAAAATGCAATATTCACAAGAGTGAGGGTTTATTGGGTTGAAAAGACGTGCTCTTTAAAATCTAGAGGTCAAGAGTTCCATCCCCGTGGTCTTCACCTTTTTTAAACTTCCATTAAATCTTCAATATTTTTATGTTCTTTTATACATGCCTCTATCCAAGTATATTCCTTTCACATCTAACAATAAACAAAGCATCTTTGTTAAATTTTAATTTTGCCCACTAAACATATACCTTAGGCGTTGTTGAATAATGGGCTCTCAGTAGTGGATGGAACAAATATACACCTAGACTTTGCACTCTATACGCATGCTTAATGTTAGGCATATAATAAACCACTTAGATAATGGGTCAAAACTTTTTTTTACTTTAAATGGTTGTTACATGTAAGATCATCTGTTGGACCCGATGCTTTCTATCGAGGTTTCTTCTTTCGTTTTTGAAATACAGTTAGTCATGCATGTAAAAAAAACTAGCAAGACGCTAGGAAATACAGCACTAAAAAGATGGTTCACGTCTTTTCACCTAGATTTCACTTTGATGTAAGTTCAGATTTTCGCTTCTACAACATCTCATGTGTAGCTTTGATGATGTGGTAAATTATCATCTCTGTTCTTTTGACCGACTAATTTACGTGATTTGAACTCACCATCACATATCCTCAAACCAGGTAAAATCCTCCTCTTTTGCTATTTCAGAGCTGTTTGTGTCTAGTAGAAATTGATCTTGAAACCGTTTAGTAAATAATGAAATGATGATGTAGTCTATGGTACATAAGATATTAAACTCGAAGGAAATCATTGTATTACTATATTTGAACCATAGATGATAAACGTAATAGTCATACTATTATGATAGTAGTATATGTTTGTGGACCATGTTAATGGATGACCCGTGAAGTTGAGTGGGTCGGTAATGGCGTTCGAAAAAGGCACTTCACGGGTGGAAATTATAATAATAACAAAAGGAGTCACACCACTCGCATAAACCCCACCGATAACAATTTTGTATCTTAACATATTTTAAATTTTATAAAAAGTGACATATTTGAAGTTTGATGATAATATTACGTGATGGAGATGGCATTGGCACCTATAACACAACGTAATGGTGTAGTGATAACCGTTATAGAGATGTTATATAGTTGCCATTTTGGCTTTATACCGTTTCATGAGTGCACTACACCGTTCTCTCAAAGTGTGGGTAATTAGCTCAAAGCGAGTTATAGATACTTTATTATGGATCATGGTGTTTTGCAAAGTTGTACTTGTACATGAGTTGAAATTCTAAACATTGAAGTTGGAAGCAAATTAGTACAAGTATCGATCAACTCAAATTAAAGTACCTAATGTTTTGATTACCAGAAATGATTTGCACATTCACACTTTTGATTGGGACACTCAATTGTATGTATTACATACTTGTACAGTGCTTACAATATGCTTTAACTGTTTGTACAGTTGAGTGTCTCAATAAAAAATGTGAGTGTGCAAATCACATCCCTTTGATTATGTCTTGGAACTTTTTATAAACTATTGGAGTTGATGCTTGTACGAAACAACATAAGGTTGTTTTGTGATAAATTTACACTCGTACTCATGCTTTTTAATCAATCACTTCAATCATGAGCTAATAACTTGTACTCTATATGTGTTAAAGATAGTATACCCAATAATCATTTTCATTCCAAAACATGAAGAAAAAGAAGTTGATGGATCTCTACCAAAGGTTCCATTGTTGAGCAACGAATGTACTTGTTGTAAAGTAAACTATTTGTATAACATACTATTTTAATATAAACTTTAGTGTTATTTGCATAAAAAACATCATATTTGTCACTTTTTATCATTGTATGTTGTGTACTTTTTTTTCTCAACTTGACACCAACCTTTTAAAATCGTGCTATTGTGTGTATTTTGGGATTATTTTGCCATGTAAAATGACTATTTTACCCTTCACATTTTTAAAAAGTTAAGGGTAAAATGGTCACAAAGTACACACAATAGCAAGAATTTAAGGCTACTCACAATAAGACCCTCAACCGATTGGGTTGTGAGGGTTGTATTGGGTTGTCCGGCATTTGGGTTGGAGGAGGTTGAGAGCCAAGAGGGTTGAGGAGCCAACCTAATAGCATATTAGGTTTAGTGTTTGTTTTTTTTGTGTGTGTGTTGTATGTTTTTAATTAATTAAAAAGTTATTTTTGTGGGGTATATGCTTTTTGTAGTAGAGGTTAGGGGTGAAAACGAGTCGAGCCGAGCCCGAGCCTGCCAGAGCTCGAGCTCGGCTCGTGGTGTTTTATATAGGCTCGGGCTCGGCTCGAGCTCGGCTCGTTTATACGATTTGGTCATGAAAAGTTAAAAGCTTGGCTCGAGCTCGAGCACGGCTCGTAATATATCTTTATTGAGCTCGTTAATAAGCTCGAGCTCGACTCGTATATTTTTTAATACTTAAAATATCATAATGTCGTTTAGGCTCGCGATGCCAAACGAGCTTTGTATGTAAAGCTCGGGCTCGAGCTCGATTAATAAACGAGCTGAAACTTAGGCTCGAGCTTGGGCTCGAGCTCGTTTAGGCTCGGCTCATTCGAGCTTTTTAACGATCTGATCCCGAGCTTTTCACGAGCGGCTCGGCTCATTTACACCCCTAGTAGAGGTTGTCTTATTGTGTCTAAAAGGTCGTTTGTAGGTCGCAGGAAAGAGAAAGCTGATGTGACAAGTAAAATGAGGGTCCTTAAGGGTTATTATTGGGGGTAACCTAAAAGGTTGTTGTCAAGTTGAAGAAAAAAAAATACGCAACATATAATGACAAAAAATGACAAATATGATGGCTTTTTATGCAAATAATCCTAAACTTTAAATGTTACCTAAAGTTTCTTGTGCCACAAAGTTCCAAACCTCAATCATGGATCACATCACTAGAGAGTCACAAGTGAAAAACAGAATCTAAATAAATTATTTCTTCGACTAATATCTTAATACAATACTAATAAGTTGTAATTAAAAAAATAAAAAATAAAAAAAATAAAAAATTGATAAATTAAATTTATGGAGAAATGAGTAGTGTTACAACATATTTGAAGGAAATATGATCACCTCCAAAATTTTCTTCATATATAGAGCAAACGTTGGAGATGTATATATCTCCATAATTTCTTCTTAATATTCCATATTCGAAGATGAAGATGAAGATGGTTATGGAGCTAAGATTGGAGATGATCTTAGTAATAACATGAAGCAATAGCAAGAAATAATAGTCAAAAGCATTAATTATATTCTAAGTCTAACGTTTCTTTGAGTAGCATTTTTAAAACTAACGTTTAAATAAAATCCAAAATGATACATAATACTTGCCAAACAATCTTTATATCTCAACGCTAAATGCTAGTTGTTAGTCGCTCCAAACTAGGGCTGAGCATCGGGCTAAAACCGACCCGAACCGACAAAACCGAAAACAGAATTCATGAAAAATCTAAACCGAAACCGAACCGACGGGTCGTTGGGTCGGTTCGGTTCGGTCTAGGTGTATTTAGGTATGTTTATGTCGGTTTTGGTCCGAACCGAACCGACCCAAAACCGAAAATATGTAAAACATAAAACCGAAACCGAACCGACGGGCTGTCGGGTCGGCTCGGTTTTTGTCGGTTCGGTCTGTTTTATCGGTCCGGTTCGGTTTTGGACCTTTGATGCTCAGCCCTACCCCAAACGCTTCTAACATGTTGTGCCCAAACATACCTGGTTTTCAAAAATAAAAAATAAAAAATCTAAAATCGGTTTGTTCTACTTAGATTTCCAAAAGTATGATCTTAAGATATTAATAAGAGGTGTAAATAAAAGTTCACACCTATTGATTCATGACAATTAGGCATCTAACATCAGATTTGAAAAGGGAGTTAGAACTCAAGCTAGAGATAACATGACTTGTGATTTGCTTATTTTCATTATACCAAAAATCGGAATCTGAATTGCACGGTTACCTCTTCCTCGAGTTTGTTTGAATGAGTTTGACGCTTTTTGAACTAGAACAGGTCTTATTTTAGTTACGGATTTGCTAAATATACATTAATCATTTCGTGACACTAGTAAACTTTTCGCTTGAAAAGAAATGTCGATGGCGGGTAGTCGGTTATGTTATGCAATTGTACCATGTTCACAAAGTCACAAGTCACAGTATTAGTTCTTTTTGGTCCTATAAATAATCATAAAAGAGTTCATGTTATTCCATCAACCCACCAAAACACACATCACAACATTCCTCAAACCTTAACAAATATCACAAGAAATCGTCTACATCTCAAGTAAGCTTACATATATCTTATAATCTTAACAATTCCTATTTATGCAATTATTTTCAGTGTTGCATATGCATGAAATGATGTACTATAAGTTATCATAACATTATTGTTCTAGACTCAACAACTTTGGCATCATGAAAAAAATTCATTAATATCTATCTTTACACGAACTAAACATGACCGAAAATCATATTTTCATTTCTTCACGTATAATCCAACATACAAATTTGCCCATGATAACATTTCATACATAAGTTGTAGCCTATGAGTATCAAAGTGGTTGTCATGTGGTGTTAGGAAGTAGTTCTAGTTCTGTTGTTGCGTTTATTATTTTGGTAGGTTCATAAGATTGGTTTGTCTTTCTTACGATAAATTTTGTTTGAAGCATAATATGTGCGTTTGTTTTCGTGTTACGGGCTGATATGTAGGATTCACTTTCCATTCTATGTAATTAATTGTGTTTTAGAGTAATATATTTTATCGGAAAAACTCTTTTTTTTTTAAAAAGTGGCTGTCAGTTCAAGCCTCGCCCATAAGGTAAATTTTTTTTAAATAAGTTACCATCATTTACTATAACTGCTTTTCTGTTTTTTACTTTTCTACAGATGAGAGAAATGATATGGTTAATTGTAGTGGTGATGTTAGTAGGAAGTATGGGAGGAGTTAATGGTAGAAAAGTAAAAAGTGTAGAAGGGTCATTTGAGTACACAGCAATGAGCTGTAGGGGTCATAGTGCTTCAATAACAGATTTTGGAGGGGTTGGAGATGGCAAAACATTAAATACAAGGGCTTTTCAAGAAGCAGTTGATAAGCTGAGCCAATACGGCTCAGACGGCGGGGCTCAGCTGTTTGTACCGGCTGGTCAATGGCTCACCGGTAGCTTCAATCTTACTAGCCATTTTACTCTTTATCTTCATAAGGATGCTACTATCCTTGCTTCACAGGTATTTTTAACTTACCTGTACTTGTTTTATGGGCATTTTAGTTTGTCAAAAATATAAGAGAGCAAGGTGTAGTTCCATTATATAAGTTTTATAGGCGTTGTAAGCGTCGTAAGCATGTACCTTATAACAGTCTATAACATAAACACGCTCCTCAATATCATTCCTGTAACACACTACAAAAAATACTCACTCACTCATCAAAAAAAGAAAGGAAAAAAAAAAAAAAAAAAACGCATAATAGGATGTGATGGAAATGGCTATGGCCCGTATAACACAAAAGGCGGTGCAGTTATAACGGTTATAGAAAAGTTATAGGTACAATTTTGGCCCTATAACATGCCAACACTGCACACAGTGCACTAAGATTAAAATAAACAAGAACTTGTTTAGCATCTAAAGCCAAAAGGAAATATGTTGGGTATAACTTGTTTGCCCATATATAACTAATTTGATATATGCTATATTCGTCTAATAATAAATGTTTACTTTAGAACCGTTCAGATATTACAATCGACATTTTGTTCATCAATGAGATTATGAGACGCCATCATTGATTTTTGAAAACTCGATAATTTCTTTAAGATAAAATAATAATATTAACACTTATTTTGGAACAGAAAGAATATATCGTTGTTTGTAGAGTGAAACCACATTATCAAGCTTTACACCTAATAATGAAACCTTCTCAATAATTTCATTACTTACTGTGGTCTTGTGAATTATGGATCAAGAGTATTGATATATGTGATAATTTATCTTCAAAAGTACACACACCCATAAAGGTAGAATTGTCTTGAACTGGTACATTTTTGCCTTGTTTCCAACATGTGACATTGATTTGGCCTTATTTGTGTTGCATATTTGATATTTCTGTGTGGGCAACATGGAACATGTAATATTGTTAAAAATAGTCCTATGTTATACCACACCTATGTTTTATGACGACAAATGTGTTACCATCTCATTGACTCTTTATGGTGATACAAAAATGATATACAGATGATTTGTAGTTATGTAACATGGCATAATTAATAACTAGCTTATAACATAATGATATAACGATTTACTACTTCGTATGACTTAATAAAATCATAGGATATAAATACATGGCCGGTAATTGATCCTCTACCATCTTACGGCCACGGAAGAGATGCAGCTGGAGGAAGGTACATTAGTCTCATATTTGGGACTAATCTAACTGATGTCATTATTACAGGTAAAATTTCTGACTAGTCTAAGAAATTTTTTCTTTAAGGACATATATTCTAACAAGACCATTGTGTTAGGTGACAATGGCACTATCGATGGCCAAGGTTTGCTTTGGTGGCAAAAGTTTCATGGGAAAAAGTTGAAATACACCCGGCCATATCTTTTTGAGATCATGTACTCGGATACTATTCAGGTTTCGAATGTTACATTCCTAAATTCTCCATCATGGAATGTCCATCCCGTTTATAGTAGGTAATGATCATTTTACTCACGTTATGTTCATCCATGATCCATATAGTGGGATATCCTAAAATGTCATTGTCTTTCATGTACGAACCACCCCATTGAGATGGTTATTCTTAGTGCGCCTTTGACTTAATTAAAAGCACGCTAAACTTTATTTATGCTCAATTTCAACAAAAAAGCTATATCTGAAAATATTAGTAGCCCATCCTTTCGGTCTTATAAAGGGTCTAAACTTTTTTATGTTATACTATTGTCAGATTGTGAGACGGGTTGTTACATTAAACTTGTAAGTCTATAAGTCGAAACTGTTATGAACTGTTCTTGAACCGGTAACAACTATGTTTCTTGAAACTACATAAAACTGATATTAGTTGGCTTGAATTATAAGGTCTGAGATATTAAAGCTACCGCCTAAAACTTTGGATTCATCTTTATGTGAGATACGGGTAGCGTTAAATTTATTTGGCATTCCGGACCAGTCTAAAGCTTATATATGTTTTTTCGCAGCAACATTTTGATGCAAGGAATTACAATTTTGGCTCCAATAAAATCTCCAAACACTGATGGAATTAACCCAGGTTAGTCTTAACCGCAGTTAGTTTAGTCTCGTTTTTTTCTTCATATAATCGGCCTTTCAGTAATTCTGATGAGCTTTGATGTTTAATAGATTCCTGCTCAAACACAAGAATAGAGGACACTTATATCATCTCAGGGGATGATTGTGTGGCGGTCAAGAGTGGTTGGGACGAGTATGGGATCTCATATGGCATGCCAACACAACATTTGATCATCAGACGTCTAACGTGTATCTCTCCTTACAGTGCCGCCATTGCACTAGGAAGTGAAATGTCAGGTGGAATTCAAGATGTGAGGGCTGAAGATATTGTCGCCATCAACACAGAGTCTGCGGTTAGAATCAAGACAGGAGTCGGGCGTGGTGGATTTGTGAAGGACATTTATGTAAAAGGCATGACACTTCATACCATGAAATGGGTGTTCTGGATCACAGGAAACTACGGTTCACACGCTGATACTCACTGGGACCCAAAAGCAATTCCAGTTATCGAGAACATAAACTACCAGAATGTAGTGGCAGAAAACGTGACAATGGCTGCTCGACTGGAGGGGATTGCAGGGGACACTTTTAAAGGGATTTGCATATCAAATGCGACCATTGGTATGAGGGTCAAAGCTAAAAAGGTCCCATGGACATGTACTGATATCGAAGGGGTGACTAGTGGTGTGGTTCCTAAGCCTTGTGACTTGTTGCCTGACCAAGGGCAAGACAAGATAGGAATGTGCACTTTTCCTGAAGATAAATTAGAGATAGACAATGTCGAGCTCAAGAAGTGTTCTTATGTAACCCCCTAATTGCGAGGTTTTCTCTATCTTTTATTGGTGTTTTCTTTCGATTACTGGTGTTGTATGCCTTGAAAGTTGTATATTGACTTCTTATATGAAGTTTATGGATTAGAAGCAAAACCTCTTCCTATGAAATATACCTTTTATGAACGCTTGACCTGTTTTGTTCGGTTCTGTTTTTTTGGTTTAATGCATTGATGTCGTACGTTCCATAAAATTAATCCTAGTTTTAACTAACCAAGTGGTCCTTGTGATATGAACTCTTTGATCGGCAATGCGTCGATTGTTCATGCCAAGAACAAGCTATGTTGCAGTTGACACTTAGTGCACTTGGTGTCGGAAGTCGTGGAATGTTTGTGCATAGTCAACTCAGAATTTTGACCTAGCTATGATATATGCAGAGTACATACTTCACTTTTTAGCTGATAAGATCTACGAGATTCAAGTTCATCCAAACACGTACTCTAGAATTAAAAGCAGTAACTTGTTATGATAAAAATAAGTCTAAGTTTATCACCACCGTTCCAGAAAAAAGAAAGTCAAAGAATGAGGTAAGTAGGTGTTTCTTTTGTCATTTTGGAAACCCGATCACAAATTAGAAAAATAACACATATTAGCAGTTTGGAAATTCTGAAACCGGAAAGAATAAACACTATTCAATAAACTCAAATAACAAATTCTGCAATGCGGATGTGTGTACTTTCTAAAAGTGGAAAGAACATTATGGAATGTAGTACAATAACCGTAGGATCATGTCATAATTGTCTAACTAGTTATACAAATATTTATAACACCTATGCATATATTTTTTACTCAGTGAGTCGGGTCAGGGTTGAATTTTACAGATTCCCTCCAGATAAGCTCTTTGATATTCTCCTCAGTGCAAGATGGCTGCTCGAAGTCAAAACTGAACGGCCTGGGGCAAACAGGTTCCTCATTGATATCGTGAAGGGGTGCCAAGTATGGGTGACAAAGAGCCTCATCAACTGCATAAACAAAATATGAATTTTCTCAGATTTGAGTGTTTGGCAAGATTGATTATACTCATTCTGATCAACATATCAAATATTATACCTGTAATACGCCTATTTGGGTCGAAGACAAGCATCTTTTCCAGCAAATCCAGAGCTCCAGGAGATTTATCTGGGAATCTAGCAGCGAATTGTTGCTTTGGATACTGAGGAAGCTGTCTCACGTATCTACGGGCATTATCACTTCTGAGAAATCCGAGACTCGCGTCATCTGGTGATCCTATGAGCTTTAACAGTAAAAAAAAAAAAAAAAGACAACATAAGGTCACCTTCTTAGATATATAACAACTGACACATAATGATTGGACGCTACTCGTATACACTATTTACCTACATTCTTCATTTTGTGGGCCCTACTCGATTCTTCTCACATCAAGTAAATGGAGCCCACAATCACATCTTTGTCTCACCTTACACCTTAGATGGTATAAGACAAATAAAATTGTCAAAATATAAGATTCATACCTTCATTCTTTGTTCTTCATTCCCAAATCGAGTATAAGAGAACCACTATTACATTTTTCATTTCTTCTGGGACAATAATGTTTTGGGGACAACTAAAATGTTACCTGGTCTTGCTTACGATCTTCGGATTATTAAGGGTCAAATAGCTAAAGTTGGAGAACCGGGCGAGGAGTTGATAAATTAAACAAAACTAACTATCGAGATACATGTAGAAAAAATAAATTATCATCAACTTCTGTTACTTAATAATGTTATACTAATTATGATTCTTAAAGTCTCAATAATCATTTGGAAATCACGCATCCATAATTCACCTAAGGTAAGGTGAGAAAATTTTGATTACCTCTGTGATAAGTCTAAGTTGATGAACATAATCTTTCCCCGGGAACAAGGGTTGTCTGGTCAAAATTTCACCAAGAATGCAACCTACTGACCAGATGTCAATGGCTGCTGTGTACTCTGAACAATTTAACAGCAATTCTGGGGCCCGATACCATCGAGTAACAACATACTCAGTCATGAAGTCTGTTTCAGATGTTGTCCTTGCAAGTCCAAAATCTCCAATTTTTAGGTCACAGTTCGCATTAAGAAGCAAGTTGCTTGGTTTTAGATCACGATGCAAGACATGTGCAGAATGAACATACTTGAGTCCTCGAAGTATTTGGTAAAGAAAATACTGCATTCCAAGTATCAAAGTGTTAATCACAAAGAGATCAACTGCTGCTAGGATAATAATTATTAGCACCCGAAAAGTTGAACAAGCTAAATGTTAAGTGTTTGAGAAAAAAGTTCACAGATGTAATATATGTAATATCTAATACATGTAGAATAGGGCCAAACCCGACAATGATCATCAGCCAAAGGTTGATTAGAGCGTATTATCTGATGTAGATCGGTGTCCATCAGCTCATAAACGATGTATACATCATTGAAATTTTCCTTTAGTGGAGGCCGTATGATGTCTTTGATTGCAATAACCTGCAGAGGTTGAACACCAAGCATGACAAGTTAAACATAAATGGTAGTATAATGCAAATCAGTTAACTTTAATAGGCAATCCACATTTCCAGAAAATCTTCGGTGTCTTTATTTGTAAATAGAAACTATCTTAACATTTGTTTCAAATATCATGGATAGTATTCTCCTGTCCAAATGCCTGTTATAGTTTCTTTTGACAAAAAAATGATGATCCCGATGGAAGTACATCTTTTGTATTGGAGTTTAAATGAAACTGGCCATGATGATGTTAAATGTCTTTAAATTTCAAACCGGAATAAGTCAACATGTTTTAAAGGATACCAACTGCAAATTTACTAAACCTCCGCAAGTTAAAGAAGCAAGCAGATTTACTAAACCTCAGCCAAGTTAACGACAACCAAATTTCTATGAAAGAGGACAGACTGATATATGCATTAAAGAGGGTTGATAACATAAGATATATATGAAAATAAGTACAAATATCAGTAGGGAAACTTACATTTTCATGATCCATGTGGCGGAGAAGCTTAATCTCTCTTAAAGTCCGTTTGGCGTCGATTCTGTTGTCAAACGCATTGCCGATTTTCTTTATGGCAACTTCTTCACGTGTCTCTGAATTCATAGCAGCACTGCAGTTAAATGGACGGGAGTTAGTTTTCTTCAGTTTCTCGAGACAACGGGGAATAGATGAGAGAATAACATTGACTAAACTTAAAAAAATATAAAATCTTCAACATCGTTACACACTCTAAAAATGCCCAAGAGGGTGTCCTTACACAAGTCCAGTGGCGAATTCAGATTTTTTTTTACCATAACAAAAATTTGGGGATGCACTCATCAAAAAATAATAATAATCAGGGAATGCATTCGTATATCCTAATGTGGTCCCGCCCATTCCAAGAATTTCCTAGCCCTTTGGTGAAACTTGTAATCCAAATGTATTTCCTAACCTATTGACAGAGGCGTAGAACAAGCTCAACTTTTCACCACCTTTATACATTTGTTCTCTCGCTCTCACTCTAAATTGTTTACGAGGATAAAAGCAATTTAACAAATTCTCACACTAGGACCTAGTTAAGGGGGGTTAAGAGCCCCGTGCTCTTGGTGCTTGCAGGTCATTTGATGTACATCTGTCTGGACTAATTTAAGCGCATCAGTCATAAGTTAGACAGATTTGAGACATGAACTGCAAATGGCGGTCATTCTTATACATAGAATAGAATAAACTCAAACAGCCAAATGCTCCATTTTTCGGAAAAATTGAAAGCTTACAATTCAAGACAAACATTAATCCTCAAAATAATAGCAAGTAGAAGAATCATATATCCTAATCCAACCTTATACCTTAATCAACGTGCTATATCGATCTTTTATCCAATTTCCGTTTCAGTATAACAAATGATTAACATCGGGAGAAAGTAAGTGATTCACACACACAACAAAATTTCCCTATTCGCACACCAAGTTCCTAATTCAAATAAAATTAAACTAAACACCAAAAATTATAACATAACCACCGCCAAAGTGAACCTAGTGGTTAGGCACCATGATATCCTAACAAGAGGTCTCAGGTTCAAACCTCACTAGGTACACATCTTGGGGTGTCCAGGGTCAGAAACGCTCACGGGGAACTTGAACATAAAAAACCTCATCCGTTTACCCGTTTTTACCAAAAATATCAAATAAAAAATATTAATTACTCCCTCCGTCTCAAAATAATTTTCCACCGACAAAAAACACGTAGTTTAATAAAAGCATCATCATTAGAGCTTTCTATTTCTTTCTTTAAAGTTTGTAGTAATAACCTCAAATGAACCAAAAGCCTCTTGGCTCAGCTGTATGTGAGTGATCCATCAACCTATAGAGGTTGTGGGTTCAAGTCTAGTTGGAGACAAGTGAGATAGAATTTGTGAGATATGTGGTGTAGGTTATAAAGAATTGCCGTTCTAAAAAAAATAACAACAAATGAGCGTAATACGGTAAACTTGATCTAAATCCCATATCTATTTTTGGGACAAACCAAAAATGAAATGTGGACAATAATTTTGGGACGGTGCGAGTACAACTTACAACAACCAACCGACACAATCATTAAACATCATTACTCAAAAAGAAAAACATAAAAACACAGAAAACAGACGAACAAAGTTTGAAAATGTGATACATACCAGACAATACCGTAAGCACCTCGACCAACAGGACGAATAGGAGGAACATATTTTCTAGAAACCTCAAACAAATTCCCATACACATTATACTGAACATAACGACCACCATGTGTCACCACCCCTTTTATATTATTATTACTAACATGATGCTGGTCTGCACCACCTCCACCACCTGTACTTGCAGAGCTTGATTCCATTATAGACATTTTTTTTTTTTTTTGTTAATGTGTTTGCTAAATGAATGGATTTTGAGGGAAATGAAAAAGAAAGAAAGAAGATGGAAAATGGGATGCTGGTGACAAATTTAAAAAAGATTTTCTTTCTAACTGTGACTTTAATGATAAAGTGTCAGTGTGGAAGTCCGTGAAGTGACTGACTTTATTTTTCAAACTTTTTGTGCTCTTGACGTTGACTTGTTTAAGTCATTTCATCCAACCATACACTTGGTAGGCTTTTGTTTATTTGTGAAATCAGTTGCGGGTGTTTTGGCTAAATTTAAGTTTAACTCATAAAATTTCCAAATCTGTTAAGTTGTTGTGAGTTTTTTCCAATTAAGTAAGAACGAGCGGGAAAACTTGCATCTTGCTGCGGGAATGTCGTGTTAAAATTTCTTTCAAAGTTAGTCATTAAAGACTAAACATGAAAAGGACTGATAACCCTAAGGACTATTTTTAAAAATTATTTTTGAAAATAATGTCTTTTTACGAAAAAAAAGTCCCTAAAATTCTCAAACCGTTGCAAATTTAGTCCTTATAGACTAACTTTGAAACCATTAGATAATTGCATGGACTATTCTTGTAATTTCTTGGGCCACTGTAGCGCACACTGTAGCGAGCACTGTAGCTGCTACAGTGCATTTTTCCCTTTTTAGTATATTAGATAATGTTTGGCATCAAGCATTTGTGAGTATTTTGAAACAACTAGCGGCAAGCGACTAACGGTTTAAATATATGCTTGTTTGGTAACAAGCAACTAATGGTTGAATCGTGTGTGACCGCTCTCATTTAAAACGCTTCATTAAAAAGTATTTAGATCTAGCCGTTAGCGTTTTGGCTCTCAAATTACATATATGCCCTTTTTATTTATTTAAAGAATTTTTATATTAATGTGTATATTATTGGAAGGAAATTAGTCTTTGATTGTCATTAAGTTACACAATCAATATATAGGTTACAAATGATAATTCTGGAACTAATGTGAGTGGTCTAGGTCTAAATACATAACAAATACACTAATGGGTCATTAAAATATATCGACTAATACTCCCCCGCAGTTGGAGCGGGAGAAGGTCGGACGCTCAAACTGGAGTGAAATTCTTCAAACAAAGCGGAAGGCAGTCCTTTGGCGAAAATATAAGCATAAAACGGGAAAGGACATGTAGAACGCAAACCTGACATGTGGTAACCTTGTCACGGACGAAATGTATGTCTATCTTAATATGTTTCGTCCATTGATGTTGAACAGGGTTGATAGACATATAAATGGCACCTGCAAATCTGTTGAACAGCATAAGACATATCTGGGCGTGTGAAAGTGAGATACTGTAAACCACCTGCAAGATTGCGATACAAAGTAGGATCCTGAACAAGTAACCTTCGGGACCTAGTTTGGACTATGTAGCAACTGGTGTCCGAAAAGGGTTACAATTAACCATGTGAGCACACTCAAGGAGCTCAAGAGCATACTTCCGCTGTGATAGAAACATCTTGTAGATTGACGAATATAAGAGATACCAAGGAAATAGTTAAGTGCCCCGAGATTAGTCATGTCAGACTCACTGTGTAACGAAGCAATAGTCCACTTGAGAAGTGCATTAGAAGAAGTTGTAAGAATAATATCATCCACATATATAAGTAAATAAGCAACCTCGGACGCCTGTCGATAAATAACAATGATGAATTACATCGACTATGGTAAAATCCGACATGTGTGGCATAACCTGCAAACCTCTAAAACCAAGCACGAGGTGCTTGTTTTAGTCCATATAAGGATCTCTACAGAAGAAAAACATGGTGAGGTATCGAGAATCAACAAATCCATGAGGCTGATGCATGTAGACAGTGTCAGATAAATCACAGTTAAGAAATGCATTCTTAACGTCAAGATGATGAACTTGCCATTTGCGAAATACCGCAAGGCTAAGGACAATGCGAATTGTATCCGTTTGATGATCGTACTAAACGTCTCATCACAATCAAACCAAGTTGCTGACTACTTCCATTAGCAATCAGACAATCCTTATAGCGACTCAGAGTCCCGTCAGCATGAAACTTGTGCTTAAATAACCACATAAAGTAAACCATATTAACATCAGGGGACCTCGGTACAGGAACACAAGTATCATTTTTAATTAAAATTATACTCATCATACATAGCATTACGTTGAGGGTATTTTAAATCAAAAAACGAAGATCTAGGAATAGGTGAAAGAGAGGACGTATGTAAAGTGAGACGATCAACGGGTTTGACAATGCCGCATTGAGACCGGTGACCATGGGGTGAGTGCGAGGTGGATTGTTATTGGGTAGTGGGGCCGAGGTGGTGTTATTGGATGGAGCATTATTGGGATGTGTAGTGTGCGGTAGAGAATTGGCCTGCGATTGCGGGGTGTTTGGAGGTTGTTGGGTGATAAGAACCTTCTTAGTAGTTTCCTTATTAATATTTAGTTGGTTTCCTTTATTATATTTTCTTAATGAACAAGTTAAATCTAGGGTATCTTTTATTATAAATAAGCTATTAGGGCTCTAATATGAGGATGTTGAACATTATGAATGAATTAGTGATTTAGTATCATTATTGGGAGAGAGATCGACCTCTCGAAAGTTGATCACCTATCTTTATTTATCGTTATTGTTCTTTTTATCCTTATCGAATTTGGTTGGTACCAAATGGGTATCAGATCAAAATTCTGGACCATTTTTTTCAGATGTACTGTTCATCAAAGATTAAAAAAAACACAAACACACACACACACACACAATTTTAATGGCTAACAAGATGATCAAGGGTCTGGAAACTGAGTTCACACAGTTCTGTACTGAAATCAATGTTAGGTTCATTGAAATCAATGGCAGGTTCGCTGCAAATGCAACAAGAAAGCAAGGCAATGCAAGAAGAGACTACAAAGAGATTGGATGATGTGATGAAGGCTTTGGAAGCTTTGACCACTAGCACAAGTAAGATCCAACCGACATACACTCACATGGATATTGAAGAGAATAAGGTTGTGATGCAACAACAACCATCGAAGATTCAGGAAGCATTGAGAGGAATGAGAAACCAGTATGCTGAGCGGGCAGAAAGTATGTTCACAGAGGGTCCAATTAAACATATTGCAGAAATTGGTGATGAAGAAGGTAGTATTAAGGACTCTATGGCCGCGAAGGGTGAGGAGGGAACTGCGTTTACGAAGCCAGTCATGATGGTGGGAGAAAATTTTTGGGCAAAAACTTATTTATGACTTAGGTCAGGCTGATATAATGCTTGGATCATAGGGAAAATTGATTGAAATTGGGTCATGTAATCCACCTGCTGGAAATAATTATGTCCAAAAAGAAAACATAAACAGTGGGTTTACATGTAAGGAAAATTGTTATCAGCCATATGGGCAAGTTGTACTACAAAGCCATAACATGTTTGAATGGCATGATACGATATTAAAGAGGTGGTGTGATATCTATTTGGCTTCAGTGTCTGCTAAACGAAGAGTTTGGGATCCTGAAATTACTTAAGGGCAACTAACGCAACACCTTAAGGACAAGGTGTTTTTGAGGGCGGAAGTATTGATAAGAACCTTCTTAGTAGTTTCCTTATTAATATTTAGTTCGTTTCCTTTATTATATTTTCTTAGTAAAAAAGTTAAATCTAGGGCATCTTTTATTATAAATAGGGTATTAGGGCTCTAATATGAGGATGTTGAATATTATGAATGAATTAGTGATTTGATATCATTATTAGTAGAGAGATCAGACTCAGGAAAGTTGATCACCTATCTTTATTTATCATTATTGTTCTTTTTATCTCTTAATCGATTCGGTTTATATCACCAATTAAATGCGTTAGTGATAGCGTATGGGCGCTTCAGCCCAACTGGCTAAGGTCCATACTCTTTATAAGCCTAATATGAGCCCACCGAGGCTAAGATTTTCTGACAGACCTGGGAAACGCTTCCCGAGGCTACGCTTGGGAAAACCTTGCTTGGTTAACACATCCAGGCAAGGGACTGCAACAGACACCACGTGTCAATGCCTCATTCGCAGTGAGGTAGCGCTACAACCATGCACGAATTCCTTCCCTTGATGACGACCACATGGATCATCTTGACAGGTTACAGGAAACCCTAAAGGCATCCCCATAAATACTTGGCCATTTTCCTTGAAATAGCTAAGTTGATTATTCTCTCATGAATAATACACACACAAAATTGAGTCGACTTTTGAGTGTTATCCCAACGTATGGCTCCGGTCTTACCTTGGGGTCTTTACCAAACGTGGAAAACCAAACGATTGACCAACCCTAAACCCCAATACGTACCTTACGTAAAAAGTTAGAAAATCACACCAAACAACAATGAAATATGGATATGTGATTAAACAAACACAAAATACACCCGTACCAGCACAAAAGTTGTAAATTGCTAACATGAAAGCAGATTCAAACTAAGCAAATGTCCTAGGTGATTTGGATGTGTCGAAACGAAAATATTTTGAAAACAAAGAGTTGAACACCAACGCTGTGTTAATGAAGATCAATGCACTTTCTCGCCCTTGGTTTCGTAGAAAAGGTTATTGGAAATTTTTTAACCGAAATGAATGAGTGTTAAATGCCCGTGGTGTAGGTCCTCTTTGTTGTGATTGTTTATTTACTTAGCTTTGCCTTTAGTGCCTCTTGTAATGTAGCGTTTTCTTTGGATTTTCTTTGATTTTTGTTAGCTCACTCCTCTTGGTTTCTTTGTGATGTCATATATGATCCTTCGGATCGAACCAAAAGGACATGAACCACAAAAAAGCACCACTGGTATCATGCAGGTGCTTCAGGAGTGTTTGCCTCTGGTGCACTACGCCGTGTCTTCAACATTTCCTAAGTTCGGTGGAGCCTAGGTTAGTTTCTGAAGGATACATGACAATCAGAGAGAAATCTCTTTTACCCAATGGGTAATTACAGTGGTTAGAGTTCCAGTGATTCGCCGACTTGTATCTTTACCTCGATAAGGCATTTGCCTCTACAAAACAAACAAACCTCTACCTCCGCAAGAACTACATCATGCTTATCACGCTAAGGAAAGGTCAACATCATTTCCACATGATGTACATCAATAATGTCAGTTCTGGGAGTATAAATAAGTAGCACCTCCCTCTATTACGATCCCACATCGGCAAATTATGAGATTGGTTGGTGGCTTATAAAGTCTAGGTGTCCATTCCTCTTTTGAGCTAGCTTTTTGGAATGAGTTTTACACCTAGTTTTGTAGCTTGATGCGACCTGTATGGGATAGGTTCGTAATAGAATACATAAGTAGCGAAAAATGATGTGTATCAGTACCAACCATTGAAGGTGGGTTGGACAATTGGATAACTAGACTCACTTGATACCACTTAACATTTTCTGTAAGGGTAATATAGATCCTTTTCATCCGTTTTCACCGTTGCTATCCACTCACCCTTTATATCAACCTCAACTCATTACTACCAACTAGTCGCATTCACATTCATTGTCCTATTCTCCTCTACGATCTCTTGCTTCATCTCAGCACTAACGTCCTTCCTTGGCTTGATTTCTCAAATCGCAAGGTATATTTCTATAAGAAAACATTAATATCGAATTGTTAATTCAAAAAGTATTTGTAGGCCCTAAATCTTTATAATGTGATACATTTATTGATTTATTCTGTTTCTTTCTTTGTTCATTACGTTTTACTATATCTAATTTAATTTTGATATCAAGAATTTAATGATTTAGTCATCAAGCATATGTTTTGTATAATCTTTACAACAACAATAACATACCCAATCCCGTCGGAGCGGAGTATGTAGGAGGGGGAATGTAGAAAAATCCTACCTCTACCTCAAGATAAACATGAAAGTAGGGAGACTACTTCCAGGAAGACCTCCAGGAAGACCTCCAGCGGGACATGTGCGAATGTGTGCAATAGCAAGGATAAGGAAATCTATAAAGACAAAGGATGAAAAGCAAGCCTACAAGTATATGAAGCTATAGAACAAAAAAATCATCATAAGATCTAAAGAGAATATAGGAAAAAGGACAAAAAAGCCTACACCGCTTGAGAACACAACATATAGGATATAGAAAGCGCAAAAGTGACAAAGGGGGAAATAGCATAAACATACAAGCATACAAGCATAAACGTATAAGGAGTAGAGGCAAAACATAGAGGGAAAGGGCTAAAAGCCAAAATAGACCCAAGACCTAAGGGAGCAACGAAGATATAGGAATGGGCAACGTTGTGGGGATCTAAACTACTGGCAAAGCGAAAAGAAATAAGGGGGTTACTATCTCCTAAAAAACATAAAGGAACAAAATATAGAGCTCTAAACATAAAACAAAGGGGGCAAAGCTACTAAGAGATGCCTATAGAGGCTAAACGTAGAAAAACTACCACAAAACCACAAACAACCTAGCTCGTCTAACATCCTATTCTTATTTTATCTCTTCACTCATTCCTATCAGATGACATGTCCTCGGACAAGAGAAGCTCCTTCATGTCCTGCTTAAGTCTATCCTCTCACCTAAGTTTTGTCTACCTCTTCTCCTTAAGCCGCTGACTCAGAGCTTTAACTCTCCTTACTGGCGCTGTATGTGGTCTCCTCTTGACATGACCAACCAATCTCAACTGTCCTTCTCTCATTTTGTATAATCTCTAAGACGAAGAAAACTGTGAAAAGGTATTCTTAAAGTAAAAGAAGGAAAAACAAAAACGAAGAGGCATCTTTAAAAATTGAGTTTTTAATTATCTATTTATTTTTCACCTTTTCTGTATAACTATCAAAATCACGGTAATCAATACAAGTTAGTTGAGTACTTTTCAAATAAAATAAAGGGTGAAAGCTAAAGATACTCAACATATTTTTTCAAATAAACAGGTTTACGCAATGTACTTTGTAAATTGTCAAAGATACGCAATATATTTTCAAATAATCTTCGATCTAGCTAATATGACCGGTTAGCAGCTAAAAGTTACACCGTTGGTCCCTCAAACTGGACCAAATTCGCGCAGTTACTCCTATTTTGATAACGCTCGTTAAAAAAAATTTAAAAACTTT